>JADRCH010000004.1:10922066-10956188 GCA_019843965.1 Rhynchomys soricoides | reverse complement strand
AGAAGAAGAAGAAGAAGAAGAAGAAGAAGAAGAAGAAGAAGAAGAAGCATCTTGAATGGAAGGGAAGCACTTTAAGAAATGTTCAGAGCCCTTAGTCATCAGGGAAATGCAAATCAAAACAAATTTACCATTCCATCTTATACCAATCAGAATGGTTAAAATAAAAATTTCAAGAGATAGCACAATTTGGTTAGAATGTGGAACAAGGAGAACCACTTTGAAAATCAATTTGGCAGTTTCTTGGAAAACTGGGAATAATTCTATATCAAAACCCAGCTATACCTCTCTAGGGCATATACCCAAAATATGCTGCAACATCCCACAAAGAAACTTGCTCAACTATGCCCATAGGGACTTTATTTGAAATAGCCAGAAACAGGAAACAACCTAGATGTCCTTCAGCTGAAGAAAGGATAAAGAAAATATCATCCTGAGTTCTGTAACCCAAAAGTACATGCCTGGTATGTACTCACTGATGAATAGATATTAGTCCTAAACTGCAAGTACCTTGCTACCCTCCACAGATCCAAAGAAGTGACTGAGGTGAGGAGGTAGCTACATCTCCAGGACAAGACACAGACCTGGGATAAGGAAGTTTCCAAAGAATCAAGGATGGTAACCTTTGCTAGGACTAACTCCATTAGGCACATGTAACCTGAAGGGGCCACCTCCTGTAGCCAGGGAAGAACCCCAGTGGATTGATAGAGACATCAACCCACCCACAAAACATTAAACCACAAATTAATTGTATCTGCAAGAAATGCAGAGACAGGGATTAGAGCAGAGACTGATAGACTGTCTACCCAATATCTGGTCCAACTTGAGACCCATCCTATCAGCAAGCCCCAATCGCTAAAACTTTTTTTCTCTTTTCTACCCTAGAGGGAAGAGAACTACATTTTATTGATTATATATTGGTAAAAATATACGTAGATCATTTTTCACAAATGTGAGAAAATGCCTCTATATCCTTACTAGAAGACTTCTAAAACTAACTCAAAACCTGCTTTGTTTCTTTGTTTTTGTTTTTTGTTTTTTTGATACTTTATTTACATTTCAAATGTTTTCCCCTTTCCAGATCTCCCCTCTGGAACCTCCCTTTTCACTCCCCACTCCCCTTGCCTCTATGGGGGTATTCCCTCACCCACTCCCTAAAACTCTTAATGATACTGTTATGCTTGCAAATAGGAGCATGTTGTCCCATGCATTAAGTAGACTCTCTTTCCTGTCTGTTCTTCTAAGAGGGGCATTTCCTACCTCTGCTTGTTCTGTTAAATCTTTTTCTCGTTCATCACTATGATGGCCCCACAAATAGATGCCACTTTCAAACTTGACTGCTCCCTTCTACAAACTAAACTTACCTACATTGGTTGGGAGTGAGAGTTTGTTTGTTTTCTAGACAGAACACCCAAATTTCTATATTAAAGTTCTTCTACAACATGAAATTTTAATTTTCTGTATATTGTATTGTTTACACTAAAATACAATCGTAAAAAAGTAGATTTTAGAAAAAAATTGAAGTTCTAACTCAGTAATTGCCTAAAGTATTTGGTTTAAGTGTGATTTCTTTTTCTAATATTCTGCTTTATTTTATAATACTATAATATAATGACCTAATCACTCCTTTCCTACTTCAATGTTCTCCCATTTATTCCTTCTTTCTCTCTCTCAAACTTGTGAAGCCATTTTTATTTGTTATTGATATATTTATATTGTGTGTGAGTGTGTGTAGGGAGTTTAGAAAAGTATATCCATTTGGTATTACATAAACACCAGGTTTGTTCTTTCTTGGGGTAGACTTTTTCTCATCTCTGTTTGTTCCTTAGTTACTCTATCCCCTTTTAAAGCAATGCTCATGATCTTTCCACTTATCTCCTTAGCAGACATATTAGCATTATCTTTGTTCAGCTCCTGTTCAGCATTCATGTTGGTCTTACCCCTCATCAAGGAAAGTTGTCTTTGCATAAGATGTCAAAGACAGAATTACATAAAATTAGAACCATTCAAAATGTATAGTGATAAGGCCTAATCCAACTGATGTACTTGCAACACACCTGCACCTAAAACTTACTTGAATATTCGACCAAACTTTGAACGACAGAGATAATCAGAAAGTTTGTTGTGAAACTATGTCTCTAAGGAATGTCAATACTTTCTTTATTAAGTTTACATGCATTTGGATTTAAGATTCTGTAAAAACATTTACATAAGATTTCAGAAACATATCAATATGTCCAGTCCTTTCATTCACTTTAATTCAAAATTAACTTTCATTCACTTTAATTCAAAATTTCATTCCTTTAATTCAAAATTAAGGGATTTTGAATATCAATAAAATATTATTTTAAAATAAAATGAACACAGGTTAGATTTACTTTGGGTTGGTGACTAATGGTATACATAAATAGAAGGTTTAGATCTAATTTACATGAGAATACACCACTGTCTATAAGCAAATTTTTTCTAACAGTATTATCTTAGTTGCTTTTTAAAATATATAGGAAGACTAAATTAATGTTTAAAACTATCATATATCACACACACACAGATACACACACACACACACACACACTATATATATATATATATATATATATATAGAGAGAGAGAGAGAGAGAGAGAGAGAGAGAGAGAGACTGAAAGCAAAAACTTAAAGAAAGCTATACCACAGATATAAAATAAACCATGAAATTGACATTAACCTTGAAGGGTATTGTCAAAGTTCATGGAATCATGAATTGTTTTTCATAGTGTCTCATACAACAAGAGCAGAGAGGCAAAGCCTTGGATCCACTCACAGAAGGATAGCTAATAGGAAATCCTGAAAGGCTAGGAACCCAGAGCCAATTTCCCCATACATTTTAATTTACTTTCTGTAAACTGTTGCCCTCTGCTCCTGAAACTATGACTAGACTATGGGAATTTAATCTTTGTCACCAACTGTGAAGTGAGAAAAGAAACTGAAAAAAAGCTTATGAATTCTTTAACAATAATTAGGTATCTTATAGAAACGGCGTGTTACAAGAAGTGTATGTGTGACTCAGAAAGTCAATATTGTTTGTTTGTTTGCAATAACATCTCATAACTGGGTCATCTTGCACTGTCCAAGTGAAAATAAAATAGTTCAAACCTAGTTTTCAGAGTCCAAAAGATAAATATGTATTCATAATTAAGTCACCTAACAATGGTTATATGTATAGGCTATACAGAAGAAAAGGCACCTATTGCTAAAATCATAATCTTACTAGTAGTGATAAAATGTACATCAACATAAATCATAGGAGATCCTTTAGTGATCCTTTAAATTAGTTAAATAATCCAAAGAACAGAAGTGGGCAACATTTTTTTTAAAACATATCATATTTGCTATCTTAATAAAACTCAAACTATAACAATTCTAGAACACGAGATGAACATAGAAAAACTCACTAAATTATTAGGTTATACATTGTTAAATAGACTCTTTACCATAATGTTAGTGTTAATAATATCATAAATAAAAAAAAACAAAGTCAACATTTATTAGATTAATCAGTAATCAAGAAGAAAATTATAGTGGACACTAGAAATACTTAAAATTAATCATTGTAAAAGTATATATTGTAATTTTTCAAAAAGAGCATAATTACTTCATACATGTGATATTTTCAGTTTATATAATGTCAGGAAGAAAGGATAACTATCAAGCAGTTATGTATCTGAAAATTTTATTAAATTTAAATTAAATAACTATGTCCTTAATTTTCTCTCATTTGCTTATCAATATGTGATCCAGGTTGGTAGAACATCTCCTATTAGAAAGTGTTTCCATGATCATCCAATCAGGTTATTATACAAACTTGTACAGAAAAGCATAGAGAAAGAAGATAACATAAGTCCACGTAACCTGAAATGGACAAAGAATAGCATGATACTTACAGTGATACTAGTCCAATGATCTCCTGCCTAGACATATGCTATTACTATAAGAGCTATTACTTATCAACAAAAATCAATTAAAATAAATAAGCTTCTCAGATTACAAATATTATACTTGATTACTATATTTATATCCCATATATTTGATTACTAGTATACTTGATATGTACCATACAAATATGGTATATGTAGTATACAAATATACCATATATTTGATTATAAATATTTTATTTGATTACTATATTTATATCACATATATTTGATTACTATTGAAATGATAGTGAGTCCAGAATTTATTAAATCTAGTTGTAATACAAACATAATGGAGAAGCATAGAAACTGTAGATCCCTAAATAAATCTCTTTTCCTGGACAGGACGAAAAACAGGATACCTGTGTTGCTTTAAACAACTAGTCCTATGTTCCACTGCCTAGAAAATATTATATTTTATAAAACCCATTTTTTCTCAACACAAATCAAAAGTAAAACAATCTTCTCACTTTAGAAAAATCTTATTTCATACTTTTGATTACTATAGAAATGATTTGGAAATATAAGGATAAAAGCAGCTTAATATTATAGATAGATAATATTCATCATATGTTCAACGTTTCCCCTAGGCTGATACTGAGCAGCAGAGTTTGTTTCACATAGCTACAAAATCAAAGACTATTTGGATATGGAGAGCTCATTTGAAAAGTTCTACTATGCCGGTCAAGACATGTCCGGCATACAATGGTCATACAATGGTGACAGTGAAGGTCAAAGATCAAGTACTAGACATCCATCATAGACTATGCTTGAAGGATTTAAAACAAAAAGAAGAATAAGAAAACAGGGCACAAGTGGTGGGTAGACAAGGGTGAGTGAATCTGACAGGAGTGAGAAGAGAGCTGAAAATTATCAAAATACCTTACTTGCAGTTTTGGAAGTACTAATAACAACTTTTAAAAAGTGATTAAGATGTTACCTTTTTCTTGAAAACAAAAAACAAAACAAAAATACAAAAAACATATCACAGTGGTACAATAGTCAAAGCAGTATTAAGTTGACACAATTAACAATGAATTTCAGATCTTATGGCCGAAACACTGATAACAATATCAGGATTAAGAAAATATGGGCTCATCAAAATGGAACCTCTGCATGTCAAAGAAATAACCATACAATCGACAGTGCATGTCATATGATGAACAACAACATTTTTTGTTTGAGTAAATGTTTTATATCTTGAATCGACCTTGAAAGAGATCACAATTAGGCTACACATGGCTCTTCAGATATAAGAGAATGGCAATAAATGGTGAAGAAGGTGAGTTCAACCTCAGAAACCCATGGTGGAAGACAAGCACCGTACTCTGTAGGCATCCTCACAGAGTGGATACATGCACATCATAATGCATGTGCTTGCATTTACACAGGCCATATACGCATACCAATAGTATAAAAATTTTTTAACAACCAAAATACTTTACAGTTAAAAATACAAAATAAAACAACAATCTGTTGTATAAAAACAGTGTCCAGTATTCTGGTCTGCTTCCTACTGGCTTTACAGAGCAAAATACTGCTTATGAGTATGATCGAAAAAGCAGATTAATCATAATTAATTCTGCTATAAAATGAGATTTTAGAATATAAATATAAATTTATCTTTGTGATAATTCAGAAATCTGTGTGTAGTAAGTCCTTTATTCTATAGTTTAATACTTATACTATATTTTGCTTTATTTCAGTTATTTGACTTAATGTATGGCTCTGAAAAAACTTATCAACAATTTATCATTACTTCAAAGTTATCATTTTTAAATTTTGTTGGGAGTGAGCAGTTCATTGTATTTAATTCAATACACAGCTATCCTATATGTCTCTTTTTCTGTCTCTCTGCTTATCTCTCTCTTTCTCATTCTTGCTCTCATTGTGTGTGTGTGTGTGTGTGTGTGTGTGTGTGTGTGTGTATATATATATATATATATATATATATTGTATGAAATATGTGCATGTATGTGTACTCATGTGTATGGCATGCTGGGGTTTCCACACATATTGTGTATATGTGATGCATGTGGACACCACCAGAGGTCAATATCAGGTCATTTCTTGAGTGAATGACCTCCATACCTTCTTTTTAATACAGTATTATTCACTGAACCATCTAGAAGTATTTAACCAACTATATTAGCCAGTGTGCTCCAAGCATCAACATATCTCTAACAATCTTGCTTTGAGACTATAGATGTGTGCCACAAACAAGGCTTTTACATGGGGTTCTGAAGACAAAGGTAAGATTTTTACGTTTATGCAGCATCCCCTTTATTGATGGAGCAATGTTCCCATCTGTAAGCAGCACCTTCCTATTAAGTGTTTTATCAATGATTATGGTTTGAAAAGATTAACAGATGACATATCTCAGTGTTAGAGTGCTACCTACCATGGTTGAGACCCAAGGTTAAATTAAGAAGAAAAGTAGAAAGAAATGGGGATAATAAATATTTTAATATTTACATTTCTTGTAAGGCAAGTAGAAACTTACCAAGTAGAAATAATTAAATATCTTAGATTAAACAATTCAGCAACTGGTAATATATTAACAGATTATCAAGAAAATCCTGAAGACAAGATACAGAACAGAAAAATTGAGTCCCAAAGGAAGTAAACACATCTGAGCATGCATGCATATGTATTGTACATACATGCAAGAGAAAATAAATAGTAAAGCACACAGAGCCGAGTAAATATTATTTAGCCCTGGTCAAAAGCATAACAGGTTTTCAAACTATTCTCATTTTTTAAAAAGTTAAGTTTAAGTAACTACAACTCCAACCCAATTGAAAATCTTTGTTTCAGGGAATTCTATTTGTTGTATTATGCTACGAACAGCATAGTATATTGAATAGTACTTAAGCTGTATATAAGAATAACAAAAACATAGATACTAAATTTAAGAATGCTTAACAAGATTCAAAATCAATAGTCATAATAGTATTGTGAAAACATTCAAGAAAGACTATGTCATCCATAAGTGTTTTAAATTATAAATATAAAACTGTTGTATAAAACATTTTGATCGTATGCAAAATAAGCATTTGAGACATCATTTCTGTCTTAATTCCTGTTCTCTTGCTATTGAAAGACTCCATGACCCATTTATAACAGAAAGCATTTATGGGGTCCTTGCTTACAGATTCAGAGGATGAGTTCATGATCATCATGGTGAGAAACATGACAGCAGACTGAGAGGCATGGCACTAGAACACTAAGCTTGTAGGATCTATAAGTTGCAGACCGTTAGAAAAAGTCAAATTTGGACTGGCAGGAGCTTTTAAAACCTCAAAGTGCATCATAAATGGTATATATCAATCAACACAGTCATACCAGTCTTCTCAAACAATTCCACTGAATGGGAACAAAATATGCAAATATATGTGACTTTTGTATTCTATCCATCCACCACATTTTTGAAATATTTTCATTCATCCCTTTGATAGAGAACTTAAACTTGGATTTCTTGTCACCATCTATACAAATTATCTTGGTATATTTTATTCTTAAATATCACATTTTGCTCTGTGCCCAGATATTTTTCATGTTCCAATGCTATAATTCATATTGATTTGTGTTATAAGCAAGGGAATTGTGAACAGAAGCCTCTATACACTAAGTTGAACCATGTTCAGTATATACAATTTGAAGGGCCTCGTGTTTAGATTACACTTTTTTGGAGATCCTACGAAACTTTGTATTTCCCTCAGAAGTAGGTTCCTTAGTCAACATCCATATTGCCTTCACCCCATCCAGTGTGTTGCAATTTGACACACACAAAGGAAACCATATACAAGTGAGATTGTCTCTCTGTTAGAATGCTTGCCATCACACACTGCATTTCTTCTCACTCAGCTCCTAAGAGGCTTTTCTCAGACTCCCTGAAGGTGGGGCTTTTTTTGTTTTCCAGGTCAAGTCTTTCAAGACTTGGATCACACTCAGCCTCACTGGTTTAACTGTTAAAACCCCTTGTGCTGCAGCATCGGCTCTAATGAAACTTCCTCACGTGGTTTATTTTAACAATTCATAACTTCTTCCTACAGTAAGGCAGGCTAAGGTACTTGGATTAAGAGCTAGACCATTAAAATATGATGACACTGAAAACAGCCACTATTCTATGATGAGAACATTGAAGGTAGCAAGCACCATGAGATAGCCATGAACAATGATGAATGTATGAAATGTCCAGTGGCTGAAATTTTTCCAGAGAGCTGACCGTCACTGCTGGTCCCAGCTGCAAACCACCAACTCTGAAAGTTTAGAGTAGTTAATATAAATTGATCTGCACAGTGCATTTTCTAAATTATATGCAAATTGATCAATGAAATCTCTATTGCTGACAATTTAGGAAAATGCCTTAGACAGAGTAAGGTATAAATTGCAAAAATTTAGTACTTAATAGTTGCAGAGACTGGTATGTATAAGACCAAGGTAATGGGTTAAATTTTGGGGTGCAGACTAAGTTTTCTTTGAAAAAGTATTTTATTGCTGTATATCCAATAGTTAAAGTGGCAAACAAACTTCTTAGAGCTATTTGATCAGGACACTAATCATATTTATGAGAGTATAGTACCCAAAGCACTGTCTAATCTCTTAATGCTATTACATTAGGATTTGATTTCAATGTATGAAATTTGGAATTTACAAACGTTCAGGCAATAATAGTCCTTATCTTTAGTGCTTTTACCTCATTTGCCAAGGGATATGACTAAAGATAGTTAAAAGGAAATGTATGTGATGCTGTGATAAATTTCATGTTCAAGACTTATTAAAAAGAAATCATGTCCTGTCAATGTCCTTGTTCACAGGCCCCATTTTTCATTGGTTATTTCTTTCTACGTCAGATTTAAATCTTACTATATATTCATTCATAAAGTGTCTGGTGAAGTGTTGAAATCCACATATCACTAAATATTATAAAAGTATATATTCTGAAGAAACAGATTTTAATTTAAATGACTAGACTATGACATAGTTTGTTATAAAATTATACCACCTTTCATAAATCTATGATTATTTAACTTAATTCATCTGAAAATGACTTTCATTAAGTAAATATGTGACCTTTTGATTTGATTTCTAGTATTGCCCACCTGCCAGTTCTCATTTTTTCAATGAATGCAAATTTCTAGACATTAATACAGTCTTGCATAACCACTGTCTAAGTCCATTCTTTTTGTGCCTTGCTTTTGTTAGTTTTAAAATAATGTATTTATATGTTTTTTATTAAATGACTTTTTCTTTATCCTTATATTTTATAATCTGTCTTTAGTGTTTTACAATGTTGGTTATAATCTATAAGGCAATATTGAAGTTCTAAGTCACAAATGATTGTTGTATATGCATGCATGCTGCCATAAGAAATAATGTTTTAGGCAATATTAATCACTAACCTTAGAGTTTTGAATAAACTTGCCTATGACATGTGAACAAAAGTCCATGGGTAATCAGACAGAGATGGAGGAAAAACAAAACAAAACAAAACAAAAACCTATACCTCCTCCATATGGCCTTGTGAGGCTTACCTACTACTTATTCCTCATATTGAGCTCTTTTCAATTGGTTCTTTCATAGACTTGAGTTTTAGTGTCGACTCATAAACTTTGTGAATCTGAATCAAAGGTCTTAATTGAGATTCTAGAAAACTAGAACTAAGAAAATATACTACCATATCTTACAGTTCATGAAAGCTTCAATGATAGTTTCCTTTAAACAAAAATGGATCATCTTGTGACATGTCTCATGAAATTTTTATTTAAGAAGAGTAGCTGAAGATAAAGAGATGAACATTTTCAACATGTTTATGTGGTGGACTACATCTCTACATGTGAAACAACTCTACATCTGTGAAATGAAGTCTACTTAATTAAAGTGTGTAATCTTTTTTATCTGTTATTGGATATTTTGGCAAATATTTTTGGAGGGTTTTTTTGCATCTATTTTTATAAAAGAATTTGGTATATTCTTTTCTTTTTTTGATTGGATCTTTGTGTGGTTTAAGTATGAGTGTAATTGTGGCCTTCAAAAAATTAGTCAGTTTCACATATGAACAAACTGAGACTACAACAACATTACCAGTGACTGTAAATGTTTAAAACAGAGAGTTTACAGCACTAAGAAGTGAACTTGTCAGGAGTACCCATCCCTAATCTATAACCTATTTCCAGCAGACATTCACTACAAAAGGAAAAAATAATTGCCTGCAAGAGACAGATAAAGGTGTGGAGTATTATACCTAGGTAGGATGAAGTGTCTGGTAGGAGATAAGGGAGGGAAAAGCCATAATCAGAATACACTACTACATGAAAAAAAATTAAATGTACTAGGGAAAAAGGGTAACTGGAACACACAATGACTTACTAAGTGATTTAATAAAAATCCCTGGATTGGGAGAGAAGCAAATTTAATAACTTATTGCCCATGACATATAAACCATAAATGTAACACTGTAAAGCAAAATGTGCCTGCAAAAATACTGCAATGAGACTCAGCAAGTATAAGCATCTGCCGGAGATAAAAGTAGTTTCCCTCTTTCTAAGAATAAGGACTCTCTTGATTATCTTTCTAAACAGGCTCCATTCCAAAGAAGCAATCAATTCTTAATAAATAAAAACTATCCAGAGACAAATGTGGCAATACTGATCATGACCCATTTTATATGAAGGAAGCACCTATTGCTTACAGACTAGAACAGAAGAAAAGTGATATTGTTGGACCCAAAGGTCGCAACTACTAGTAGTTCACCCTCACAAAGACATTGAGATCAAGAGTGATGCAATCAGCAAGAGGTTTATTATTTCCAATGCATTGGGGTCGCCCTGCACATGAGGCAGAGGTGACCCCATGGAGCCAGTTATATAGGATTTTAGAGCAGCCGTCATAAGGTACAATGTGATTGGCAGAACAGTGTGACTTTTAAACTGATTGGTCTTTAGGGAATGAGGTAGCAGGGGCTTAATCAGCCCCTCCCTTCCAGCCTACGTGCTTTCTAACCTATTTCTTCCATGTGCTTGGAGGGGGAGAGGGGAAGAATGCCTGTCCCACAGGAAATATCTCCTAGCTAGGTGGCCTTATCTCCAGAGAGGGGAGGAGGGGAGGAAAAGCATTTCTTTCAATATTTATGAAGTTTGAAGTTTAGATAATAATTTGATAAGTGGTTATATTGTGATTCTACTTGAGGCCCAAAATGCAAGTAGGACTTTGAATAAAGGGAAAAGTCCATTGATCTGTTCCCCCTCTGTGATCAAGTGGAAATAAAAAAATATAATTATTAAGATAAAGAATGATTAAGTACATCTGAGGAGATGGGGAGGAAGTTTTGGAGGGAGAGATTTATAAGTCTGGGACAAGAAGATAAGGAGAAATGGGGGCCTGCAATCAAGATGTAAAGTGCATAAATAAATTAATTAAGGAAACAATGAAGAATGAGTGAAAATTGATTTATTTTAACATCATTGACTGTACAGAATGATCACATATCATTTAGAAATTTTATTGCTTTTCATTTCTAAATCATTCTGTCATGTGCTTTCATGTTTACTACTACTTTTAAAAACAAAACAAAACTTCTTAGTCTCCAGTTTTTGGCTATTATAAATATGACTGCTATGAACATAGTGGAGCATGTGTCCTTATTATATGTTGGAGCATCTTCTGGGTATATGCCCAGGAGTGGTACAGCTGGGTCCTCAGGTAGTATTATGTTCAATTTTCTTAAGGTCTGCCAAACTGATTTCCAGAGTGGTTGTACCAGCTTGCAATCCCACCAGCAATGGAGGAGTGTTCCTCTTTCTCCACAGCCTCACCAACACCTGTTGTTACCTGAGTTTTTGATCTTAGCCATTCTGACTGGTGTAAGGTGGAATCTCAGGGTTATTTTGATTTACATTTTCCTGATGACTGAAGATGTTGAACATTTCTTTAGATGCTTCTCAGCCCTTTGAGTTTCCTCAGTTGAGAATTCTCTGTTTAGCTCTGTTCCCCATTTTTTTTTAATAGGGTTATTTGGTTCTCTGGAGTCTAACTTCTTGAGTTCTTTGTATATATTGGATATTAGCCCTCTATCAGATGTAGGATTGGTAAAGATCTTTTCCCAATCTGTTGGGTGGAAACAACCCAGATGTTTCTCAACAAAAGAATGGATACAGAAAATGTGGTACATTTACACAATGGAATACTACTCAGCTATTAAAACAAATGACTTCATGAAATTCGCAGACAAATGGATGGAACTTGAAAATATCCTGAGTGAGGTAAATCAGTAACAAAAGAACATACATGGTATGTACTCACTGGTAAGTGGATATTAGCCTGAAAGTTTGGAACACCCATAATTCAATTCACAGCAACCACTGGACTGAGGGTGGGGTCCCAGATGGAGGAGTTGGAGAAGGGACTGAAGGAGCTGAGGGAGTTTGCAGCTCCATGGGGAGAGAGCAACAGTGTCAACTGGTCAGGTCTCCTGGTGCTGCCAGAGACTGGACCATCAACCAAAGAATACACATTTAGGGACCCATGGTGCTGGCCATATATGTGGCAGAGGAGGACCTTGTTGGCCATCAGTGGGAGGAGAGGCCTTTGGGCTTGAGAACGTGAGATGCCCCAGCATTGGGGAATGCCAGGGAGGGAAGAGGAGAGTGGGTAGGTGAGTGGGGGAATACCCTCATTGAGGCAGGAGGAGGGGGATGGTATAGGGGTTTTCCAAAGGGAAGACCTGGAAAAGGGAAAACATTTGAAATGTAAATAAAGTATCAAAAAGAGTAAAAAAATAAAATAAAATAAAAACTTCTTAGTCTCACTTGTAATGAAGATAAATTTATAAAATTTTCCAATTTAGTTCTCATACTCTCTCTTGTAATTTCTGTTTTGTATATTGTCTTTAATAATCTTTCCACTGTTATTAGTAAGCATAGCTAGTCAAGGTAATATTATTCTGAGTAGCCTGAAGATATTTACGTCCTATTTCTCTCAATCTTCTCCCTTACCACAAAGATGGGTATACACAATCTCCCTCCACACATGGCCGTAATATGTATAAATGGTATTTCTCTGCCCCAGCAAGCTATTTATTGGAATATTCAAGTTGTCTTTAGTAATCTTAGTTCCCATTAAAAGTTAAAATTGACTATCTTAGTGACATTCTGAGGAGGATCTTTCTCATTGCTCTTTTCCTGTGGTGATTTCACTTGCTCTTTTCTGAGCCAGTGCTTGTGCTGGCACAGCAGGGCATTCTGACCCTGTCACAAATCATACACATTTCTGCCCAAATGATTTACTTTGAAAATGTATTTCTAGCAAAATTTTAAGCACATAAAATTTTGCATTTGAGATCAGTTTATTGTGGGGTTTTCAGGAATCCTGCTTAAGGTTTAATAATAAAGACACTCAGACATCTATACAATATAAGGGCATTGGTCTTTTGCTCAAGCAGTCTCTCAGCTAGGCTCTAAGTTAACCCAACTTCTCTTCCATTGCATCTCTCCATGTGGTTCCTGGGGCCTACTTCCTATCTCTACCCTGACCCCTTTTATCTTCCTTCTGTGTCTGTCTGCATCTCAATCTGCCTGCTCATTCTGATAGTTCTTTCTGCCCCTGCTTCAGCAGACAGATCTTTATTTAACAAAAGCCACATTCTCTTCTCATATAAAAATGGTATAGCATGGCAGGAAACCTTACCCTGCTGACTCACTGTGAGAGGATCCACAGCAGAGCTACACTCAGTCCATGTCTTAGTGTTGCCTTTTGGCCAGATTGAGGTCAACCCCACATTCTGTGACCTTCTGTGACCTATGACCTCACCCAGACAGCTTGTTTTTTCCTCTTTTTGGATAAGTAAGGAAATGACAAATTTTTGCATGCACAAAGCAGGTAATGGCTCATAGAAATGACAATGCAATACCTTGTAACCTGTAAGCAGAGCAATTAAGACATAGGGGTAGATCATCCCTACATAATTTATTTACACTCAAACCTTCCTTTACAACACTAAGGTTTCAAATATCACTATGCCTGATGTGAAGTGGAAGTAGATTAAATAAAATATTGACAGCAAGGCTCCAAGTTTCAAGAGGATTTGAAGAACTTTTTGTTGGTTCTAAGCTTCCATATAACAGAACAAAATCCAGAATTCTCTGACAACTTCATCTCCAATGTTGCAGTTATTTTTTTTAGAGGGAAGTAATCTACCACACCTTGGAAAGTTTAATTCAAGTTATATATATTCAAGAGAAATATTTTGAAACATTTACATTCTTGAATTTATATGTAAAAAATATTATGTGTGTATTAAATAAAGAATTATTCCCTCTGATGACATGTATTATTAAAGAGCTTAAATACAGTAGTATAGAATGCATTTGGAAATTCTAATAAAAGAGATGTGGTTTCTAAAGTGTTATTTACCTAAAATTAGAGTTATTTTTCAATTAATAATATAACATTTTTAGAAATGTATAAATATTCTATTACCAAAATTCAGACATTTTTCTTCCAATCAAGTGTAATTGTAAAGTAAAGCAAGGAATCAAGGTTCAGGTAAAAAACTAAACCACTGAACAATAAAAGCAGACATATTTAACTATTTCTGATAGCAGGGATTGAATCTCAAAACCCACAAAAACTAGGCAAAAACTTGTCTACTGAGATACATCACTAATTTTTTTTTTTGATACTTTATTTACATTTCAAATGTTTTCCCCTTTCCAGGTCTCCCCTTTGGAAACAGCCTATCCCATTGCTACCCCCACCCCCAAGACTTAATTGATTTATTTTATAATAGCCTTTCCATAAGGTCCTCACTCTATTAAAGAACACCTACAACCCCACAGAATCTCACCATGCCATGATTTAAATGTATAGCAAAGGGAGGGGGGATTACTTAGTCTCAGTGGCATTCTCTATGGGGCTGTAGTCTCATGCTATATGAATCCAACAAGCATAAACTGCCCTTGATACTTTCTGTAACTATTACCATCATTAATACTTGATAACAACAAGGCTTTTCCACTTCTATGAGACTGAACTAGGAAGGCTTTCCCATTTCCATGAGTCTGAGACACAAAAGTCCTTAATGTGGCTGTGTGTATATCAATTACATACTCAAGAATTCTGTTCATCATACTATTGTAAACTAGTAATAGTATGATTCAACAATCATTTTGTTTAGTCAATGATAATAGTTCTCATTAAAATGTGTTGATATTAGAAATAGAGAGCAACAGAAATATTAAAGGAATGTTCAAGAAAATTTGGGTAAAAGATGAAATTATCATTCATTTGTTAGAAAAGTAAAGTCAGAAGTTACATCCATAAAGTCTAACCAATATGACTGCCTATAAACTAAACAAGGATGACAGAATTAGAAATGCCAAAGTAGATGGAAGAAAGACTACTATGAGGGATCAATGCTACACAAAGAACTGCAGGCAACTAAAGGATGCTCAGAGTAAGAGACATAGTCTTCCCCAGGCAAGAGCATACCAATTGTTTATCCAATACCAAATGGTCACTACTGAAAACATGTATGTGAGTGACATTCTATAGACTGAGCACAAACACACACTTACACACACACACACACACACACACAAACACACACATGTACATGTGTGTATGTATAGCTATACATTTAAACATGTAACAAAAATTAATAAAATAATGAGGAAGCCATAAGTTTAAATGAGATCACAGAGGGTATAATAGAATAGTTTGGAGGGAGGAAAGGGAAAGGCAAAATGCTATATGTATATTATATTTTCAAAAATTAAGTAAATACTAAAAAATAAACAATTAAAAGGCACTAATTTTAAAATTCTCAAGTACATTTTAAAGATTCTTTTTACTAATGCATAAGGGCATAATTACTTAGTTTTTAAAATGTCTTGTTTGACTTAATGTTTGTATAAGTTTACTCTTCATGGACTTTAGTACATTTTGTATATTTTTGTAATTTTGTGCAGTAAATAATATTTAAAGTCACTGAAAATCACTTTTATATTATGGGGAGATAGGTGATGTGCCTATGTGATGTAATTATATATTTAACCTGATCTTAAATTTCCACAAAGGTACCAGTGTGACATTCTGAGAGGCGATGGGGACACTAATGGGTGGGACTTGCTTTGAGATAGGGGAGGTGCACAGTGAAGAGTCATTTCACTGTTGTCTGTTCTGATCTCCTGCCCCAAGAGGTGAGAAGCTTTCCTCCTTCATGAGCTCCTGAATCAGCAATGGCCAAAATAACTACTTTAATGATCACGGATGAAATGGCTGAAATGAGAACTACCATAAACCTTTAAAATTTGCAGTTTTTATCTCGGAAATTTTATCACAATGATTGAAAGCAAAAACAGAATAAAACAGACCTCGACATCAATCACAAGAATATAGAAACAAGAGGAATATTCACTTTTCATTCATTATCTTATAATTAAGCTATTACCTGCTTTTGTAATCATAAATACTTACATGTCACTGTTAAATATGCTTATAGTTTCTTAATCTCTTCTTTTGTATTTGAATAAAATAAAACTTTTCTTCAGTCAACTTTCAAAAGATTAAAACGTTTTTCAGATGAAATATTACTTAGATCTGCTTGGTTATATGTGTCAAGTGCTGAGTGAATGAATTTGCATCCATTTATAGCCATTATTTGTAAATGACTTCAAAGCATTAGCTAGAGCTGATGGTATTTTAGCTACTAATTTAACTCTTGCTTTTTTGGTCTGTTGTAACAGACTAATCTGTTCTTCTCTGTAATACCCATTTGCCACTTAAAAGGAGCAGGATGTTCTTGTCCATATACTCAAATAATAGTTGTAGAAAACAGTCCTTGAGTTCATTATAGTTTAGGGTTCTCTTTGTTCCCAATTGCTTTGAATAATTTCCTACATTTTGATTTGCAATGATTTAAAACATTACAGAACCATGATGACATTGTGTTCTTTGAAATTTTAAGGGAACAGAGTACATACTAGACATGTGGACTAAGAGTCAGCATGCAAATTAATAAAGATACAAATATTGATATTTTAGCTATTGCATCCTAAAATTTTTATTCATTTATAAGAATTAGTAATTATCAAATATATTGTTTGTTACACTCACTCCAGGAAGTCAGTTAAGCTGCATATAGAATTGCATTACTTCCACTAGAATGTCCCAAGTTTCGGGAATATAAGATTTGACGCCAAAGTGATACTACTGTCATTTGTTAGAAACTGTAAGATGTAATCTTGATATACTAGGTGGTCATAATCAAATGATGACATGACTCTGAAGAAGATTGTAGTCTTAGATTTTTTTCTTTTCCTTTTCCATTTATTTTATTTAATTCTTTTTTTTACAGTCCAGATTTTATCCCCCTCCAGGTCCACTCTCTGACTGTTTCAAAACCTACTTTATTTAAGATTCTTAAACATTTCAACCTCCTTTCTAACCCAGTGACCAGAAGTAGTGGGAAGAGAAGGTTAATTAGAAAAGGGAGCTTTGGACCTCTCTAGTTCCTTGGGGTTGATCCCACTCTTTGTTGTCAGGATACCAGTAGTCAAGTTTAAAAGCAAACACCAAATATGAATCAATAGCAGTGGGACTGTCCAGCAGAAACAGCAAGGCTTCACCAAACTGTCACAAGTCAGCAGAAGGGGCCTGAATCAGCAGCAGGAACACCAAAGAAGTTCTTTGGTATGTTTTTCTCTATGAAGTAAAGAAGAGCAAAGATGAGCAAAGACTAGCAAAGACCAGTAAATACTGAAAGAAATGCTTTTCCTCCTCTCCTCCTGTCTCCGGAGATAAGGCCACCTAGCTAGCAGATAATTCCTGTCGGACGGGCATTCCTCCCCTCTCTTCTCTGGAGATAAGGACACCTAGCTAGCAGATGCCCCCCACCCCCCTACAAGTACACGGGAGAAACAGGTTCAAAAGCAAGTAGGCTGGGAGGGTGGGGCTGATTAAGCCCCTGATACCTCATTCCCTAAAAACCAATCAGTTTAAAAGTAACACTGTTCTGCCAATCACATTGTACCTAATGGCAGCTGCTCTAAAATCCTATATAATGCCCCTGAACGGGTTCCATGGGGTCACCTCTGCCTCATGTACAGGATGACCCCAATGCATTGGAAATAATAAACCTCTTGCTGATTGCATCGCTTTAGCTCTCCATGTCTTTGCAAGGGGGAACTACTGGTAGTTGCAACCTTCAGGGGTCCAACAATACCAGCAAAGAAGCAAGACCAGGGAAGTCCAGCAAAGCAGTGCAAGAACATCATCTCACTCTTTGTAGGGTTTGACTTATATTCTTTCTAAACTTAATGCACCCCTCCACTGTTTTCAGTAAAACACCACATGCCCTCCAACAAGAAAGCTTCCAAAGAAACATCACATGATAAAATGAGTTGTTAAAGAAACCTGACATTTACATTCAGAGGACCATTCTTTGTTTTTGAATACAAAGCTTTCCTGCAGAGGCTCAAAAGCAGGAGGTCTAAGTTTACCTACAGACTAAGAAGTTGTCATTGTGAGCCAAGGTCAGTATTTCCTTTTATAGTGGAATATCTTGTGTGTCTCATTTAAAAAGTGAAATTGCTGAAACAATAATTGATAAAAGAATGGTGAGAGTGGCACATTCTCCCTCTAGACTAGTGAAGGAAAATGGACATTAATGATGTCTACCTACTCAGTTTGTGAAGACAATGGTGCTCTAAGCCACTGTGGTGGTTTGAACACCCTTGGACCATAAGGAATGGTTTTCTTAGGAAATGTGGTCTTGTTGGAAGAGGTGTGTCTCTGTGGGGATGAATTTTGGAGTTTTCTTCCTATGGTCAGATTCCAACCATTGCAGAAGAGAACAACCTCCTAGCTCCCTGAGGATGCCAGGCTTCTTCTGGCTGCCTTTGCATGAAGATGTAGAACTCTCAGCTCCTTCTCCAGCACCATGAATGCTTGCATGCTACCATGTTTCCTGTTATGATGATAATAGACTGAACTTCTGAACTATAAGCCAGCCCCAATTAAAGGTTGTCCTTTATAGGAGTTGCCTTGCTCATCGTGTCTCTTTACCACAATAAAACCCAAACTAAGACAGCCACATCATTTGAAAATTTTCTCATTTTCTTATCTCATATCTTCTGATGAAACACTTTGCACTACTAATTTGTGACCTCAGTGATTCTCTGAGGAATATTCTTATTGTGTGCACATTAATATTTTCAGGTTTGCATCCTTAGGGACTTTGTTGGTTCCATAAACTACTTATGTCCTCACAGATTCTGTGTATTGTAGGTGGCATTATCTTTCTAGCTATAGGATACAGCTAATTGTCCCAGACTCCACCTGAGACAGCAATGTGTAAATAACTTCCTCTAGATCTTTCATTTCCCTGTAATTTAGTTCATTTTAGTTACGTTATCTTCTATCTTTAGTTTCCTGACAGGTTTGCAACCTCTATAGTTATTTTTATCTTCTCAGTTTCCAAGGAGAGTAAAAGTCAGGGTCACTATAAATTCCATGCTTCATTTGTTGGTCACAGATCTTCACCCTCTTTTTTTTTTACTGTACATTTTTTCAGATTATAATATAAATACTTCATATTACCTTTCATTTTCTCCCCTCAAAGCTTCCCTTACATGCTTCCCCCTGGACCCTAACATTCATGGTATATGTTACTTTAATTTATATGTGTGTGATTGTGTCTGTGTGTCTGTATGTATTTCTAAATATGTAAATATAAACTGTATAAATAAAATATGAGTTTGATTTTGTGATAATTCTTACATCACAAAATTATGTACATTATTTATGTTATATATAACTTATATTGTATATATATATATTGTATCATTATATTATATATTACTTATAATATGCATTCATGTGTATTTTATATATATCATATATATAAGTAAGATAAAATGTAGCCTGTCATGTTGACACAGAGAGTAATGCTGCTGTCACCAAGCCTAAGGACCTGTGTTTATATTTACAAGTTGTCATTGACCTCTGTGGTAGTTTCCAAAAGACTCAATTTCTGATATACAAGCCAGCCCCAATTAAGGGTTTCTTTTATAAGAGATTCTGTGGTCATGGTGCTGCTTCACATTTATAGAACACTATCCATATGTGCACAATAGCAAGTACCTCTTTCTATAAATACATATTTACATAAAGTGTAATGGATTTATAGCTTACTGATAGCATTACATGTACAGAAGATTTAAAATATATGTCATCACAGCTAATAATACTATTTTTGGTTTATATAAACAACATAATAATCTGCCTAAGAACCACATTGCTTTATATACAATGTAATGTCTTGTGTCTGACATTAGTGGAAGAAAGGTAAATGGTATACTCAGTGAGGTTTTCATATTATTATTTTAATTATTATTCAAAACTATTGTATGTATTACACATGTTTCAGGATATAGTAAGTGTCTTGTTATTGAACTAGAGTTACTTGTGAAATTTTATTTCAGTTTTTAATAAACTATTATCTAAGAACACTGGCTTTATTTATTTTATAAAAGTGTTACATTCTGTTGAGAAATAGCAGCAAAATATATTATTAAAACTGCAGGAACAGTAGTGTAGCTCTTCTGGTTTTGCCCAGAGCCCAGGTTAGATGGCAGGGAGGCACTTTGGAGTGCTGTAATAATTGTTCAAGGATTTATGGGCTCCAGAATGCTGCTGTGCTATACAAAACAGCACTTCAGCAACATGGCTGCTAATATGGTATAATCCCCACAGGTCTGTAAGAAAGTGTTATTATAATTTTAATATATTTAAACATAATTTTCTCTATAGAGTGTTGTATTTTGGATAGAGATAACTATAAAGACCATTTATTTTTACTATCATGATTAGCAGGTGTAAAAATATTATTTATAAGAAAAAACAGGCTTCATTTAAGATTACTTTTCATAAAAAGAATAATGTAAATTTAATTTAAATAAATTACACATTTCTAAGTTAATATGTACATCATTTGCACTATTTGTGCTAGATCTAAGTGAAAGATCTAATATATAAAATGAAAATTATAATTAGTAACTTTCTACTTACTATATAGTCATCTATTTTATATAAAACAATTAGGATTATGCATATTACAATAAACTTAATGAATATTATTTGTTAGGAATTTTAGCTTTATATATATATAGGCATTTATTTACTTAATAACATTATTGATTCCATAATTATATATATATTAATTTTATATAATTAATACTTAATTTAAAATTCTATTTCCTCTTTAAATGGCATCATACCTTTCACTGATTTTGACAGAATGACATAAATATTATTTCTCTTTATTCATATTTCAATAAATAATGAATGGTTACTTGTCATTCAGAAACATTGCTACAATTTTACTATTGTCATATCCATTTTTCTCTTACTATGAAAATAGCCTAAGATGAAGGTAACTTGCAGATCAAAATCTTTATTTTTGGCTTGTGGTTTCAAAGGGTTGGAGTCCCTGACCACCATACCTATGAGGAAGGCAGGCAGGCCAGAATCCACTGAGGATTTGGACCAGAAGCTAGTAGCTTACTGGAAATTGTGTCAGTATTTTGTAATATCAAAGCCTGTCCATAGAGAAATACCTCCTCTGTTTAGGCACATCTACAAATCCTTTCTAAACTGTTCCACTAACTTAGCACCAAACATAGTTCCTATTCTTAGTCAAACCACTACAATTAACATTTTCATCCATCATATTACTACTTTCTGATTCATATAAAATATTACATTGAAACTTAGGTATGTAACTCTAAATTATTATATGTATGGAAATAACTAACATATAATAAATTTAATAAACATATAAATTAATGTATGTGCATGTAAATGTGTAATATGAGTATGTATATGTATAGTGTATTGAGATCTAAGATGTATGAGCTTAAATTAATACAATTGTGTTATAATAAAAGATATGAAAGTGATTAATAGCAGGATTAATATGGGAAGCTCTATGAATCCTCATGATCTGTATGCTGCTCATATTATTAGAGTCAACAATACCCTACAATCCAAAGAAGGTACTTGAAAGGATAGCATATTAGAAGAAGGGCTTTTTGGGGGCAGGCATTTTGTTTGTTTGTTTTTGTTTTTGTTTTTTTTTTCTTTCTTGTTTTTGATTATTTATTATTATGTACTATTATCTGTGTACATAATTATTTAACTATTTTGAATCCCCTTGAATTTTTACACCTCTTCATAAAATGTTCGCACAGTTCCTTCTTGAGTATGGGATTAAAATTAATTTCTCTTCATTATGCAAAAAAGTTTTCAGTTTGAGTGCAGGGGCATTTGACAACATTTCATTTCTTTATTTTTTTTTAATTGATATATTTTTACATATATTTCAATTATTATCTCTTTTCCAGGTTTCCCCTCCGGAAATCCTCTATCCCATCCTTCCTCCCCCTGCTTTTATGAGGGTGCATCCCCACCCACACACCCATTTTCTCCTTCCTGCCCTGGAATTCCCCTACACTGATTCATCTAGCCTTCACAGGATCAAAGGCCTCTCCTCCTACTGAAGCTCGACAAAGCCATCCTCTGCTACATATACAACTGGAGTCATGAGTCCCTCCATGTGTACTCTTTGGTAGGTGGTATAGTCCCTGGGATCTCTGAGAATCTAGTTGGTTGATATTGTTGTTCTTCATATGGTGTGGCAAATCCCTTCAGCTCCTTCATTCTTTTCTCTAACTCCTCCGTTGGGGACTCCATGCTCAGTCCAATGACTGATTGCAAACATCCACCTCTGTATTTGTCAGGCTCTAGCAGAGACTCCCAGGAGACAGCCAGACCAGGTTCCTATCAGGAAACACTTGACATCAGCAATAGTGTCTGCATTTGGTATCTGTATATGGGATAGATCAACAGGTGGGACAGTCTCTGGATGGCCTTTGCTTCAGTCTCTGTTCTACAATTTGTCTCCATATTTATTCCTGTGAATATTTTGTTGCACCTTCTAACAAGAACTGAAGCATCCACACATTGGTTCTTCTTCTTATTAAGCTTCATATGGTCTATGAATTGTTTCTTAGGTATTCTGGTATTTTGGGATAATATCCACTTATCAGTGAAGGTATACAATGTGGGTTTGTTTTTTTTTTAATTTTTCATACTTTATTTACATTTCAAATGTTTCCCCCTTTCCTGATCTCCCATTTGGAACTTCCTTATTTCTTCCCCCCTCCTCCTGACAATATGGAGGTATTCTCCCATCCACTCTTATCTTCTCTCCTTGGCATCCTCCTCTACTGGGGCATCTAACACTCTCAGGCCCAAGAGCCTCTCCTCCCCCTGATGGCTAACAAGACCTTCCTCTGCCACATATGTGGACAGCACCATGGGTCCCTCCATGTGTATTCTTTGGTTGGTGGATCAGTCTCCAAGAGTATCGGGGGGGGGGGGAGGGTCAGGCAAGTTTCCACTGTTGCTGCCTCCCTGGGGATGCAAACTCATTCACCTCTTTGAGTCCCTTCTCCAAGTCCTCCATCTGGGACCTCACAGTCAGCCCTACCTTTGCTGAGAAGTGACTCTTGGGTATTTCAAACTTTTGGGCTAATAACCACTTAAAAGTGAATACATACCATGTTCATTCTTTTATGACTGTGTTTCCTCGCTCAGGATGATATTTTCAAATTCCATCCATTTGTTTGCAAATTTCATGAAGGGAATCAGCCTCCCTGACTACAAGCTATATTACAGATCAGTAGTGATAAAAACTGCATGGTATTGGTACAGTGACAGGCAGGTAGAGCAATGGAATAGAATTGAATACCCAGAAATGAACCCACACACTTATGGTCACTTGATCTTTACGAAAGGAGCTAAAACCATACAGTGGGGAAAAAGACAGCATCTTCAACAAATGATGCTAGTTCAACTGGCAGGCTACATGTAGAAGATTACGAATTGATCCATTCTTATCTCCCTGTACACAACTCAAGTCCACGTGGATCAAGGACTTCCACATAAAACCAGATACACTGAATCTAATAGAAGAGAAAGTGGGGAAAAGTCTGGAACACATGGGCACAGGGGAAAAGTTCCTGAACAGAATACCAATGGCTTGTGTTCTAATACCAAGAATCGACAGATGGGACCTCATATAATTACAAAGCTTCTGTAAGGCAAAGGACATTGTAAATAGGACAAAATGGCAACCTACAGATTGGGAAAAGATATTTACCAATCCTACATCTGATAGAGGGCTAATATCTAATGTATACAAAGAACTCAAGAAGTTAGACTCCAGAGATCCAAATAACCCTATCAAAAAATGGGGAAGATAGCTAAACATAGGATTCTCAACTGAGGAAACACGAATGGCCGAGAGGTACTTAAAGAAATTTCAACATCCTTAGTCATCAGGGAAATGCAAATCAAAACAACCCTGAGATTTCACCTCACACCAGTCAGAATGGCTAAGACCTAAAACTCAGGTGACAGCAGATGTTGGCGAGGATGTGAAGAAAGAGGAACACTTCCCCATTGCTGGTGGGAATGCAAGCTAATACAACCACTCTGGAAATCAGTTTGTCCAGAACTGATCTGGGAAACAACCCAGATGTCCCTCCACAAAGGCATGGATACAGAAAATGTGGTACATTTACACAATGGAATACTACTCAGCAATGTGGGTTCTTTTATGACTGGTAACCTCACTCAGGATGATACGTTCTAGTTCCATCCATTTGCAGAAGAATTTTATGAAGAAATTGTTTTTAATACCTGAGTAGTACTCCATCATGTAACACAAATGTGTGCCACATTTTCTTTGTCCATTCCTCTGTTCAATGACATCTGGGTTCTTTCCACCTATAGGTTATTATAAATAAGGCTGCTATGAACATAGTGGAGCATGTGTCCTTATTATGTTGGAGCATCTTTTGCATATATGCCCAGAAGTGGTATAGCAAGGTCCTTGGTTAGTTCTATGTCCAACTTTCTAAGGAACCTCTAGATTGATTTCCAGAGAGGTTGTATCAGTTTGCAATTCCACCAGCAATGGAGAAGTGTTCCTCTTTCTCCACATCCTTACCAGCAACTTCTTTTACCTGAGTTTTTGATCTTAGCCATTCTGACTGGTTTGAGTAGAATCTCATGGTCATTTTGATTTGCATTTCCCTGATGACTAAGGATGTTGAATATTTCTTTAGGTGATTCTCAGACATTCGTATTGCCTCAGCTGAATTGCTCAGTTTTTTTTCCCCAGTTTTAAATAGGGATATTTGGTTCTCTGGAGTCTAACTTTATGAGTTCTTTGTATATATTCGATATTAGCCCTCCATCTGATGTAGAAATTTTAAAGATCTTTTCCCAACTGCAACTGTTGGTTGCAGTTTTGTCCATTGACAGTGTCATTTGCCTTACAGAAGCTTTGCAATTTTATAAGGTCCCATTTTTCTATTGTTGTTCTTAGACCATAAGCCATTGGTGTTCTGTTCAGGAAATTGTCCCTGTGCCCATGTGTTCAAGTCTCTTCCCTACTTTCTCAGTATATCTTTTTATATGTGGTGGTCCTTGATCCACTTGGACTTGAACTTTGTCAAAGGAGATAAGAATGGATCAATGTGTATTCTTCCACATGCTGCCTACCAGTTGAACCAGCATCATTTGTTGAAAATTATGTCTTTTTTCTACTGTATGGTTTTAGCTCCATTGTCAAAGATCAAGTGACCATAGGTGTTTGCATTCATTTCTGGGTCTAATTCTATTCCACTGATTTACCTACCATTGGTCTCTGTACTCCATGCAGTTTTACCATGATTTTTTCTGTAATACAGCTTCCAGTCACAGATGGTGATTCCTCCAGAAGTTCTTTTAGTATTGAGTATAGTTTTCCTTATTCTGAGTTTTTGCTTATTCCAAATGAATTTGCAAATTTCCTTTCTACCTCTATGAAGAGTTGAGTTGTTATTTTGATGGGTATTGTATTGAATCTGTAGATCGCTCTTGGCAAAATGGCCATTTTTCCTATATTAATAATGACTATCCATGAGCGTGGGAGATCATTTTGTCTTCTGAGGTTTTCTTCGATTTCTTTCTTCAGATGTTTGAAGATCTTGTCATATAGATCTTTCACTTGCTTGGTCACACCACAGAATTTTATATTATTTGTGACTCTTGGGAAGGGTGTTGTTTCCATAATTTCTTTCTCAGCCCCTTTATCCTTAGAGTATAGGAAAGCTACTGATATTTAATTTTTTTTTAGTTAATTTTATATCCAGGCACTTTACTAAAGTTGTTTATCAGCTGTAGGAACTCTCTGGTAGTATTTTTGGAGTAGCTTATATATACTATCATATCATCTGAAAATAGTGATTTTCCACTTCTTCCTTTTCAATTTGGATCTCTTTGACCTTTTTTTGTTATCTAATTGCTCTATCTACATCTTCAATTCTATATTGTATAGATAGGGAGAAAGTGGGCAGGCTTGTCTAGTCCCTGATTTTAGTGGGATTGCTTCATGTTTCGCTTCATTTAGTGTGATATTGGCTACTGTTTTGCTGTATATTGCTTTTACTATGTTTAGGTATGGTCCTTGAATTCCTGATCTTTCCAAGACTTTTAACATGAAGAGATCTTGAATTTTGTCAAATGCTTTTTCATTATCTAATGAAATAATCATTTGGTTTTTTTTTTTTTTCTGTTGTTGTTGTTGAGTTTGTTTGTACGGTAGATTATGTTGATGTTTTCCATAAAATGAACCATCCATGCATCCCTGGAATGAAGCCTACTAGATTGCGGTGAATGATCATTTTGATGTGTTCTTGGATTTGTTTTGAGATAATTTTATTTAGTATTTCTGCATCTATATTCATACAGGAAATTGGTCTGACATTCTCTTTCTTTGTTGTGTTCTTGTGTGGTTTTGGTATCAGTGTAACTGTGGCTTCATAGAATGATTTGGATAGTGTTCCCTCTGTTTCTATTTTGTGGAATAGTTAGAAGAGTGTTGGTATTAGGTCTTCTTTGAAGGTCTGATAGAATTCTGCACTAAATCAATCTGGTCCTGGGCTTTTTTTGTTTGTTTGGTTTTTTTTTTTTTTTTGTATTTTTTGGTTGGGAGAATTTGAATAACTGCTTACATTTCATTATGGGTTGTGGGACTATTTAGATGGCTTATCTGATCCTGATTTAACTTTGATAGTTGGTATCTGTTTAGAAAATTGTCCATTTCATCCAGAATTTTCCAAGTTTGTTGAGTATAGGCTTTTGTAGTAGGACTTGATGATTTTTTGAATTTCCTCAGTTTCTGTTGTTGTACCTTCCTTTTCATTTCTAATTTTGTTAATTTGGATACTGTCTCTGTGCCCTCTGGTTAGTCTGGCTAAACGTTTATCTACCCTATTGATTTTCTCAAAGAACCAGCCCCTGGGTTAGTTGATTCTTGGTTTAGTTCTTTTTGTTTCTACTTGGCCGATTTCAGCCCTGAGTTAGATTGTTTCCTGCAGTCTAGTTCTCATGAGTATATTTGCTTCTTTTCATTCTAGAGATTTCAGATGTGGTGCTAAGCTGCTAGTGTATGCTCTCTCCACTTTCCTTTTGGAGGCATTCAGAGCTATGAGTTTTCGTCTTAACACTACTTTCATTGTGTCCCATAGGTTTGGGTATGTTGTGCTTTCCTTTTCATTAAATTCTATTTTTTTTTTTTTTAAATTTCTGATGTTATATCTTCTTTGACTAAGTTATCATTGAGCAGAGCGTTGTTCCACTTCCATGTGTATGTGGGCTTTCTGTTGTTTTTATTACTATTGAAGACCAGCTTTAGTCCATAGTGATCTAATAGGATGCATGAGATTATTTTAATATTCTTGTAATTGTTGAGGACTGCTTTGTGACTGATTATATGATCAATTTTAGATAAGGTACCATTAGGTGCTAAGAAAAAGTTATATTCTTTTCTTTTTGGATGAAATAATTTATAGATATCTGTTAAAACCATTTGGTTCATAACTCCTGTTAGTTTCACTGTGTCTCTATTTAGTTTGTTTCCATGATCAGTTCATTGATAATAGTAGGATGTTGAAGTCTCCCACTATTATTGTGTGAGGTGCAATGTATGCTTTAAGCTTTAGTACAGTTTCTTTTATGAATGTAGGTGCCTTTGAGTTTAGAGCATAGATGTTTAGAATTGTGAGTTCTTCTTGGTACATTTTTCCATGGATGAGTATGAAGTGTCTTTCCTTACCTTTTTTGATAACATTTTGTTGAAGTCGATTTTATTTGATATTAGAATGGCCACTCCTGCTTGTTTCTTGAGACCATTTGCTTGGAAAATTATTTTCCAGCCTTTTACTCTTAGGTAGCATTTGTCTTTGACACTGAGGTATGTTTCCTGTGTGCAGCAAAATGCTGTGTCCTGTTTATGTATCCAGTATGTTAGTCTATGTCTTTTTATTGGGGAATTGAGTCCACTGACCTTAAGGAATAGTGATTGTTTCTTCCTGTTATTGTTGTTGTTAGAGGTTTTATGTTTGTTTGGCTACCTTCTTTGGATTTGTTGAAAGAAGATTACTTTCTTGCTTCTTCTACCGTGTAGTTTCTCTCCTTGTATTGGAGTTTTCTATCTATTATATTTTGTAGTGCTGGATTTATGAAAAGATATTATGTAAATTAGTGTTTTAAATGGTATATGTTGTTTTCTCCATATATGTTAATTGTGAGTTTTACTGGTTATGGTAGCCTTGGCTGGAATTTGTGCTCTCTTAGTGTCTGTATGACATCAGTCCAGGATCTTCTAACTTTTATAGTCTCTGGTATGAAGTCTAGTTTATTCCTGATAGTCCTGTCTTTATATATTACTTGACCTTTTCCCCTTTCTACTTTTATTATTCTTTCTTTGTTTTTTTTTGCATTTAGTGTTTTGATTATTTGACAAAAGCAGTATCTTTTCTGGTCCAGTCAATTTGGGGTTCTGATGGCTTTTTGTTTGTCCATGGGCTTCTCTTTCTTCAGGTGAGGGAAGTTTTCTTCTAAAATTTTGTTGAAGATATTTACAGGCCCTTTTGTTGGGAATCTTTGCTCTCTTCTATACTTAATAGCCTTAGGTTTGGTCTTCTCATTGTGCCCTGGATTTCCTGGATGTTTTGGGTTAGAATTTGGTTTGTATTTTGCATTTTCTTTGACTGTTGTGTCAATGTTTTCTATGGTATCTTCTGTACCTGATATTCTAACTTCTATCCCTTGTATTCTGTTGGTGATGTCTCCTGATCTCTTTCCTAGGTTTTCTATCCCCAGGGTTATCTCCCTTTGTGATTTCTTTATTGGTTTTTTATTTCCATTTTTATATTCTGGATAGTTTTGTTCAATTCCTTCACCTGCTTGCTTGTGTTTTCCTGTAATTCTTTTTTTGTTTTGTTTTGTTTTGTTTTGTTTTGTTTTTAGAGACAGGGTTTCTCTGTATAGCCCTGGCTGTCCTGGAACTCACTCTGTAAACCAGGCTGGCTTCTAATTCAGAAATCTACCTGCCTCGGCCTCTCCAGTGCTGGGATTAAAGGTGTGCACCACTACTGCCCAGCTTTTCCTGTACTTATTTACTTGAGTTCTCCTGTATTTCTTTAAGGGTGTTATTTATGTCCTTCTTAAAGTCCTTTATCATCATTCTCAGATGTGATTTTAAAGCAGAGGCTTACTTTTCATTCTGTTGGAGTATCTAAGGCTTGCTATAGTGGGAGAACTGGGTTCTGATGATGCTAAGTAGCCTTGGTTTTGTTGCTTTTTTTCTTGCCCTTATCTCTTGCTATGTGGTTATCTCTGGTATTAGCTGGTCTTGTTCTCTGACTGTGGCTTTTCTCCCCTGCAAGCCTGTGTGTCAGCATTCCTGGGAGACCAGTTCTTTCTGGGTGGAATTTGGGGATGGAGAGCTGTAGCACAGGGTCAGCTCCAGGGCACAGATGGAAACTAGAAGGATCCTGTCCCTGGCTTTTCTTTGGTTCCTGTGTCCTGATGGCTTTAGGCAGGTCCCTCTTGGGCCAGGACTTTGAGCAGAAGTTGTGGTCTCATCTCTGTTCTCAGGTGTGTCAGCACTCTTGGGAGACCAGCTCTCTCCAGGTGGGATTTATGTATGGAGAGCTGTGGCACAAGGTCAGCTCCTGGCACAGATGGAAACTGGAAGGATCTTGTCCTAGGCTGCTCCTCAGTTCCTGTGCCCTAAGGGATCCAGGCGGGTCCAACAGAACAGTAGTGGTCTTACCTGCGCTCATAGGTATGTCAACACTCCTGTGAAACCAGGTATCTCCTGGCAGTATTTGGGTATGGAGAGCTATGACACAGGATCACTTCAGGGGGGCAGACGGAGTCTGGGAGGATCCTGTTCCTGGTTTTTCCTTGGTTCCTCTGTTCTGATAGTTCTAGGCAGGTCCCTTGGAACAAAAGTGATTGCCTTACCTGTGCTCACAGGTGTGTTAGCACTCCTGGGAGACCAGATCTCTCATGGTAGGATTTGGGTATGGAGAGCTGTGGCACAGGGTCAGCTGTGGGGACAGATAGAAACCGTAGAAGAAATTTATAATTCAAAGTATATAGATACATTTTTTTCATTTAGTCTCAGTGATTAGGAAACAAAACAAAGTCAATGTCAAAGTGCCATCATGACAAAAGCAGTAATTGCATCCAATCGTATATTAGTTTCTGTAAATTCAAACAATTGACACCACTCTAAGAATATCCACTTATAAACACAGCAACTAAACAGCTAATTCTGTATATAATATAGTTTAGAAATTGGAAGGAAACATTTCTGTTTTATCTATTAGCCTTGGTAATACAAATAAAAAAACACATTAGTGAAGCTATTGAAATATTAAAACCGAAGTCCATAAGAAAAATGGAAATGTTCTATAAGATAACATCTAATACCAATCGGCATTTGGTAAATATATTCATTGAGTATTTCATCCTGATGTTATTATACTTGATTATGTTACATTAATCATTAATATCCTTAAAATGAATGCTTGGAAGAGAATTTGATTTAAAATTGATTTAGCATTTCCTCAAACTATGCAAAGTTCATCTAGTTTTGCAGAGGAATTTGAATCAAGCAACAATGCTGCTCTGTCAAGGGATCATATTCAAATAGAATTTAGCCAGAATACAGACAGGTCCTAGATTACAGAATTATTAGGCAGGGATACAGACAAGCCCTTAGTATACACCCTAATTCCTAACAATGAAGGTATGGTTAGTTTGAAAAAGGAAGCAGCCAGGTTTGAAAGTGACATCTAATTGAGGAACAAAGTGATGAACCAGAGAAGGATTTGACAAAATGATTCAGAGATAAGATACATCCAACTCACAAGAGAAAAGCACAGCAAAGACAGGCTACTTAAGGGCAGAAAGAGAGACAAAGGGTATGGTGTGGTTTGGTGTGGTGTGTATGTCTAGTAGTTTTACTGGAAAAGCTTTACAAAGACAGATTTCTGAGAAAACAAGCTAGACACAGGTGAAGGCAGAGTGAGAAAGAGAATGAGCCCAAAGATTAGAACATATTTCTAAAGTTAGTATGAAGCCAAGCAGAACAATTTAGTCAGAAGCTGAGAAAGGCCAATATGAATCACTCAGGTTGGATAAAACTTTGAGCCAGAGCAGGAGAATTAAACGAGCCAGCCTGAGTTTAAAAAGAGATACAAAGAATAGATTTATTTAGCATAATGATTTGGAGCTTGAAACATTCTAGGCCTAGGGTAGCAGAGGAGTCTGAAAACTGAAGTTTCAAAGTCTGAACTTGTAGAACATTAGACTGTATAGAGGTGAGAAGCTTCCAGGTGAAGGCCTAGGAATAGTTAGACAGAAACACTCTCGCCTCAGCCCAAGCCTTTTATACATAACTTCATCAGAGGAAATAAAAGAAACATATACAAGCAGTAATTTCTTTTCAAGAAAACTTACTCTCCCCATTCCAGCGACTATCAACTGCTGTTAGATCTTCTGCTAGGTGTGAACGTTAATGTCCACATTCTCTCCCACACTAAGAATGTTTTTTTTAGTGTGGTCTTGCATGGGGATTTTCATGATGTTCTAACTGTTGTGAGAGTTGTATTGAGTGAATGACCATTTTCAAAACTTAACTCAGTGTATTATGTTCTCAAAAATTAAAGTAAACCATAAAATAAAACATGCAGCAACAACATCTACAAGTTTAGATAGATAAAAAATCAAAAACCTAGATGCCCAGAGCTGATGACAGTGGTGAGTTGGGAATTGTTCTAACATGAGCTAGGTAGTATACTCACACATTCGTTCCCAAGTGTTAGGACATGGTATATTATTATACTACATATTCAGACAAAACAGAAGTCAATATGAATCATAGGGCTCACTTAAAGATTCCAAAGTTTAACAAGTTAATAAAAGTTCAGTATTTAAGCATGCATTTTAGATAATAAGGGCTTACCCCAAAGACACTAATGGACTAAATGTTAAAAAAAAAGAAAAGAAAAGAAAAAGAAAGAAAAAGAAAAAATTTGGAAATCTACGGCATGGCCCATTACGTGCCAGAGATATACCTAAACTTCAGGATAAAGAGTGATGGAATTTGATTCTATAATCTATTACTCTCTAGTTTGCTTGTCCTTCAAAGAAAGTCATATATGATATCCTTGATATTTTTAAATTTATCTTATTATGATTTAATAACTATGTATTATGTCTAAAGGTTTCACACTGTTTAGAGGTCCATATGAACACTATATAGAATAAAACAAACAATAAAACTGTTAGGACTTGGTTAAAAGTATTTGCTATACTTTCATAGGACCTGGATTCAAATAACAGAACCAACATTCCTAGGCTTATACCTGCATGTAGTACTATCTCAAAGGAATCCAAAGACCTTTTTATCTTTTTCAGAAGCTAAGTATGAACTTTGTGTGTGTGTGTGTGTGTGTGTGTGTATGCATTCCTCTAAAATAAAATAAATAGAGTAAATATTAGTCAACTGAAGATAGAAATCCATTACACTGCCACATTAAATAAGGCACACTTAGTATTGAAAAGGCTACTAGGGAAGTTTTCCACGTACTGACTGAAACAACTTTTCGATACTGTAATAGATATTTGTGAGCAGAATTTAATTTTAATGTAATTAGCTTAAGACAGATAAACACTGTAACAACTTTAAAACCTGTGAGATTCTTGTTATCTAAGACAAAACAGATAAGAGGGAGTTGTTGTATTTTTAATGATATTTATTTGCATGGAAACAATGGAATAGATGTTACCTCCTAGTGCTACTGGGATAAACCAAACATTGTAGACATTATATTAAAAGTATAGCTAAGTAGAGCTCTATATAAATACATTTACCTTTAAGTTTCTACTTTTTAAGGTATGATTAGTATTTTGGATTTCAAAGCATTTGTGATTATATACATAAATAATTACTAGGATTAAAATTTGTTTGGAAGGAATTTAAATTTATCAGCTTTATCAAACAAAGTCATCAAACTCCTTAAGATCTTGTAAATAAATCATGAATGTGGAGCAGTCTTTAAATATTATGTTGTGTATAACAAGCATGTTATTAGGAATGCTTGTATATCATTACGAGATTTCTATGATAAATATTTCAAATGCTTAGACTTTAAAATGTCAACATTTATATTCAATGAGTGTGTTCATTATTTGCCAAATAATTTGCTGTGAAACATAATTACATTGATAAGAAAATAAACATTGGCAAATGCTTAAACAGTAATTATATACTTAACAAATAGAGATATATATGACAAAATTGTTTATCTATGAAAACAACCTACCAGAGATATATTGGACTTATATTCGTAAATCTGTCTTAATGTTGGCAGTAGAAAAAGAAACAAATATATCATTATAAATGAAGGTCAAATAAATATCAATATAATAATGAAATAAGATGCAATGACTAATATCAAAGTTGAAGTAAATTGATAAGTAAAATATTTTATATGAGAAACCTGGTAAACGTCAAAAAGCCAGATACAAGACTATCAGTTGTCATTAAAATGATAAAGTGAAGTTAGTACGTTTTGCCTTCCTTTCTTCCTTCCTTTCTTCCTTCCTTCCTTCCTTTTTGTTTTTTTTCTTTCTTCCTTTCTTCCTTCCTTCTTTTCTTTCTTTCTTTCTTTCTTTCTTTCTTTCTTTCTTTCTTTCTTT
>JADRCH010000004.1:10826483-10922056 GCA_019843965.1 Rhynchomys soricoides | reverse complement strand
TTTCTTTCTTTCTTTCTTTCTTTCTTTCTTTCTTTCTTTCTTTCTTTCTTCTTATTTGAGACAGAGGCTCACTATGTAGTATTGTCTAACCCAGAACCTTTTCTGTAGACTAGAAAAGTCTTCAAGTCTCAGAGATTCTTCTAAGTTTCATCAATGCTGGAATTAAAGACATGTGATATCAAGACCAATAAAATTATGTATTTTTGATGTTTACTGTCAGTATATGATGAATTAGCAACCTATAATAATTTTGGTCATATGTAGAAATAAATATGTTTAATTCATTAGTTGTAATTGCAATTCTATTTATTTGTGACTTATTTTCAATATTTATCAGTGAAAGTTTACCATATCATGGAAAGGAACTGTTTAACAATATTTACTAAATAATATAATTGCATCTTTATATTTGTTACTCAATATCCCATATGATTAAAATATCCAACTGGTACCAGACTCTAGCTAATTGTTGAATCATCTGATGAATCAATGTCTTTGACACTTTTGTTTCTATGAAGGAGGCACTGTATTTTTCAGTAAGAAAGAAATGGTTTTATGAAAATTGGTGTGAGGTTTTCTTTTCTTGTTTTTCTTTTTCTTTTTTATGGTATGGTGGATCTTATATTTTTCTCTATGAACTAATTACATTGTTGTATTATAGCCACAAAAGTATGCTTTACAATTTCACCATCATTCTGTTCACTTAAAGAGGCATTGTGATATTGACTCTATTTATTACTTCATTCTATTTAAATAAACAAGTACATATTTTGTCTGAATTTATGCCTCTCTTCTAAAATCAAATTAAATTATTGATTAACAATATAATTTAATTTAAAAGTATGGACTTTTTCTTCTACATTTACTTAATGAATATTTACCTATCAACAGGAAAAGGATGTATATAGATGTTGTGCGTCTTTTTCTATTTATGCACAAATCTAGTTTCTAAATCTCTCTGTCTTGCCTAAAATTACTTAATTACAAATAATAAATATATAGTTTGTGATACTAAATTCTTAGTGAGAATATTTGGTACATGCTGTAAGAAAGTAAAACATAGATCCATTATTGTGCCATGATGTTTTCGATTTCTTTTTGCTCAAATAACAGTACTTAAATTGTTAGCAATGATCATGCTTTTTACCAATTTTCTGGACATTAGACAACAAATAATAGGTCATAGGCTGGCTAAATGAAGGAAAATTACAAGATTATTCTCTCTTCTGGAAAGATATTTTAGTGAGGCAAATTGAAGTGGGAGGTAAAAGATCACAGGTCAAGAGTAATAAATCCTTCTAATTATAGCACCATATCTAATATTTACTGCGTGACTAGTATTTTCCTTTTTCCACTGAATTATGTAAACAGTTGTTTAAAGTTTTACATTTATGTTTTGTCCTTAGAAACTCTATGTATATCTTCTGTGTAATTATTCACCATTGGTCAGTCATTAATAAAATTGCTCAGATACAATTTAAAACTCTAAATAGCCATAGAATCAGTATCCAAATATTGAAATTTCAATACGTTTTATGGACATATGTATAATAACATCATGTTGAAGAATGTCAATATCAAATTAAAATAGTTCTTTAAGTATGTAATTGACAATCTATACATATTACTTAAAATATCAAACAGGAAATCATCATAGACTGACCTTGAAATTCATATGAAACTGTAAGTAGTCAGGATTTACTTAATTTTCCACACTGATCATGTTCCTCTACTCTCCTGTCTTATGTCCTTCCCCATACCACTGAACATTTTCTCTCCATCTTTTCTGTATCTTACATTCATGACTCTGTATGTGCGTATGTGTGTGTGTACATGTGTTGCCTATGTGAGTCAATAGTTGATTACAAATGCTTGAAAAGCAGAGGTTAGGAGTTATTTACCCAGATACACCAGTGATACTGCTCAGAAAAAGAACACCTTCTAGCAACCATTACCAGCCTATAGTTTCTAGGGAGGAATGAGCTTTACTAAAATCTTCTTTATCCATAATAAAATATCAAAGGCCCCATCCTGTTCAGGTAACCATTTCAGCTGTGAGTTTACTAATACAAGAGTCATGTATAGGAGAAATTGGCTGAGAAATGTCATTTTTCTACCTCAAAACTTATTTTAAAATAGTTTTATAATACTCTTCATTGTAAAACTACACTCAAAACATGTTAATTATTATTTTCAAAATGTAGCAAATAGTGTCTATGATGCAGAAGACCATAGTTGACTTGTTACTACATAGTATAATATGATTATACTTTTGTCAAAAGAAAATAAATGGATGCCTGCCTGGTTTTGCTTTGCCCTCGGGGTGTCCGGGCTCAGTGGTACACTTGGTGGGACAGGAAGAACTGAAGCTTAGCTGGGTAGGCAGGTTCTACATGACCTTTATTAGCTGTGAGTGTAGACAGAAACAGCATTCTTTGAGTTTCAGTAAAACAGCTCTCTTTATTGGGGGTACATAAGGGCTATATAAAGCTTGGAGAGTGGATACAGTTTTGAGGGTAAGTGTTCATTATTGGTTGGTGCCTTGGTTCTTGGAATGGTTCATTTGTGTAAGGAGGAATTCCACATAGTTTCTGGATATGTCCATATAGGGAGATGGAAGGAAAACCATTAATTTAACCATCAGGTTACATGACTACCTAAAGGGTGGCAAAGGTGGGGGTCCTACAGAGTACCTATTCCAGGACATGCATGCCCAGAGCAAATAGGGTACAGTCAATCTTCTGCCAGAAACAGCTCAATTTCATTCTTGCTCTGACTTACACTCCCTGTTGAGTGGCTTTCCAACCCCATAAATGGATAGAGGTCAGAATAGACTTAGATGTAGTTCTGACAGTTTTGGTTATATTTGTGAAAGGTGTTAATATTCTGTGCAGATATTAGTACCACTTTATGATCAGAATGATTAGGTAAACTAAATAACCATAAATTTGCTACAGAATGGGTACATTATTCACATTAAAATACACCTCGCTTTAAATTTCACATGCATATTAATGTAAAATCTTGATTATTTAGTTTTAAGATTTTTTGCCTTTTTATACTCTTTTAAAACACATTAATATGACATTGAGTTTGGTGATGACTTTCCTGTAACATTGATAGTAGAGGGCATAATAAAATATTTATCAACTTTAATTTAAATCGCTTATATAGGAAAAATATGCTGATCTTTCTTGACATTTATAAAACATGACAATAAAAAGGACTGCTCATTTCCCAGGGAATGTGCATGAGTTTTAATAATGTTTCATTTTATGTAAGATTTTAGTCAAGTACATTTTAGTGAGTTGGTGTCCTCTTTCAATGATATGGGCTGTGAGGTACTCCAGATTAAATGTTCAGGACTCATGTATCATTTTTAGAATATGTTCAAAAGGTTAGTACCTGGACATGAACTAGCTTTATATGGTTTGTTTTTTACCCTTTATCAAATATTACTCTGTTTTAAATATCCTATCAGGACTATGAGCTAACAGAGTATAGTTTTCCTTAAAATATGAATCAGTGCTACAATGAAAGGATGAAAGCTTTTTTACAATTATATTATCAAAAGTGTTTATATCTGTTAAAAGATGTTTTTCTTATGAAGATAAGCAAAATAAATTTATTAATTTATTGATGTTTGTTTATTGCACTCAATTTGAACAGTATATTTGATTCCTATCCACTCTCCACTGTCCCTGTCTCACTGCACCGACCTGATCCCTTGCAAACCTAATTCTTTCAGCTTTGTTGTTTTTAGTAATCCACTCTTTCCAATTAGTGCTTCCATATCCCCTGGAATGGAGACCCTTCAACTTAAACATGGGAATATTACCATGAACCACTCTTCTGAAGAGAACTGATCCTCCTTCAGTGGCCCTAAATTGTCAGAACTCCCCCATTAGTGATGAGACTCATAAAGCACCCTTATGCACAGTACAATGTTGATGACCATAATTTTGTGTGCATCTTGTGGGAGAAACCACAGACGCTCTGCATTTCAAGTGCTATAGCTCTATCATATTCAGAATGTCTTTTGTAATAAACTTTTTAGACATATGTTTCTTAAGAACTTCCCACTTCATCCCATAATGGAACCCATTTTAATTGCATGACTTTTAGGTATATCATTCCTATTGTTATCTTTCTCTATATATGTTAATTGAAAACTTGCCTGTATAATGTTAAATTCCCCTTTGATAATTCACTATTTTGAAAGAATCTTTTTCTATACCCCATTGTTCCTTTATCCATTCCTTGTTCTCTCAGAACTTTCTCTAGTCTCTGTATTCATATCTGAAGATTTGGAGCTAGATACCACAGACAAAAAGAGAAAATGGTGTGTTTTATTTTCTATGACTGGATTAATTATCTCATATAGTATTTTCTATTTCTAAAATTATCTACAAATTTGAAGATTTTGCTTTTATTTAAAGAGGAATAAAATATCCTTGCCTTATCACATATTTTCTTTATCTATTCATCTGAACAATAAGGAAGTTGTTTTCCATTTCCTAGATATTGTCAGTAGATAAACAGTGAACATGCCTCAGTGAATATTTGTGGAGTAGGACATTGAGAATTTGAAAATATGTCAAAAAAGGTACAGGGGTTCATATGGTAGTTTAGGTTTTGGAGAGTTCTTAACATTGGTTTCCATAGTGACTGCTGCAATTTCCTGTCATATCAGTAATGAATAGGGGTTCCCCTTTTTCACCTGCATGCTAGCAATGGTCAGTTCTTGTCTTCCTTCTTCCCTTCCTTCTTCCTCCTTCTTTTCATCCTTCATTTCTCTTCGGAATTCTGACTTTTGCACAATGCTCTCCAATAGGTTTAAAATTCCATTTCTTTAATTTTCAAAGGTATGGATTGAACAATCACTGACTTCTGGGACATTTTATTGCTACACAGCCATGCTAGATGAGAGAGAGCACAGAGCATAAGCTGTTTTAATAAATCCCTCATGAAAATATATTCATTCTCTGAGTTCTAATCCTCTAGATAGCCTGGACTAATACAAGCAACATGTTCTCATTTCTAATTAGTGTGACGTATATATGATCATATGGATTAAAAAATCATCCAAGACCACTCCACCTTCTAATGTCGTCCTTCATCGCTGTCTTTTCATACTTAAATCTTTCCTTGTGGAAGTCTTTAACCTAGTTGTTTAGTTTATTTAAAGATTAATTGTTGAGGATATTGTGAATGTATTTCTATAATAATTTTACAGTGTATTTGTTATAGGTATATTGACAAGTTATTAATTTTTAATGTTAATTTTGTGTCTTACCAGTTTGCTGCAATTTAAATTGTAAGAATACACTAACACATACAAATATTAAGTCTATAAAATAACATTAAGTGCAAAACTTAAAAGATAAAATTTTATTCTACTTGTAAAACAAATTGGACATCTTCAAAATTTATTTTTGTTTTTATTTATTTCTATGTTAATTATGGTATCTCTTTCTACAAGCTTATGTTTTATATTTTCTTTCTATAATTTATTCATCCAAAACTTGTGGGATAATTTTTTTGTTAAATAAAGCTTCAAAAAACATAGAGAAAATTGCAGTATGAATCCAATTTACTAAAGATATATCAGAATAGAAGTGACTCCCTCTAAACACTACATGAGAGCTAAGGATATATTGTCAAATTGTCAATGATAAACTATAGGAGAAGATAATAAAAATCAATCCTTGGGACCAGAAAAAAATAGATATTGACAACGAACATACTATTACTTTCATTGCATATCAAAGGTAAAGTCAAGGCTCCATGTAGAAAAAGCTCATAGGAGCAAGAGCTCTCTTTGTTAAAAGTGGACACCTGTGCTATGCTGTCCTCCTGTTCAAGAGCTATAAAGACTTCAGAAATGATGTAAACTATAGCTGTGCTCTCTCAACTCCTTTACCCTGACAGAATTTCAGGAAGCATAATGGGAAGTAAGATTTAATGTAGATTGAAAGATAAAAAGTTGTACCATAGTGTGGATGGGAGCCGTTTTTTTCTCTGGATAGCTGCATTTCTCATTGTGAGTGTTGAAAGGAGAGTAGCTTTTTATTTTATGGCTGCCTTATTAACATGGAATTGGTAATGCTTCTGTACATAGTCATTTAGATGTTAATAAATTTCACCATCCAAAAACATTTATCTTTGAAGTAAACATGCAAATTTTCACATCATCAAAGTCTATCTTCTTAAATCCTACATTCATGTAATTCTAAGTTCATTAAATTTTACTGTAATTGTAATATTATGTTATCTTTGCTTTGGTTTTCTTAAAAATACATTGATTACAATATTGGGCTAACAACTGAAGTTCATTATCTTCTCATTTTTAGTTGATATTTATTATTATTATTAATTATTATTACTACTACTACTACTACTACTACTACTACTACTACTACTAAGCATATTTTGCACTCTCAAGAAACTAATATCATAGATTATTCAACAAACTTATGGCTGGAACAGAAACATTCAGATAATTATATTTAACTTTATACTATTCTTTAAAAATAATATTGTTTCTCTGACACTCATATGTTGCAGTTTCATCAAGTTGTTCATAAATTTAATCTTTTAATTTTATTGAGAGAAACTGTAAAACTTTAGCATTGTTTATGAGCTCTTATTTTCTGAGAAGACTCAACTGATTAAGATCATCAAGGTATTTTGCAATCAACATTAAATTAGCTTCCTTAATCTATATTTACAAAAAAAAAAAAGCAGAATCTATGTGCTCCACCAAGTAGATCCATTGGTATAAGAATAAGTCAGAGAATCCATTTCTCTGAGGGTTGACATCTAAGATATCCCCAGTTTACTAAATACAACCTATTCTCCTGTTTCATTACTGGGAGACAGCTGGCCAAACTAGATAGTATTTGAGTTGACTGCAACGTCTATTTGTCCTCTTCAGTTGATACCAATGGTTAAGACTGGGTAACAGAAGTGGATTGGAGGACTGGAAATTATTTCAAGAAGACAAACTTTTAGCAGGCTTATTCCCTAAGGAGCTATGCAATACACAAGAAAACACAGGGAAAGCAGAATAAGAGGGTAGCTAGAGGCTACCTCTACTATATATAGGCATGAAGGGAAAATTGACTTTGCAGAAAATAGAGAAGGGCTTTGGAATAAGAAAAATTCTTCTGAAGATTACTAGGAAGTATTTTTGTTCTTTTCTCATACAGTACACCCTGATCACAGTTACTTCTCACTCCACTCTTCCCAGTCTCCACTGCTTCTGTCCTCACCCCCAGATCTACTCCTCTTCTTTTTCCTTGAGCAGGCCTCCCAGGGATATGAACTAAATATAACATAACATAACAAAATAAGATGAGGACTAACCCTCATATCAAGGCTGATCCAGACAACCCAGTAGGGAAAAAAGGATACTGTGTGCAGGCAAAAGGGTCAGAGACACTCCCCACATACCACTGTTCTCATAAAAATTTAAATATCTATTTACTAAAAATTAGAATTCTTAGCTTATGATCTACATAACAAATAATTTTGTTAGAATTTGTAAGAACTGGATAGTACAAGTTAATCAAATAATCATCTCAGAAATATCTACATCCTCTAGGGTTATTATGTGAGCTGAAAAATCTACAGTAGAAAATTTAAATATCTAATTTGATAACTGGGTATTATTTTATGTATAAAATATGAGGTACTTTAATAAAATACCTGTTACATTGAATGAAAGTAATTCTTTTAGAAAAGAAAAAATCTGCAAATTATAATGAGATATTACCGTTTACAACAAATTCCATGTCTATAAAAATATTTGGTGGCAGTTATAGATTCTGTTATTTGTCCAGAGACAACTCAGATGGTAAACTTGTAATTATAGATACAACAATTTAAGAAATTAAATTTCACAATATTATTTTTTCAAAGTTTTCTGACAAATTAATTGAAAAATACTAAAGTGCATAATATTGGTTATTGATATCAAGCCAAAGATGGGCAAAAAAAAGCAAAGGATAAGAAAGAGAAACGATTGACTAAAGGGCAGAATGGAGGGAAAGAAAGATAAAGAAAGCAGAGCTGAGAAAGGTCATTGGGGAATCAGGAAATTCAAAAGCAAGGAAAGCAAAGATGATTTCTCAGGACATAATATTGACTACAGTTTTTATAACTTTCTTATTCTACATTATTTTCATGTCTTTTTTTAACACATCATACCTACAATGATAAAATAGCATACCATATATAGAAAAGTAGGCCTCAAATTCATGTCCTTTTATTCTTAATGATACATTAATATTTCCATAAGAAGAATAATTTTATAATATAAATAGAATAAAAGGTGAACAACCTGAGGCTACAGTTTATTATAAAAAAAATTCAGTTCTTACGCATTTTCTTTCTTGTGTTAATATTTTTATGGCTCAACAAAATACAAAATATTAAATTTATTTTGTATATGAAACATAATTTATGTAGTTTAATGTATATCTGTTTTGCTCATTAGCATGTACTATATTCTGTTTCAAAATATACTTAGAAATGTTTCAGTGCTACATAATGCCATTAATATACTATATCTCGCAGAATGCAGTTGAGATTGGAAATAAAATAAGTATTAGTTTACTTTTTGAGAAATTGTTTATTGATGGACAATTTTATGCAATAAAGGCTCATTTTATTTAACAGAAGTTAAAGTACTGTAGATGTTGGTAGTAGAAGAATGTAAAATAGTAATCCTATAAGAAACTTATTGAATACTTTATATTTCTTTTTTATTGTTTTTTTATTTACATTTCAAATGTTATCCCCTTTCTAGATTTCCCTTTCAGAACCCACCTCTCCCAAACCCCATTCTCTTGCTTCTGTGAAGATGCTCCCCCTCCCACCCACCAACTCCCGCCTCACTGTCCTGACATTCACTGGGAAATAGAACCTTACCAGGACAAAGGGCTTCTCCTTCTATTGATGCCAGACAATGCCATCATCTTCTATATATGTGGCTGTAGCCATAAGTCTATCCATGTGTACTCTTTGGTTGAATTTTAGTCCCTGGGATTCTCTGGGGGTTCTGGTTGGTTGATATTGTTGTTCTTCCTATGGGGAGGCAAAACCCTTCAGCTCCTTCAGTCCTTTCTCTAAGTCCTCCATTGTGGACCCCATGGTGAGTCTAATGGTTGCCTGCAAGTATCCCCTCCACCCCCTGCTGTATTTGCCAGACTCTGGCAGATAGCCGCTCTAGAGAGAGCTATAATAGGGTTCCTGTCAGCAAGTACTTCTTGGCATCCATAATAGTGGTTCTGGGTTTGGTGACTGTACATGGGATGGATCCCCAGGTGGGGCAGTCTCTGGATGGCCTTTCTTTCAGTCTCTGCTCCCTACTTTGTAGCCTTATTTCCTTTCGACAGGAGCCCTTTTGGTCTAAGAATTTGGAGAAGAAAGGGTAACACTATCCTCCAACCAGGGGCCTTACCTAAACTCTGGATATGGCCTCTTCAGGTTCTTCCTCCCCCTTGTTGGGCATTTCAGCTAATCTCATCCCTGTTGGGTCCTGAAAGCCTCTTGCTTTCCCGGCATCTGGGACTTGCTGGTGGGTACACCCATTCCCCATGCCCCATTGCTACACACCTCTGTTCAAATTCAAGACACTCTAAATATCATCCCTGTCTCTTCTCATAACTGATCTTGCCTTAATCTTTCTCCATACCCTTCCTCTCTTCCACACAAGTCCCTCCTACTAACTGTCTCCCGTGAGTATTTTGTTCCACCTTCTAAGAAGGACTGAAGCATCCATATTTTGGTCTTCCTTCTTCTTGAGCTTCAAATGGTCTGTGAATTGAATCTTGAGTATTCCAAGCTTTGGGGCTAATATTTTCTGTATCCATTCCTCTATGGAAAGACATCTGGGTTCCTTCCAGCTTCTGGCTATTATAAATAAGGCTTCTATGAACATAGTGGAGAATGTGTCCTTGTTATATGTTGAGCATTTCTTGTGTATATGCCCAAGAGTTCATAGCTGGGTCATCAGGTAATACTATGCCCAATTTTCTGAGGAACCACAAGACTGTTTTCCAGCTTGCAATCCCACCAACAATGGATGAGTGTTCCTCTTTCTCCAAACCTTTGCCAGCTTCTTCTGTCACCTGAATTTTTGATCTTAGCCATTCTGACTGGTGTGAGGTAGAATCTCAGGGTTGTTTTTATTTGCATTTCCCTGATGAATAATGATGTTCAACATTTCTTTAGGTACTTCTTGGCCTTCAATAATCTTCAGTTGAGAACATGTTGTTTAGCTCTGTACCTCATTTTTTAGTAGGGTTATTTGATTCTATTAGTTTCAATGTATCTGGTTTTATGTGGAAGTGCTTGATCCACTTGGACTTGAGCTTTGTACAAGGAAATAAGAATGAATTGATTTGCTTTCTTCTACATGTTGACCGCCATTTGAAATAGCACCATTTGTTGAAAATGCTGGTCCCACCCCGATTGTTTTTAGCTCCTTTTAGATCAAAGATCATAGGTGTATGGGCTCATTTCTGGGTCTTCAGTTCTATTCCATTGATCTACCTGCATGTGTCTGTATCAATACCATGCAGTTTTTCTCATGATTGCTCTGTAATATAGCTTGAGGTCAGTGATGGTGATTTCTCCAAAAGTTCTTTTACTGTTGAGAACAGTTTTCACTATCCTTGGTTTTTTGTTATTCCAAGTGAATTTGAGAATTGCTCTTTCTAACTCTATGAAGAATTGAGTTGGAATTTCAATGGGGATTGCATTATATTTGAAAATTATTGTTCAAACCCTTTTCAAATATATCATCTAATGTGTGAAGGTAAAGCTATTAATATAAATACATAATTTTAATCTCAAACTGTGAAAATAGTAATAATAGTAAAGCACAAAAAATAGGAAGCCTATACAAAATATTGTCATTATGAAAGCCTCCAATGTTTGAAATTCATGGTCTATGAAGGGTACTATATTGGATAGTCTTTATGCTGCCATGTGATTCACTTGATCATTGACCAGCATAGTCATATCATGTCTGTTATACAATTTCAAGAAAGGTCTAGAATTAGGCAAAAATATTTCAAAGACCTCTTCATTAACATAATGTTTTCACATGATGGTTTTTCTTATTTGAGTTGAGCATGTACTTATTTGTATTTGTGATCTTGATGAAAGTGTAAAGTAAGCATGAAACAAATATGAAAGCTAAGTTTAAAAATGTTTTATAATCACATATTTCATCATTAAAATTACTCTTAATGTATTAAAATGCAATAAACACACCATCTTAAACTACTGTTATTAATTACTAAACAGCACAGTTGTTATTTATTTACTTACTTTTAGTCATATACTGATGCTGCCTTCAAATTGTTTCTCCCTATGGAGTGGTTAGATTCTGATTTACAGTTTAAATAGGTCATCCTCCAGTTCATTAATTATCTATCATTTTCCCTATAAAGTTTGTTTGCATTGCCAAGCAGTGAATGTGGCAGATTACTTCAAAGAGATGAGATTCTTTCTCATTATTTTCTAAATTAAAAACAAACAAACAAACAAACAAACAACAATTCCTTAGGAACCAAAATAGGGCCTCAAATGTATAGTTTTGATTTCTTAGGGCAACTTTGAAGAAAAATGAGTCATAACTTGTAAAGTTTTCATCAGAGAGCTTTCTCATTGTAGAAGAGTCATTTCCCTTCCCTCATTTGGCATTTAATAAATTTGCCTTCTGTGTAGGATGTAGAAAGAGAAAACATTGTTGATGCTACCAGAATGTATTCTAAGCAGCTGCACCCCAAATTTCTGCCTGCCTTAAATTTTATCATTTGGGAGTCTAAGACAAGACTATCACTGCAATTTGAAGGTTAGTTTTGGCTACATAGTAAATTCTAGGACAACATTAGCTACAGGAAATGATCCTGCTCCCAACAAATCAAATAAGCCAAACCAAACCGAAACAAAACAAAAAATCAAATAAAAGAAAGAATAACTCCAGAAAAGCTATTTCTCTCTTATGCTGGTATTGGGTAAAAGAATTTCAAGTGAAATAAATTCATACAGTTTAAAGTTTTTCTGTACATAATTGATAAAATTAATTTATTTATGTTGGTGAGTGATGATGAAAATACTGTATATTTCAATAATTACAATAATAAGATAAATTTTATTTCATTATCATGTGTGTGTAGACTAGCAAAATGTCTTGTGTTGTATTTACTGAATTCCACAGTACATTAATAACTTGATGTCTTGTGAATTCAACATACAAAGAGACACTGAGATCATGGTGGCTGAGGAGATATCCCACAATGCTACCAGGTTCCCTAGCTTAGCAGGCATGTCTTTGTGGTTCCCATTGTTGGCATTGTGTGTAATGCCTCATGCTGGTCTGTGGCCCAGTGCTCATATTTACTTCAGGCTTTATTTGCAGAATGAGCCAAATGGGGGCAATTGTGCTTTGTGGTGAATAATGGATCCCTGTAGTACACTAGTGACTGTATTTCTAAAACTTGTACTGTACTCACAGTGTAGTTAACAATCACCATTTCTTTTCTGAGAACAGCTAGTTGCAGTTTCTCTTAAAAACCATTTGTCAAGCATAGATCTCCCTTGAACAGTGGTCAAATAAAAATAAAATGTTAGATTCATGTGATTTCCAATGCTTATCAAATTTTATAAGAAAGATATTTAAAATTCCATATATAAGTAAAATTTAATTATTTTGTAACTCTCCTGGGATGGTTTGTATATGCTTGGCTTATTTGGCACTGTTGGGAGGTGTGGCTTTGTTGGAGTAGGTTTGGCCTTGTGGGTGTGGGCTATAAGACCCTCATCCTAGCTGCCTGGGAGCCAGTCTTCTGCTAGCAGCCTTCAAATGAAGACTAGACCTCTCAGCTCAGCCTGTACCATCCCTGCCTAGAAGCTGTCATGCTCTTGCCTTGATGATAATGGATTGAACTTCTGAACCTGTAAGCCAGCCCTAATTAAATGTTGGTTTTTATAAGTTTTATTTTGGTCATGGTGTCTGTTCACTGTAATAAAACCCTAACTAAGACATCTTTTGACTCACATATAGAACTAAATCATTATAGAGTTTAAATTTTTTAACCTAAAAATACTGCATTAGAAAGATTTGATTCTGAAAGTTTTCTTAATTCATTTCACTCTGAATCTGCAGTAGAAAATTCGCACATATTAACTCTGTGAACTTACATATAAAGTGCAAATATACCATTTAGCCCATCATATGTAATAAATAAAGGACACACATGTGTCGGTAACTCCAATAAACACAATGTAGAAAAAAGAAGTTAGGCATGCATATTTATTCATTTACTGAAAATTAGAATCAAACCTTAAGAAAGAACTTAAGAATTTAAAGACACTGGTGCATTATTCAAACTAATAAACAATAACAATGAACCAACAAAATGATCTCTATTCATGTTCTCTGCAACACGAAGCATACAACAGATTGGCTATATATGAACTGCTCAATTTCAAATGTGCAAATACTATAGCTAAAAGACATTTCTCATTCCAACTGATTTGCATGTTCTACTCACATTGAAAAACATTTAAATTTTAACCAAAACAAGATGGTAGCTTCCAATAGCTTCATTAAACAACTTTAGCAATAGAATTTAAATTTCATAGCACTTCAACATTTCCACTTCTGAGAACCTTAAATGACAGTTTACCAAATTATGAAGGCCAGTTCACAGTAGCAAAATATGTAAGAAAACAATTTGTTACGCTATAAATGTCATTTTTAGACTTCCTTTCCTTTATTTGGGGAAATAGAATTATATGTTGAAGAGTGAATAAGGGTACAGTATTGTTAAAACTTGATATAAAATGAATGTTCTTTTAAATACAGTAGGATATTTTATGTTATATGAGCTAGTCTATAATATTTCCACCTCATAATTTTATTCCCCTCATTAAATATATTTCTTGATATAATAAAATTAAAGCTTAAATGAAAGTATGATAAACTTTCATAGGATATAAACTATTAAAAATTAATTTCTTCCCTGTAAAATTATATATTTAACTTTCTTTGTTTATTACACTTAATGTGTTTAAAATAAAATGTTAAAAGCTGAACATTTACATAAGCATTAATATAGAACTAACAGTATATGGGCAATGGATTCAACTTTTTGGCTATGACCAAGCAGTTTGTTATAAAATATATTATAATTTAATACTTTTTATTAGATATTTTATTTATTTACATTTCAATATTGTCCCCTTTCCTGGTTTCCCCTCTAGAAACCTTCTATTCCTTGCTTTTATGAGGGTGCTCCTCCACCCACCCAACCACTCCCTCCTCCCTGCCCTACCATTCCCCAAAGCTGGGCATCTAGTCTTCACAGGACCAAGGGTCTCCCTATCCATTCATGCCAAATAAGACCATCCTCTGCTACATATGCCACTAGAGCCATGGGTCTGTCCATGTGTACTCCTTGGTTGATGGTTTAGTCCCTGGGATCTTTGGGAGGTCTGGGCGGCTGATATTGTTGTTCTTCCTATGAGGTTGCAAACCCCTTCATCTCCTTCAGTCCTTTCTCTATCTTCTCTATTAGGGACTCTTTCCTCAGTCCAATGGTTGACTGTGAGTGTCTGCTTCTGTATTTGTCAGGATCTGGCAAAGCCTCTCAGGAAGCAGCTAAATAAGACACCTGTCAGCAAGCACTTCTTGGCATCAGCAATAGTGTCTGAGTTTGGTGGCTACATATGGGATGGATCCCCAGGAGGGGCAGTCTCAGGACAGCCTTTCTTTCAGTCTTGGCTCCATTGTTTGTCCCTGTATTTCCTTAAGACAGGAGCAATTCTGAGTTAAAATTTTGGAAATGGGTAGGTGGCTCTATACCGCAATTGTGGGATGTATCTAACCTCTGGATATCGTGTCTACAGATTCTTCCTTCCCTTTGTTGGGTATTTCTGGGATTTGGGTCCTGGTAGCCTCTTGCTTTCCTTGCATCTGGGACTTTTTTGGTGGCTACCCCTAGTTTTGTTATAGAAGTCACTTTCATAGTTTCACAAATGCTACAGAAAGATAAATTTAATTTCATTAGTTTTTGAACTTTGACATAAAACAAATCAATGAGTGAGTTATTTTTATGAATTGCCTGTCTAATATGACCCCTAATCTCAGATATTTTTATGTCTATATAGTATGTTTAGTGATAGGTAATATATACCAATAAGGTGAAAGTTATAAAATAAATGTTATGATTTCTCAGAAGCATTATTTACTAATAATGATGGAACAGAATAAAATGAAGAAAAAAAATAATTTTCTTTGACTGTTACTTCTTTTTCTTAATTTTTAATAAATTCCTTATTATGAAAACTATGTTAAATATATGTTTACTGAATACAGACTAAAACCACAAAGGGAATAGTTACAGCTTAGTCTTTTAGAATGAGTTGAATATTGAAATTATTAATAAATATCTGATTAATACATTATATGAAATTGTCTTATATCATCATTTTAAGATAAAACATTTATACAAAAGTACTAGTGGCTATAGCAAAGATCTTGAACACATTGCCTATGTACTATTAGTTTCATTCTTATGGCTTATATAAATGGACAAATTCTTAAGTTATTTTTTTAAGTTCATTAAGCTATGTTGACCTTTAGTATATTAAATAGGATTTCCAACAAAGATAGTCTCATAAATATGATGATGGAATATTTTATAGAAATAGCTCATTGTTCATAAGCAAAGAAATGATATTCTAATGATCTTATATAAAACTCTAACTTCATTTAATCTTCCTATTTATTATTCCTTTTTTACATGAGTACAACGTTTGAACTTATCCACTCTGCTCATTCTGCAACCCCTATCATGTTCCTCTTCAAAGATCATGTTTTCTTTCTTCCTTTGCCATTTACTTGGTTTCTTCCCTCCTCTGTTTCTTTCTTTATTCTTTCATTAATCTCTATAGTTTAATAACCACCTGTGCATACTTAGTATAACACATATATACAGGAGTGTGGAAATGTATATAAGAGTATGGGCAATCTAGCAGTGGCCATGCCCCAAAATGATTGTACTTCTTTCTACCAAGTGACATCAATTTATAGCATGCCCTCAGTTAGGAATAAGGCCTCTGGAGATAACACCCTTCATATTTTGAAACTTCACTAGATAGATCCTTTGTGTGTTAAACATATATGTGTAAAATGACATCATCTCCAGAAGAAATCACATCATAGAATTTCTCTCCATTCTCTGAAGCATACTTTTTTTTCTTTTCCTTTTTATAAGATGTCCTCTGAGTTTTGTTGGATATTGGCTTTTGTAGTGATATAGATGTCCAATTTATAGTTGAATATTTTCAATCACTTATTCTCCAGAATTTGTCCAGTTAAAAACGTTTATTCATGTACTGCTGAAAACTGCACAAAGAAGATTCTTTAGTCAAGGTGTAGAGAATACAAATGATGGTTGGAAGTACAAACATTTAAATTTTATTCTGAAATAATGGCCATTTAGTAAAACAAGAGTAAAACTTTCTTCTACTATTTGTTGCTTCCCTTGCTGTGGTCTTTTGACCAGGTTATCATAAATAGACATAAATTCTCTTCTGGGAAGCAGGCCTCTATTTCAATCACATTATGCTTTATTAAAACCAAAGCAGTCGTGCCAGTATTACACATGCCACTATTACATCGTTAACATACTGCACTCATCAGATCCGTACTAGATATGTCCATTCCCCCACCCAAAGGCCTGTGTGACACCTTCTCCAACTATGAACGCTAAATAACTAGAAGGAAATTTACTAGCTAGTCTGAAATTGATTTCCCTATGTTTTTGCAACCTAATTATATTGGAGCCTCAGCAATGGACCTTTACTATAGAGTCATGGTGGGAAAGCAAATGAATAGCAGTCACTTATGTTGTTTTAGATCCCTCTGGGCTCTTTTACCAATAACATATACCATAGAATTTCATACTTTACATTAATAATTTATTTTTAAATCTGGGTAAAATTTAAACATGAAAATAATATTCTATATTACCAGCTACATATAATAAAGATAATTAACCTTGAGCATACACAAAGATTTCAAAAATCTAGACAACAACAAAGTAAAACAATATCTAAAAAACTACAGAAATACAGAGTTCACAGTTAAGGACGTGAGGTACCTCTACAAAAGACATTGCTTTGATTCTGAGCATTCATATGGTGACTTGCAACCACTTGTAACTGGGACTAACAGGCTCTTCTTACCTCCATTTTTCTAGTATAGGTGCATCCTGCACAGGCATACACGAAGGCAAACAACCATACATATTCAATAATAATATATATCTTTAAAATAAGAAATGAAGATAGCTATGAAATATCTAAGAAGTCTGTAGTACTCCAGGAAAGAAAGATTAAAACTATTTTATAGTTCCGCATTCCTGTAGTCAAATGATTAAAATTTTTAATAACTATAAAAAGCAATCCTGGCATTATGAAGGTAGAAGAAACCCTTACATGATGTTGGTTGCTCTCTAAACTAGTACTACCAGTTTAGAAATGTCTGAAGATTTGTTCTAAACTAGAAAAAACATCATACGGAACAGCTCTTCTGCTCCTGAGTATGCACCCAAGGGATTCTCTATAATATTATGGAGACCAATAACCATCCATGTCCATTGCTGATCTATGAACAACAGCTAATAAATGAATAATAAAAACAGCTCAAGTTCCAACATTGGTCTGCAAAGTTCATCATGTCATTGTTTATAATAGCTGAGCCATACTTCATTGTGTGAATGAACCATGTTTCCTTTATTCATTTTTTAGCTGAAGGACATCTAGGTTTTTTATAGTTTCTGGATATTATGAATAAAGCTACTATAAACATATTACAGCAAGTGTCCTTGTAGGATGTTGGAGTATCTTTTAGGTATATGACCAGGAGTGATACAGCTGAGGTAGAACTATTTCCAGTTTTCTGAGAAACTTCCAGATTGATTTCCAGAGTGGTTGTATAAGTTTGCACCCCCAACAACAGTGGAGGAGTGTTCCCCTTGCTCCACATCCTCGCCAACATGTGCTGTCACCTGAGTTTTTTATCTTAACCATTCTGATATGTGTAAGGTGGAACCTGAATCACTTTGATTTGTATTTACCAATGACTACAGACTTAGAAGATTTCTTTAAGAATTTCTCAACTATTAAAGATTTTTTTGCTGAGAATTATCTTTTTCTCTTTACCCGATTTTTCAATTAGATTATTTGGATTTCTGGTGTCTAACTTCTTGATTTCTTTATATATTTTAAATAAGAGCCCTCTGTCAGATATAGGGTGGATGAAAATCTTTACCAAATCTCCAGGCTGTTGTTTTATTCTTACTGATGTTATCCTTTGATTAACATAAGTTTTTCAATTTCAAGAGGTTCCATTTATTAATTGCTGTTCTTAGAGGCTGAGCCATTGGTGTTCTGTTCAGGTTTCCCTTTCACATCCTCTCATATCCCCTTACATCCCCTCAAAGAAAAGAAAAACGGCAATCCCCTCTCTAGTACAACAGATGCAATCTTCAGTGAAGTCCCCAGAAAATTCTTAAAGACCAACTACAACTCATTCCTCACAATTGCTTTGCTGTATAATTTTATGCCAACTTAACACAAGCTAGAATAATCTGAAAAGAAAGAACTGCAGTTCAGAAATTTCTCCATAATAGTCAGCTTTAGACCATTTTTTTAATTAGTGATCAATGTGGGGAGAGCACTGCCCATTTTTTGTTGGGGCCAACCTTGTTCTGGTAGTCCTGAGTTCTGTAAGAAATTAGACTTTGCAAGCCATGAGAAGCAAGCCAGTAAGCAATACTCCTCCACTGTTTTTGCATCAGCTCCTGCTTCTAGTTTTCTGCATTGTGTCAGTTCTTGTCCTGATTTTCCTTACTGACATAAGTCACATAGACTCTTTCCTCTTCAATAAAAAAATATATAGTCCAATTCATACATGTAGTCCAATTTTTATTTAGTTATAAAGAGAAGTGACTATAAAGATTGAAGGTAAAAAGATTAAATTAAAAATATTCTTTTGCCGGGCAGTGGTGGCACATGCCTTTAATCCCAGCATTTGGGAGGCAGAGGCAGGCATATTTCTGAGTTCGAGGTCAGCCTGGTCTACACAGATGGAGTTCCAGGACAGCCAGAGTTACACAGAGAAACCCAGTCTCGAAAAACCAAACATATATATATATATATATATATATATATATATATATATATATGAATATATATATTCATATATTCTTTTAATGAGCTCTCCTTGGTAAATAATTTATGGTGCATATATATCTTCTATAACATTGTAGATCAGGTATTATCTTTTTCTTTATAGAGAGTTTATTACCTATTTATTATATTAATTAAATTTATTTTACATGTATGGTTGTTTTGTCTGCACTTATACCTTTGGACAACATGTGGAAATGATTTACATGGAGATCACAAAAAGACATTGGATACTCTGAAGCTAGAATTGTCAATTGCGCTCAGGTCCACTGAAAGAACAAGTGCCTTTAACCAATGAACCATGAGTTCATACCCAATAAACTAAATTACTATAGTATCTGTAGTAATAATTAGTATTGTTTGTTTAAAGCTAACATATAAACCAGTTATATAAGTACTTCAAATGAATCTAAATTAATGTGACCCAAAAATATTTGTGTGCCCTTGTTTATTGTTGCACTATTAATAGTAGCTGGGGAATGAATCCAATACGATGCTCTCCAGCAAATGACTACATATATGTGATGGCTTTTTTTTCGAAAAGTCTATTAAGAAATATGAAATAATGAAGTTCCCCCAAATTTAATGAATCTGAAAACCATTATTTTTAGATAAATAAGCCAGACATAGGGATAACACAATGTATGTTTTCTCTTAATTAAAACTATATTTAAATATATATCCATACATAATTTATATTGTATAAAAATATCCATGACACATATTGATATACATCTTAAAATATGTGTGCACATGGATCATGATGGTAAAGCAGAAGAAATTTTAAGGGACATGTGAAATATAAAGGATAATTGAATATGTTTTAAGAAACAAGAAAGGAGGAATACCTGTAAAGGGGAAGAAAACCAGCATTGGTGTGGATAGCCAGTGAAGAGCTAAAATTAGAAAAAAAAGTATAAATTTACTCATAAATAAAATGGCCATTATGAAAAACCAGTTACTGAGCATACTATCCTAAAGTCAATTAAAAGTAACTATGATTACATTGAAAGCTTACTGCCCTGAGTCTTGTTGAATGCCTGAGTCAAATATAAAATTATTTCTTTTTCAGAAATATTTACTAAAAATTAATTCCTTTGGTATTCTAAGTTTTAGTTGTTAAACTTTAATTGTTCCATATTCATTATTTGGGACAGAAAATAAGATCTGACTAGAATAAATTGAATTAATTTGGGTAACCAAAGAATAGTTTAGGGAATATTCCTGAATTTCCTTTGTAGCAAACCTCCATGCCAGTTTAAAGTTTGTTTGTGAAAATAAACTCTAATGGTAATGCACCAAGTGGGTTAGAACAAGAATAGATTACAAAATGTTTATAACCAGTTTAACTCAAGTGTTTCTGAAGAAGAAAAATAATATTGAGAAGAGATTCCAGAAGTTAAAGTATTTAGGAAATGATTTGACATAAAGAAGGACAGGTACTAAACACATTAATTAAAAATATATATCACTGTGATACTTATTGATATTCTGCATGTTAGATCCCCCAGTATAGGAGAATGACAAGGAGGGAAGACGAGAGTGGGTGGGTGGGTGGGAGGGTGGGTTAGAGAATATCCCCATAGTGGCAGGGGGAGGGTGGAAGGAATGGGGAGGTTCCAAAGGGGAGATGTGGAAAGGGGGAAACATTTGAAATGTAAAAAAAGTATGAAAATTAAAAAAAAAAAAGAAATTCTAAACATGTGTCCTTGTTCTAGGGCTCTTCAGTTATTAAGTAAAATAAGTTAAAATCCAATATTCTATTTTATTTAATTTCATTTGAAATATTCCTTAAATAGTCATAGAAATCATTGTTGTAATATACATTATATTAAATTTTACTGCATATTTTAAAAAATGTTTTATTGGATTTAAATGTAATATTCACTTAATAAATATTGCCCGTGACTGATCTCAACTGATAAAATGCATGGGATCTTGACAAAGTGAGTTTTCTCTATCCCAAATTCCTTGATCCTGGAAACCAAATTTAAAAAAAAAAAGACAGATATATTTCTTCATAATTAGAGAATACTTAAAATAAGGTGGGTAGAGATGGAGACCAGGGAAAAGTCTAGAAGATGATGAGCTAGAATACCTTGCATATTTACTATGGAATTAAAGAGAAACACCAGCACAGTGAGGTAGAAGGCAAAGGTTGGTTCTGGAAAGTTGTCCTATGACCCCGTGATGTATGAAATATCACATGTGAAGTTGCACACATGGGCATGCACACACTCTCAAATATAGAAAAAAGATAATAAAACCTGTGAATACAATATTTTTTCTATTTCCTTCAATAGCCTACTACAATGATCCTCTTTCTTCTTTCTTTTTTAAATTATTCTTCAATTATAAAGCACATATTTAAAATTAATTTATGGCTTTCTATGCTGAGGATCTCAGTCTGTGTAACATAACTCCATAGCCAAATAGTGCTGGTAGAAATCTGCATGGTATTGGTACAGTGACAAGCAGGTAGATCAATGGAATAGAATTGAAGACCAATAAATGAACCCTCACACCACTGGTCTTTTGATGTTTGAAAAAGGAGCTAAAACTATCCAGTGGAAAAAAGACAACATTTTCAACAAATAGTGCTGGCTCAAATGGCAGTCAACATGCAGAAGAATGCAAATTGATCCCTTCCTAACTCCCTGTACAAAGCTCAAATCTGAGTGGATCAAGGGCCTCCACATAAAACTAGATACAATGAATCTAATAGAAGAGAAAGTGGGGAAAAGTCTCAAACACATGGGCACAGGGGAAAAGTTCCTGAACAAAACACCAATGACTTATGCTCTTAGATCAAGAATCAACAAATGGGACCTCATAAAATTGCAAAGCTACTGTAAGGCAAAGTTCACTGTAAATAGTACAAAATGGGAGCCAACAGATTAGGGAAAGATCCTTACCAATCCTACGTCTGATAGAGGGCTAATTTCCAATATATACAAAGAACTCAAGAAGTTAGACTCCAGAGAACTAAATAACCCTATCAAAAAATGGGGAACGGAGCTAAACAGAGAATTCTCAACTGAGGAAATCGAGGGACTGAGAAGTACCTAAAAAATGTTCAAACTCCTTAGTCTTCAGGGAAATGCAAATCATAACAACCCTGAGATTCTACCTCACACCAGTCAGAATGGCTAAGATCAAAAACTCAGGTGACAGCAGGTGCTGTCAAGGATGTAGAGAATGAAGAACACTCCTCCATTGCTGGTGGGATTGCAAGCTGGTGCAACCTCTCTGGAAATCAGTTGGACAGATCCTCAGAGAAATGGACACAATACTATCTGAAGACCCAGCTATACAACTCCTGGACCTATACCCAGAAGATGCTCCAACATATAATAAGGACACATGCTTCACTATGTTCATAGCAGCCATATTTATAATAGCCAGAAGCTGGAAACATCCCATCTGTCCCTCAACAGAGGAATGGATACATAAAATGTGATACTTTTACACAATGGAATACTACTCAGCTATTAAAAACAATGACTTCATGAAATTCGCAGGCAAATGGATGGAACTTGAAAATATCATCCTCAGTCAGGTAATTCAGTCACAAAAGAACAGTCATGGTATGTACCCATTGATAAGGGGATATTAGCCCAGAAGTTAGGAATACCCATGATTCAATTAATAGCAACTCTTGGACTGAGCGTGGGGTCCCAGATGGAGGAGTTGGAGAAGAGACTAACGGAGCTGAGGGAGTTTGCAGCCCCATGGGAGGGAGCAACAGTGTCAACTGGTCAGGCCCCCTGGTGTTCCCAGACACTGGACCACCAACCAAAGAATGCATATGGATGGACCCATGGTCCTGGCCACATATATGGCAGAGGAAGGTCTTGTTGGCCATCAGTGGGAGTAAAGGTCCTTGGGTCTGAGAGTGTTCAATGCACCAGTGTAGGGGAATGCAAGGGAGAGTAGTCGCGAGTGGGTTGGTGGGTGGGAGAATACCCTCATAGTGTCAGGGGAGTAGGAATTGGATAGGAGGTTTCCCAAGGGGAGACCTGGAAAGGGGAGAACATTTGAAATTTAAATAAAGTATCAAAAATAAAAAATGAAAAAATAACAAATAAAAAAAAATAAAAAAATAAAATTAATTTGTGGATTTACTTTTAGAGATTTAATCATTATATGATACTTCCATGACTTCTTGATTTAAATTAACCTATATCAATGAAAGTCTAAGTAAATCATCAGACATTTTACGTTATAACATTGCTGCATAAAATAATTCTCTAAAGTTTCTGTATAAAAGACAAATATCTGTACAATCACCATTCTGTATCAGTAATGATTCACTGTAATGAAGTCTAATCTAGTGTCTTATATTTGTTATATTTGTGCATTATAGTTTTAAAATTGTGAGATATTAGGAAATCAAAACAGATAGTAAATTTTGAATGATGTAGATTTTTGTAGTCTTTTTATTGTGTCCTATTAATCATAAAGTATATTTCTACAAATAAAATTTGAGAAAGGAAAAGAATATTTATGTATAATTTATCACATAAAATAACAAAAATAGTAAGATGTGATGCCTACACCTATAACTGCAACACTTACTAGGTTGATTCAAGAAGATAACCTGCAAGTTAATGTCAAATTCTACATGGTCATGGTAGGGATGGAAGACATGGTTCTTGAACCTCAAACTGAGCAAGCTAGGCATAGGCCTCCATAAGTATTTACAGTTGCTGCGTGTAGGACTTCTTTGTATAAAAATATAGACATATTATTATTTTACTTCATGTTCCTCCTTCAGGAAATATTCTCCTGTCTTCTTTAGAAGAGCAAGAAAAGCTGTCTTGAGCAGAAGAGAGAGAGAAGAGAGATAGAGACAGAGAGAGACATACAGAGAGACAGAGAGACAGAGACAGAGACAGAGAGGGAATGAATCAGGAAAGCTATCTGGAACAGAACACAGGCTGTTTGCTTGGACTCACAATTTGACTTCAAGTTAATTATTTCTAAGCTGAGGCTGGTGCTTGGCAAGTTAAGATTAGTTCAGACTACAAAGTAAGGTCAATCCTGGACTACAGTATTCCCTGCTTAAAATACATAACTATACACACACACACACACACACACACACACACACACACACACACAGAAACAGAGGACAGAGGCAAGCATGTTTTGAACCCTAAGTCACTTAATTCCCCTGAGTCATGGCAATATAAGTGTGGGATACACATTTAATTTACACAGTATACATTTTCCAGCAATTGTGGCTTAAGGTATTGGAATATTCTTTTATAGTGTCCTGTTATTAAAAATTATGAAAGAATAGAATTTACCTTAGAATTATATGGGCAAAAGAAAGTAAACTCTCAAATGAATATCACTTTTTAAAATATGTATGTCTGCCCTCCTGCCTATCTATTATCTATATATGCCTATTAAACAGTGATTTATCTAATGTATTGCTAGGGGTATTCTGTTTTGTGTGTGTGTGTGTGTGTGTGTGTGTGTGTGTGCGCGCGCGTGTGTGGTTTTTTTTTTCATTCATTAGCTACAATGTTTCCTGAATCTTTGTAACAATTTCTATGTTTATTCTACAAACAAAGATTGTTTTAGACCAAAAAAATCTTACACATTTTGTTATAACAGATTTGGTTTTGGTTTTAACTTTTGATAATTTTGAAAGTAAATAAATCTGGCTGGCATGTTTCTTCATTGAATTCTCATGATTACACAGTAACACTCTTCACCACAAATGAATAGTCTGTCATCACTTGTGCACTTGATGCACGTTAGTTGGAACAGAATATTTTTTACTAACTTCCATTTTAATGATCAATGATTCTTACATTGCTTGTGAATTAGTTCTACTAATTGTTAGTAACCTGATTTTGTCCCACATTTTCTTCTTACATTATAGAAGTATAATCTAATTCTTTTCTAAGGTTTTCCCTTGATTTTTATTATTTGTTTTATTAGCAATATTTTGTCTATATGAAGTTTACTTTACATGCATGTTTTTTATAGATCTTGTATATAGTAGTATGTACAGATGGATACTAGATAGACTAATATATTGACAGAGATAAATTGATGTCAGGTAGGTATATAAAAGAGAGATGATAGATAAATAGATATATAGATAAAAATGATAGATCAATTCACACTATCTATTAGTTCTTTTTCTCAAGAGAACCCTGACTAATATAACCATGTTGATATTGATCATTAAATATAATTATAGATTTAGAGTATTTTTCAGGGTTGAATGCAAGAAGTTAAGAGAACGTGTGGTGAGATCATATCTCCCATTAATTTCACAAGTTACACACTTAACAACATGACAACTTAAATATGAGCTGAACAAAGACAAACCGATATCAGTGCTAATATAGAAAGTAAAGCCATTAGAGCATGTCACTACCCAAAGATACATAGGTAAACAAAGTATGATAAAGAAGGAATAGTCTTCCCAAAGAAAGTGCATATCAACCAGTTATCCAACACCAAACCAAATGGTACCCCTGAAACATCTCTATATGTAATCCATACACACATACACACACACACACACATATACATGGAGGCCATAAATTTTAAAAAGAGCAAAGAAATGCATTTGGGAAGAATTTGAATGATGACCGTAGGCTCATATATTTCAGTGTTTGGATCTTAGTTGGTGGACTCCTTAAAAACTATTGGGAAGTGTCATCTTGTTGAAAGATGTGTGCCATTGGGAATGGGCTTTGAATATTAACATGCCCATCTCAGGTTCAGTATCTCTCTCAATGTCTGCAACTTTAGAGTAAACTCCCATTTGCTGCTGCAGCTTCATGCTTGTCTGGTTGCTACTGTGCTTTCTGTCACAATGTACTTCCTCTGAAACTCTAATCTTCTAATCACATATTTTATCTCATAAGTTGTCTTGCTGGTCATGGTGTCTTTTCATAGCAATGGAACAGTAACTAAAACAGAAATTGGTACAAGGAATGAGGTATTTCTCTGAGATGCTTGACCATGCTGATTTGTAGAGAGATATAAAAGGCTTGGGACAATGGTTAAATGCATTGTTTAGAGCTTAATAAGGAATCTTAGTAGAAGCACAGAAGATATTAGTGATGAGAAGAAAGTAGATTGTTGAGGACAAACTGCAGCAGTTTCAGAGGCAAAGAATATTACAGAGGGAAGAAGCTGAAGTGGAGGGTGACCCTGGAGGAAGAAGGACCAGCAGTCTCAACTAACCTGGACACCCAAGATCTCTCAGACACTGGAACACCAACCAAGCAGCATACACCAGCTGATATGAGGCATCCAACAAATATACAGCAGAGGACTGAGGGTCTGGATTCAGTCAGAGAAGATGCAAATAGACCTCAAGAGACTGGGGGCCCCAGGGATTTTAGAGGTCTAGTGGGGTAGGGGTGGGGGTGGGGACATCCTCGTGGAGGTATGGGACATAGAACAGTCGAAGGTGGACTGGGAGGGGAATATAATCTGGAGTTTAAAATAAACAAAATAAATAAATAAATACAATTTGCCCTAAAAATCTTCTAAATGCTAATATCATTTGTAGAAATAATGCAAAACAGATAGTATTTTCTCTCCTCTATGGTTATTAGTAATCACTCGTGCATGTATACAGTGAGATAGAGAAAGTGGAGAAAGAATATAAAAACATATGGTTTAAGGAGAAGAAGAGCATGAGGACATGTAATATTACCAACTCTGTGTTCAGAATAGGAAGTTTAAAGAAAACTATCTTACTAAATGAAATAAAGGGAGTGCTACCCTCAGGGTAAGGCCCCACTAAGGTCCATGGTATTTCTTATTTTCATTTCAATTTGTGTTTTATATTTAGGCATCGTTTAGGCATCCACATTGTTGAACTATCATTGTTGACGTTTCTGTGGCTTCTCTCAGAGATACAATCTCACTGCAGACATCATGGTTCTTTGCATCACACAACTTTCTTCTCCTCCTCCCGTAATATTATGTGTATGTATAGTGTTGTGGATGTCTTTCTTACTGTTTCAGAGCATCCTGTTAGTGACACTTTGTTGTCTGGCGTGGCTTTCTGTTTTGTTTTTATTTGCTCTGAAAAAATATACTCTTATCAGGGGGTAAAATTTTAGAATGCGATTAAGAATTCATCTGATCTAGCAAATGATGAATGGATTTTCATTTCTAAAGTCCGCGAACAGAATAACTTTAGGTAGCTGCTTGCTTTGAAATCCCAGACATCACAGCCAACCATTGGACTGAACACAGGGTCCCCAATGCAGAAGTTAGAGAAAAGACTAAAGGAGCCAAAGGGGTTGGCAACCCCGTAGGAAGAACAACAATATCAAGCTACTAGACCCCCCAGAGCTCCCAGGGACTAACCCACCAACCAAGGAGTACACATGGAGGGACCCATGGCTCCAGCCGCATATGTAGCAGAGGATGGCCTTTTCTGGCATCTATGGTAGGAGAGGCCTTTAGTCCCGTGAAGGCTAGATACTCCAGGATAGGGGAATACAAGGGCAGGAAGGCAGGAGTGAAGAGTGGGTGGGTGGGAGGGGGAGCACCTTCATAGAAGCAGGGGGAAAAGGAGGATGGGATGGGGGTTTCCAGGGTGTGACCAGGAAAAATGATAACATTTGAAATCTAAATAAACAAAATATCAAAAAATAAGTTTAAAAGCCGGGCAGTGGTGGCACACGCCTTTAATCGCAACATTTAGGAGGCAGAGGCAGGAGGATTTTTGAGTTCGAGGACAGCCTGGTCTACACAGTGAGTTCCAGGACAGCCAGGGCTACATAGAGAAACCCTGTCTTGAAAAAACAAACAAACAAGCAAAAAAAGTCAAAAAAAAAAAAAAGAAAAAGAAAAAAAAAAAAAGAAATACCAAACATGATTTCCCTGCCAGTGAGAGAGACTTAAATACAAAGAGACAGTTGTTGCTTTCCATAAAATTATGAGTGTAATATTACACTTCTTGGGATGTCTTTTAATGTTTCCCATTGTTATAAGGCCTTGCGTAACCTCTGGATATGGTCCCTCCAGATTCTCCCTCCCCTTTGTTGGACATTTCAGCTAATATCCTCCCTGTCGGGTGCTGGGAGCCTCTTACTTTCCGGGCATCTGGGACATAGTGGTGGCTACCTCCAGTTCCCCATCCCCCATTGCCACACACCTCTGTTCAAATTCCTGACCTTCTGTGTATCATCCCTGTCTCCTTTCATACCTGATCCTGCTCTCCCTTTTCCTCTCCCCTTCCTTTCTTCCTCCCAAGTCGCCCCCACCCTCTACCTCCCATGAGTATTTTGTTTCGCCTTTTAAGAAGGAGTGAAGCACCCACACTTTTATCTTCGTTTTTCTTGAGCTTCATATAGTCTGTGAATTGTTTCTTGGGTATTCTGTGCTTTTGGGCTGATACCCAGTTATCAGTGAGTGCATACCATGTGTGTTCTTTTGTGACTGGTTTACCTCACTCAGGATGATATTTTCTAGTTCCATCCATTTGCCTACAAATTTCATGAAGGCATTGTTTTTAATAGTTGAGTTGTACTCCATTGTAAAAATGTACATTTTCTGTAACCGTTCTTCTGCTGAAGGACATCTGGGTTCTTTCCAGCTTCTGCCTATTGTAAATAAGGCTGTAATGAACATAGTAGAGCATTTGTCCTTGGTATATGTTGGAGCATCTTTTGGGTATATGTCAAGGAGTGGTGTAGCTGGGTCCTCAGGTAGGACTATGTCCAACATTCTGAGGAACTGCCAGACTAATTTCCAGAGTGGTTGTATCAGCTTGCAGTCCCACCAATAATAGCGGAGTGTTCCTCTTTCTCCACATCCTCACCAGCATCTGCTGTCATATGAGTTTTTGATCTAAGCCATTCTAATTTGTATGAGGTGGAATCTCAGGGTTGTTTAGATTTGCATTTCACTGATGACTAAGGATCTTTAACATTATTTTAGGAGCTTCTCAGCCATTTGATATTCCTCAGTTGAAAATTCTTTGTTTACTTCTGTACTCCATTTTTTAATAGGGTTTTATTTGATTCTCTGGAGTCTAACTTCTTAAGTACTTTGTATATATTGGACTTTAGCATTCCATTGAACGTTGGATTGGTCTTTTCTCAGTCTGTTGGTTGCCATTTTGTCCTATTTATTTTGTCCTTTGCCGTATAGAAGCTTTGCAATTTTATGAGGTTCCATTTGTTGATTGTTGATCTTAAAGCATTAGCCCACTGGTGTTCTGTTCCAAGAAAATTTCCTCTGTGCCATGTGTTTGAGGCTCTTCCCTACTTTCTCTTTTATTAGTTTCAGTGAATCTTGTTTTATGTGGAGGTCCTTGATCAAGTTAGACTTTGTACAAAGAGATAAAAATGGATAGATTTGCATTCTTCTACATTATTCTGACCTCCAGTTGAACAGGCACCATTTGTTGAAAATGCAGTCATTTTTACACTGGACGGTTTTAGCTCCTTTGTCAAATATCATGTGACCATAGCTGTGTGGGTTCATTTCTGGGTCTTCAACTCTATTGATCTACCTGTCTGTCTCTGTGCCATTTTCATGCAGTTTTTATCAGTATTGCTCTGTAATACAGCTAGAGGTCTGCAATGGTGATTCCCCCTGGAGTTCTTTTACTATTGAGAATAATTTTCACTATTCTGAGTTTTTGTTATTCCAAATGATTTTTGCAAATTTCTCTCTTTACCTTGATGAAGAATTGGATTGGAATTTTGATGGGGATTGCATTGAATCTGTAGATTGCTTCTTCAAGATAGTCATTTTTACTATATTAATCCTGCCAATCCATGAGAATGGGAGATCTTTCCATCTTCTGAGATCTTTGATTCCTTTCTTCTGAATCTTGGATTTCTTGTCATATAGACCTTAGAGTTGCTTGGTTATAGTCACACCAAGGTATTTAATATTATTTGTGACTATTGGGAAATGTGTTGTTTCCCTAATATCTTTCTCTCCTGTTTATCCGTTGAGTAGAAGAATGCTACTGATTTGTTTGAGTTAATTTTATATCCAGCCCCTTTGCTGAAGTTGTTTATCACCTGTAAGAGTTTTTTGGTGGAATTTCTGGGGTCACTTAACTGTACTATCATATCACCTCTCTTTCCAATATATATCCCTTTGACCTCCTTTTGTTGTCTAATTGTTCTGGCGAGGACTTTGAGTACTGTATTGAATAGGTAGGTTGAGAGTGGGCAGCCTTGTCTAGTCCCTGATTTTAGTGAGGTTGCTTTAAGTTCCTCTCTTCTTTGTTGCTGGCTACTGGTTTGCTGTATATTGTTTTTACTATGTTTAGGTATGGCCCTTGAATTCCTGATCTTTCCCAGACAATTATAATGACAGGGTGGTGAAATTTGCCAAATGATTATTCAGCTTCAAATGAGATGATAATGTGGCTTTTTTTCTTTGAGTTTGTTTATATAGTGGATTACATAAATGGATTTCCATATTTTGAACAATCCCTGTATCCCTTGGGATGATGCCTACTTGATCATGATGGACGATAATTTTGATGTGTTCTTGGATTCTATTTGTGAGAATTTTATTGAGCAATTTTGCATTGATATTCATAAGGAAAATTGGTCTGAAATTCTCTTTCTTTATTGTGTCTTTGTGTGCATTAGGTATAAGTGTGATTGTGGCTTCATAGAATTAATTGGATAATGTTCCTTTTGTTTCTGTTTGTGGAATAGTTTGAAGAGTATTGATATTAGGTCCTCTTTGAAGGTATGATAGAATTCTGTACAAAAACCCATCTGGTCCTGGGCTTTTATTGGTTGGGAGAAAGTTATTGACTTGTACAGAGCACTGTAAGCCCAAGTAACATATGTTATGTTATGGTAATACTATATATGGCATATAGTACATATATATTTCATATATGCATGTATGTAATGATATATATTTTAAGTAAATATAAAATAAAATCATAAAATGACTCATGAGATTTCAACACATATTCTTCATATCATCTGTCCCGCCTTCTATCCTCTCCCTTTGTATTTACACCACTGTTCTATTATTTCCATTTACCGCTTCATATCCGCTGAATCCTGGTATTCTCATTTCTACCTTCATCCTAAAGTCCCATTTCACTTTCCTTATTTTTATGGTTACTCCAGGTTACAGTTCATGTTTGAAGATTAGGAGCTAGGCAACTCAGGTGGGATAGAACTTTCCTTTGCGGATTATTAAATTGGTTCTGGGAATCCAGACTCTAATTCTCAGTCTCGAGTACTAAGATATTTTACAGGTAAACCATCTTCTCAACCTCTTATTAGTCTGTTTATTTTCTTCCAACTCATTGTAAGTGCACCCCATTAAATAAGAGTCGTATTAACCTTTTTAATTTTCATCAGTGTTTCCTCAAATCGTGTACCTATAATAGTCTGTCCTTTGAAATACTTTATTCTTAGCCTTGTAACTTCTCTTCCTGATACTTATATGCTTATTGTTGAATTCCCACCCTGTGAGGATTCTCTTGCCTTTTTCCTTGAAGTATAATATCATTTCAACATTTATGTCTAGTAGGTTTAAACTTTATGCAATATTTTAACTTTCTTGATGTTTATTATAGCTTTAGGAGAATCATCTGCTGCCTGTTTCTATATTTTCAGAAATCATTAAGGATATATATTTTTGTCACATATTTCATCTGATACAAAAAGTCATCTGATGGTTATTTCTACTTATAAATTATAAATTATATATATATATGTATATATATATATACACACACACACACATATATAATATGTTCTCTCAGACATATATAATTAGGAAATCATGAAACTTCCCATCAATTCAAGAAAATAAAGGTTAATTTCATTTTATTATACTATGTAAATTGAACTAATTTGTGTCATTTCTGGTAAGGTTACTAGAATGAATTTTACTCAATGTTTGAGTTTCTTTTTAAACTCTCTGTTGCTCATTTAGGGATTGTTCACTAAAAAATGGAATAATACACAAGGATCATAAATAAATTTGAAATACTTTGAAATATGAAACATTGAAATGTAAATAAAATATGAAAAGAAAAAAGAAAATCCTATATGACTATACTTCAAATTTGAATAACACCATCCAAAAAATACATTATGTAGTGATGAATTAGTTTTCACCTGAGCATACAGGTTTGGTTTACTGCTAGAAAATCTATTATGGAATTGTATTGAATTAAAAGATTAAATGGCAATACCTTTTAATCTTTTCATTAGAATTAGAAAGTACACTTACAACAGTGCAATGCTGCTTTATCATTAATGCTCTTAATAAACGAAGACCCGTGGATGACTACTCCAAAATTAATAATGGATGTCTACTTCAAAACTATTAAAATTATCATATTTAATGTTGCAATGACAGAGTATTATTTTAAAAACTCAAGAGCACTAGAAGGTAACAACTTTGTTCCGTTTTATTCTTTTTTGAGTGGGATTTTGATATAATGTAGTTTATCAATAAGAACATAAATGACCAAAATAATGAATGATAATATCTTTCCCCAATGATAACATAAATATATTATAACATAAGACAAATAATTATGTCTTAATAAATTAATAGTTTCTTCTTTTCATTAAACTGAGTATTTTGTATTGGGAATTTAAAATATGTATTTTTTCAAAGCCTCACAATATGCTTTATGGTTTATGTTGCCTTGCTGTAGCAAATTTGTTACAACTTATAAACTTTATACCTCATTAACTAACCTCTGTTAATCAATTTGCATTTAAGTTGACAATTTGAGTTATAAAGTTTTGTGTATTTTGAAAAATACATAATGTCTTCTCCTTCTAATGCAAGAATAAGAACACTAGTTTACTGCTCTAAAACCCAGCAGGGTATCATCTAATTAGGTCCACTATGTGATAACCAATGATCACTGATTTATTATCCATTGGCTTTGTTATTTGCAGAAATCTGTGTAATAAGAATCAAACATAATGTTATGAGATGAACGTTTAGTAACATTCAACATTTATTTGTTTGCTTATGGAATCATAATTAATTTTAAATATTTGATTAAATAAAATTCTCTGTACTAAATATGACTGTCATTACTTCGACCTGTTCAAGGGTAATTTTGTTGTGTTTTGTATCTACACTTACGCATATAAATTATAAATTGATTATAAGTTTTAAATGTATAAATAGTATTTATAAACATTCACATGCATGTGTTTATGGGCTCAAATATTTTACAATTCATTTGAGTAAATAATTATGACCTGAATGAAAGCTTATTTACCTAGTTACATTTCTAAGAGATAACATCAGTGCAGCAAATAATGGCAGCCTGTTACTCCTTATTCCTTAAATTGTTTAATATTGTTTGTGTTCAGGATTTTCAAAATGAGAAAATATATTATTTTCTCTGGTACATATATTTCACTCATTTCTGTATATAATATAATAAAATACTGAGAAAATCTTAAATAAGAATGAAAGCCGTTTAGCTGCCTGATTGTATTACTTTTTTCTATTATAGATTATAAAAAAAGAAAAACAAAAACAAAAACAAACCATGGGAATATTGGCAGATAAAATGGATTACTTACTCTAAATAACTGAAGGACAAGATTTTATAAACCAATTTAATTGTTTTTTTCTAATTTTTAAGAAAATGGTTTTACATAAAAACCTATCAATTGTTCTAAAAATATCAATGTCTGAAGAATGTTCTCACTTCACACAAGGAATAATGTTTTGAACAAAGTAGGCATTAAGGCAATAAGTTTATAGCTACATTAATCTACAGAAACAATTAAGGATAGTATTTTTAGTGAAGGATTTTCTAAAAGTTGCAGAAATTTTTGAATGAAGAAAATCAATTGTAACATATGTTATTAAGGTTCAGATTTCTGTAATCAGATATCTCAAAGATATTAACAATCATTGATAAGTTAGAAAAATAAAAGTTGTGAATTAAGCAGAGTTAGAAAAGCAAATCATCTTCCTTATTTGTAATTATTTGATGAATGTCTTTCACATTCCTCTAATATTATGCTATTACATTTTGATTTTGCAGTAAATATAATGGTAATCTTTATCAACTGGAAATCAACCAGTTCAATGATATGTTATACAATTACTAACTCTTTGAAAATATGTATTTGTTTTATTTGAGAAAATTTCCTTAGAACTACATGGCAATTTCCATGTAATAAATAGAGAAGTTGCATAGTGTGTTACATCAGAAAAACTAACCTGGTAAGTGTATATTTTGGACTAGTCATGCAAGGTAGAAAAATAGTTTCTTTGTTAATTTGAATATATAGAAAGCTTATTTTGTACATTAATTCTTTGAAGATTTTAGCTCTTTCAGAAGTACCTCGGGAAATACTAATAAGTACTAGACATAGAGAGGAAAAATTCTATAATTGCGTTCTATTTACAAACAAACTTCTAAATACTAGTTAACTTATATCTTGCTAAGTGGCAGAGTAGGGGAGTTTATCCATAGGAACTAATAGGAGACAGGGTCCATGAGCACCCACCCTTTGTGATGATCTTCTGGCAATTAATGTTTACTGGGAAAGAGAAAGGAAATTGCTTTTGTTTGTCAACAGTAGTAAGATACTCATGCTGTTATAAATAACTTCCTCACACATGGTTATTTAAATGACTGCAATGACACATATGGATAAACCATGCTAACATACACATACATGCACACACACAGACACACATAAATATAAACAGACACAGATACAGACACAGAGAAACACACACACATATACAGATACAGATCATATATATATATATATATATATATATATATATATATATATATGGAGAGAGAGAGAGAGAGAGGGAGGAGAATTCACATAAAAAGACATGAATGCAAACAGACAACTAGTTATTAAGAGGGAAATAAAACAGTAACACAGAGATAAGACAGAATTATCCATATGAATATGACCAAAACATAAACACATAAAAAACATAGCAAAGCCCATTAATGTGTATAATTATTATAGAGTAATAAATAGTGATATGACATCTGTAGAAAGTGTTAACTATTAGCAGCAGTTATAATAAATGAATCGCCCTGTGATGGACAAGACTCTTTAACATGAAAGAAGGATGTCAATGAAGTGACATATACATGGGAAAGGAGAGCCATGTCTTCAAGAGAATCACATTGGCCATGATAAACAGTAGATGGAAAATGTTTAAATGAAAAACATTTTCTATTTCTGAAAATTTCCTTCCTAGGCATTCTTAATAATCAATTAAAGATCGTCATTTTAATAAGTAATATCGTTTTGGCCGTTCCATTTTAAAACTGTTTCCAGAGGGAAAATTCAATGCATTTATAAAATCTGATTCTATATTTATACCTTAAAAATTATTTTTTATAAATGTGAACTCTGCAGTGGAAACTCATTAGTTTAATTATTCGGCTTAGAAAATGTGCAATTTGATAACATGAGGCCTTTGATCCCTAACCTTTCTAATCTGTTGGAACTAGCACAGCATTTTTGAATCCATTAAAGTCCTTCTTGGATTCTTCCTCAATTTGATTTTAGCTGACACATGTAGTAAAAAAATGGTAGCACAAACATTCCAAGAGAAATATTTTATAATAATGCAAAGATAAGTCAGGCAAAGAAAATTTTCATTTCATTTAATAGAACTGAGTTTCAACCTTTAATTTATTATTAATTACATTATGGATCATGCAAAATCCTTTGAAATTACTGAGATTCATCTCAGAGTTAAAAAGATCATAGGACTTATGTTAAGATGCAAAGGAAGGTAACATGTACACAATGCATACATATGTACTAAACAAGACAAATACGACCTTTTCTTAGCCTAAGCAAAAATTTTAGTTATTATCCACCCTTAGTCCTACCTCCCCCATTGTTATAGACATAGGTAGTCTTCCCATTAAGTTTCTTTATTTTTTCTTTTTTGAAACATAATTTAGAATAAATTTAGCCTGGGGGAAGGGAAATCATATACCCTATGGTAAAAAAACAAACAAACAAAACAAAACAAAACAAATACCTCTATTGTTACTGTGGTGGTTTGAATATGCTTGGCCCAGGGAGTGGCACTAATAGGAGGTGTGGCTTTGTTGGAGGAAGTGTGTCACTGTGGAGGGTGACTTTGAGAGAGCCTCCATCCTGGAAGACAGTCCACTCCTGCTGTCTGCCTTTGGATGAATTTGTAGAACTCTCAGCTCCTCTAGTGCCATGCCTACCTAGAGGCTACTAAGCTCCTGTCTTGATGTTAATGGACTGAACCTATGAAGCTGGAAGCCACCCCAATCAATTGTTGTCCTATATAAGAGTTGCCTTGGCCATGATTATTTTTCAGAGCTGTAAAACCCTTTGGTAATGGTCATGCTATCAAATTCCTTTTGATTAATTAAATTGTTCCCTTTTACAGGGGCTACTTCCAATCCTGTTCAAAGAAATGTCTATTTGTAAAGAAAGGCAGCATACTGAAAGACATGTAACTGGTCACCATGCTGAGATTAAAAGTCAGACTGTAAGTTCTCGCTGTTTTTGTTTGTTTGTTTGTTTGTTTTTTAATCAAAATGAGGTCTTTATTTTTTTTTAACTTGAAAACTGCTCTGAAAATCTTCTTTCTTTAAAGAAAAGTGGCCTGAAATCTTGCAGAAAAGTAAATGAGTAGACCTAGCCTATTGGTTCACCCATCTGTCCTCTTAGTTTCCTGACTATGTTTTCACCAGTACTTCCTTTTATTTTATTTTTTATTAGTTACTTTGTTTATTTTCATTTCAAATGTTGTCTGCCTATCTGTTCTCCCCTCCATGAACTCCCACCCCATCCTCTCTTATGCTTTGCCTCTAAGAGGCAAACCCACCCACTCCCGCCTCACCACTCTAGCATCCTCCTTCTCTGGGGTATCAAACCTACACAGGACCAAAAGCCTCCCCTCCCACTGATGCCTGATAAGACCATCCTCTGCTACATATGTAGTGGGATCCATGGACCCACCCATGTATACCGTTTTGTTGGTGGTTCAGTCCATGAGAGTTCTGAGGGTTCCGGTTAATTGATATTGTTGTTCTTCCTATGGAGTTGCAATCCTTATCAGCTCCTTCAGTCCTTCCCCTAACTCTTCCATTGGAGTCCCCGGGGTCAGTACAATGGTATCTGTAGCTGTCTCAGTCAGATGTTAGCAGAACATCTCAGAGAACAGTCACACCAGGTTCCTGTGTGCAAGCATTTCTTGGCATTAGCAATAGTGTCAGGGTTTGGTGTCTGCAGATGGTACTAATCCCAAATTGGGGCGGTCTCTAGATAGCCTTTTCTTCAATCTTTGCTGCATTATTTTTGTTGTTGTTGTCCCTGCATCTCCTGTGAGACTGGTTATGATGGACCTCTTGGGAGTCAAACGGTATCTCTGGGTGGGTGAGCAGGGAGTCTGGAGCACCTGATCTGCCCCTAGGTGAGTTATGGACCTGAAGGAATATCATGAGGTTTTGTATTACTGGAAACTGTCCTGCATTTGGAGAGCTTTATACAAATCAAGGTCTGAACAATTTTTCTCACCCAATCAGCTTAAATAAAATTTTATGGTGAACATTCTGTACATTTCTGTTCATCAAGTTATCTAATGTCATTCTTAAAAAAATAGATACGATATTTAATTTCTATTTTAAAGTAAATTATTTGCAAGCTATATAAAAATAAATCATAAATAAATAAGTAAGTAAATAAATAAATAAATAAAATGCTCAGAAAGACCTATATTAACCCCAGGAATCAAGGCTCAGGACTTTGGCAGATGATAGGATGACTGGAGAACTGCTGCCTTCTAGATTTTTCTGGGTTACTGCAATCAGGAGTGCACAGCAGCTGTGATCACCTGCCCATCTGTCACACGAAATGAAGGCAGACAAAACCTGGGCAGAGAAGGAGGACAAGAACTTCAAGACTCACTCATTACTGAGGAAGTAGTAGCAGTGGATAGATGGTGTGAAGGAAACTCAATCTTGTTTTAGGATGTTTCCCCTGCTGGCTTTCCGGTACTGAAATGGATAGCTCCAGAGCCATGCCATATAGGCAAAAAGAGGAGTAAAACTGCATTTCACATTGTATTTACTAATTTATCAGTTGATACACATTTGGGTTATTTCTACTTTTAAAAAATAATAATAATAAAAGTAGTAATAATACTAGGAGTTTGCATATGAAATTTATGTGAATATTTTTCATTTTACTGAGTATACTTATGGCAAAATTAATGGATAATGCAGTAAGTATAATTTTAATTTTAAGAAATGCCAAATATTTTTCAAAAATGATTGTAGCAGGCTAAAACAACTTATACAGTTTTGACACTATCTCTTTATTCTAGACGCAGATAGCTAATTGTGTTATTTGAAAATTTTTTCTCAGATGCACATAACCCTCAAGAGACTGTAGGCCCCAGGTAGTGGGGAGGCCAGCTGGGGCGAGGTGTGGCAGGTGAGGACATTCTCAGGGAGATCTGGGGCAGAGGAAGGAGGTATAGAATGTTGAATAGTCAAAGGGTGGACCTGGAGGGGTATAAAATCTGGATTAAAACAAAAAAGATTAAATAAAATTAAAAAAATAAAAACAAAAAATATTTTCTCCTAATTTTAAACCTTTTGCTAATCTTTAAATATGAAGTACTTGAAGACTCTTGTGACATCAATCTATAAAAGCTTCTCTTAGTGAACCTCAAGTCTTTTGATTGTCAGCAACATTGGCAGGCACTTAACACTAGCTTCCAGGAGCTACCCACACCACCTGGGAAGTGATTCTCTCCGCCCCCTGGTTTGATCCTCTCTGAGACAAGAATGTTCCTTTTTACTAGCTTTGATGTTCTCTCCTTTTCATCCTGACCTCCTAATTACAGTCTGACTGAGCCTCACTCCTTCCTTCCTCTCTAGTCTAGTCACATACATTTGATGATCTAATTTGACCTAATGACTGTCACTTATATTAATATCTTCTGATATTCACAGGTTTTACTTCTAACTAGAAGTATTGACTAAAATCTAGTGCAGTGATTCTCAACCTTCGTAGTGCTGCACCTTGTTCAGACAGGTGCTCATGTTGTCATGACCTTCAATCAAATTGTTTGTATCACTACTTCATAACTCTAATGCTGTTACTGTCTTCTAATGGTCATAGGTTGCTCAAACCCACAGTGGCCACTACCTCTAGTTCTAGTCATACATCTGTAATAGTTTAATTTTAACTATTAATTTATTCATTTGTGTTCTCTCTCTCTCTCTCTGTGTGTGTGATTATTGAAGTTGATTTGAAGATCTCAGGCATAAGACCTGTTAATTATCAATTTGACAACATCTAGAATTGAATGAGAGAAGAACCTCTGGTTATGCCTTCATGGGACTCTCTTGATTAAAATAATTAATGTGGAAAGACTTAGTGGGACTACTCCCTGGCAGAGGATCCTGGCCTGTGTAAGACGGAGAGATCAAGGAGAGCATTAACTGGATTGCCTGCATTCATTATTATCTTCTAAGGTAATATAATCAGCTGCTTCATGATTTTTTTTTTTTATCCTGACTTAAAGTCAAATGGATTGTATCTTGAACTGTGAGAAAAAGTAGTTTCTTTTTTTTTTTTCTTAAATTGTTTTTGTTAGAGTGTTACACTGAGAGGAAAAATCCTAGGATATCCAGCCACATGCTAGCAAACATAACACAGTTAAGCTACACTATCATCTCATTCATTTATTTTTTTTTTAAATTGGACATCATACTTATGCTCTGATCATACAAATTTGTACTGACTGTTTTACTCCAAGCTTTCATTGATTATGTCTTTTACATAATGGTCAAATCTTTCCTTTAATGTAACTTTTTAATAAGGAGTCCCTATTTTATGATACAACACCATTTTTTTGGCATGCTAGCAATCATCATTACTTCAATCATCATTATTCCATAAACATTTCTTTTTCCCAAAGATTATAACAAAATGAAATATGAAAAATATAACACATTTGTATTGACTATTATGCATTGCTTGCCTATGATCCACTAAGATGAAATTATTACAAAACTGGGTAAATGTATATATTTCATTTGCTAATGAGCTGAGATAAATAGCTCATAAAGTCTATTAGCATAGTTTCAAACTAATTGTCTCTATAACACAGAGGCTTTATAAACTGGTCATACCTACCCTTTCTGAGCACTATATCATATCTTGTATGTCATATCATGTGGGTAGAGAGTATTTGAAAAGAAATCAAAGAAAACAGAACTGATTAAATTATTTTTTAAAAAAAGTACCAAGATACAAAATTAAACTGACCAGAATTGTTTATCATGGGTGTGAAATTGTGACTTAAAATCAATACTGAAGTCAAAGAAAGAAATGAGTGAAGGATAAACTGGGATTTTACATCTAAAGGCATGTTTCATTTCTATTCAGTGGAGCTGAAGTCAGTACTTTTAGATTATTTAATTTGCAACCAAGTGTAAAAAAACATAATTAAACTTCAACCAGAACAAAACATTGTACTTTCTAGCCGCAAATGAGCAGCAGTTCTTCCCAGCTGTGTGCAGAATCCTTAGCTCTCACTGTTGAAAAAAAAATGTGATCACAAAAACATTAACCAATACAATTAGTGTAAGACTGAGACATGTACACCATCTTTTGAATACACACTTCACAATGTTGTTAAAATAGGTATTTATTATTGAGGCAGGACATTCTAGGAAGCTGTGTACATATTGTATGACTTTCATAAAATCAAGGGAGGTTGATAGATTGAAGCTAACACAAAAAACAACACATTCTATTTCGGAAACAGCAAGAACTCCCATTTAGTAAGAACTAAAGCCTTCTCCCACTTACATTACGATTTTTCAACCTCTTCTACTGGGAAAGAAAAATATAGGCTGTTCCTCCCTTATTTTATTCCTTTATTCTGAGGTGCATTGTCCTCTATAAACTTTCTAGGAATTGTGTTAATGTGCACATTCTTTTATTTATCATTTTGTCTCCTTTCTGTATTTCTTACTGTATCTTTCTCAGTGCATACAAGTTTTGAGTCATACCGAATGGAATATATACTAGTATATATGAATTCATTCTGGTGAATATTAATTGTAAAATAAATGATTGCATTATGAATTTTCTTACATGTATATGATGTATACATTATATTAAAACCTAATTACCATCACTTCACTCTTCTCAATTCCATTGGTCTTCTTCCTATTCCAAGTGGTCATCTTTCTAATTTTATGTCCCTAAAACATAAAGCTAAGGGGTGGTGGTGGTAGAGAAATGGCTCAATTGTTAAGAGCACTGACTGCTCTTACAGAGATCCTGTGTTCAATTTCGAGCAACCGCACAGTGGCTCGTAACCATCTGTAATAGAATATGAAGCCTTAGTCTGGTGTGTCCAAACCAAAAAAAAAAAAAGCTAAATATATAAATTCTACATGAGGGAGAAATCATGTAATATTAGACTTTCTTGTTTCTCATGTTGATATCCAGTTTTATACATTTTCTTAAAATTTCATAAATTATTTTATTATTTTTTAAGGCTGAATGAATAATTGATAGCAATATAGAGAGTATGTCCATATGTAGCTGTTGATCTTTGAAGTAATGCTTTCATGCTTCTAATTCTGAAAATATTAGTTGTAGCTCTGTAATCTACAGAATGTATTATGTTTAATTCTCAGTTCTTGCTGTTTTTACTATAAAGGGATGATGAACATTTTTCAAAAGACCCCTTACACATCTATTGAAATAATTGATTTTTGTCCTTGATTCTATCTGTGAATCAAATTACACTTAAAAAATCTTGGTATCTCTCTAAATTTTCTAGTCTAAAGCAACGATCTTGATCACAGTAAATAATCATTTCTCAACTGCTGTTGAAATCAATTTTCTAAATATTTTACAGAGAATCTTTACCTAATCTTCTTAAAGTACATGGACATATATTTTCTATATATTTCTTTGCTGTTTAAAATCTATATCTTGTTTTCATAAAATGTAACTTTATAAAAAAACATTTGAAATGGTTTAATGTATGCTGTTATTTCCTTGAAATTCTGGTAGAACTTATGAGTGAATATATTTTGTCCTTGACTTTAAATTTTGTGGAGACTCGGGTACTTTTTTGTTCCTAGTGTTATTTAATGATATATTAATCGTTTGTTTGATATATGGTAGATTCTATGTGTCTACAAATTATTCTCATTATTTTCCAGTTAATTTGAACATATACTTTAAAATAAATATGAATTTAAAATAATTATGTTTCTTGGTAGATATATGTATGTTTACATCCAGATATCTGTGCCTCAGTACCATTGAAGAAGTTTGAGAGCAACTTAAAGGTTGGGGAACTCTGTTTTTACTTTCTACAGTGTAGCTGCCAAAGATGACAGTCAGGTCATCTTGCTTCATGCCGAGAATCTTTACTATCTTATAGAGCCTAGAATATAATATTGTTAAATATTTCCTTATGTTCCTGTAGAGTTAGTAGTTAGATTGATTTCACAATCATCCTCTGTAGTGTACATGGCAAATCAGTGGATATTACCACTTTATTAGTTGATTTTTGTTTTACAGTTTTTTTGATTTTGGTTTTAGATGAGAGTTTGTGAATATGAATCATCTGCCTTTTGGAAATTTTGTTCATTCATTTGTTTTGTTTTGTTATTGTTTTTTGTTTGATTTTAACACCTTTTTTATTTTATTGATGGTCTACAGTTTTAGTTTGGTTTTACTTCATTAATATCTGACATAATGAAAATTGCTTTGCTTAATTATTTTGGTCTTACTTTGTTCTTTTATCTAAGATATTGAGGTACATAAATTATTTGAATGGTATACCTCTAATATTTGATATCATATGCTCTTACATAAATTTCCTTCTTAAAATGGTCTTTGCTATTTCCTTAGGATTCTGGGATGTTTTACTATCATTTTTCAATTTTTCTAGTAGTTTTAAATTTCCTTTAGTATTACTTTGTTGTCAATTACTCTGTGTGTGTGTGTGTGTGTGTGTGTGTATGTGTGTGTGTGTTCATTGATTTTATGACAGTCCACATCTGTGAGCCACAGAGGCAAGAAAGAGCACCTGAACCTGAAACTAGAGCTGCAGATGGTTGAAAGCTATCACATGGCTGTTGGGAACTGAACCCAAGTACTATGGAAGAGCAACCAGTACTATTAACTAATAAGATATGTTTCCAACCCTTCTCTGATTTTCTCAATGACAAACTATTTTAATGTATGTCAATATATATTGTTTTTTACTTTTTATATTTTAATTAAATTGCTGTTGGATCACTTCCTCCTTTCCATTTCTTCCCTCCAAACAAGTTTTCATGTCAACTTCAAATCTCCCAACTCAATATGTGTGTGTGTGTGTATGTATATATATATACACTGCCACCATGGTTTCAAATGTTGAAGCCAGGCCTGAGGTATTCTTCTCTTTCTATTTTCTTTGCTTATCGATGTGGAATTCTCATTCTCTCCAGCACCATATCAGTCTCTATGCTGCCATGCTCCCCATCATGATGATAATGGACTAAATCTCTGAACCTGCAAGCGTTTTCTTTTTCAAGAGTTGATGTCTCTTGTGACTGTGTTACCTCACTCAGAATATCCCCATATTGGCAGGGGGAAGGCGGAGGGAATGGGGAGGTTCCAAAGGGGAGATCTGAAATATTTGAAATGTAAATAAAATATGAAAATAAAAAAAAAAAGAGTATATGATCCCTTTTGACTTTTATTCTACAAGGTATTACACTTAAGAGATTTCTATGAGTCTCAGAATAGTCTCTGCATTTTAGACTTTTAAAAAGTGTTGACCAGTTAAACATTTTAGAGATGTAAAAAGAAATAAATGCATTTTTGTGTAATAATATGGCTATAAACTTATGAGAACCAGGGAGTAGAATGTTGTCATTTGAACAGATATGGTCCCCTTAAGGTAATGTATTTAAGTGCTTGGTCATTAGGTTGTAGCAGTGGCACCACGTGACAGGGATTAGAAGGTGTGGCTTTGTTAAAGTTGGTGTGGCCTTGATGAAGGAAGTGTATCACTGGAAATGGATTTTAGGGTTTCAAATGATCAAGTCAAGCCTAGTGTCTTTCTCTTTTCCTACTTCTTGCTAATCTAGATATAGAACTCTTAGCTACCTTTCTAGCACCATAGCTGTCTGCATACTTTCCATCATGATGACAATGAAGTAAACTTCTCAATCTCTAAGCAATCCCAACTAAAATATTTTCTTTATGAATTGTCATGGTTATGGCATCTATTCACAGGAAGAAAACACTGACTAAGACATCTGCCATGGCCAGCATAGTTAAACTGTATCAAATCACATTTCAAATCTCTAAACTGAGACTTACCCAAACACATAGAAGTATGAAATGCTAGCACAGCTTCACCAGAACTCAAAGATCAAAATGGTAAAAAGATGTACATCAAAGCCTTGGTAGATTCATTCTGAACAGAAAGGATGAATATAAGGTCAAGTAAACAAAGACAATAAGCCTTTTCAACATACTACTGGGCTAGTGTTTGTGTTTCCTAATCTGGGAAAAGAAATCACACCTAAATGATTTTATTCTCTTCTTGGAAGGACTAGTAGCTCTAGTTGGATTTATTTCCTGTGAATTCCTCTTTGATATCATGTTATTCCCTCTAAACTCCTTAGAAACTCACATACAAGGCAATAGAAAATATTGCAGAATAGCTGAACCTAATTTACATTGAATTTTCAAATGTCTGATTTTATTTTAGGAATTCAAGAAGATACAACACATCCATTAGACTTTAGCAACTGTAGTTCATTAGTATTTCCTTAAAACCATTCTGAGCTTTATAACCCACTGATTACAATGTCAGGTATATAACAGAATCCATGTTCATAATTGCTTTCATGCTATGCTTTCCTCTCTGGACTTATTTCAAGCTATTTTGAGACCAGGCTCTATGTGCTGTGATCTAAAACTTCCTAGGAGATATACTGAGAGAGCTGAAAGTGTTTAGGTGGCACTGGCTCAATTCTTTAAAGGCCTTGACAGAGCTTCACAATTCTGTGTTTTTATGACCCACACTCTGAGGTTATATATCATTAGGCAGTTTTCTACTGGCTTGGGGTAAGAAAGAGTGCAATTTTCTCACCCAGCAAATCCTAACTCCTCTTGGAAACTATTTATTTTTTCTTTTAGTATTTTATGGTATTCAGTTAAAGAATTCAACTGATTCCTTCAATGTTTAGCCTGAATATCTATTTTTCCAAATTCATAGAATGTTTTGCTTCACATCTCAGCTTAGGGAAAATCATGTGTGTCTTAAATATTCCTCTATTCATGGTCCATCTTATTTATTTACTATGAATAAAATTGGAACCATAATCATTTTTTGAATTGTTGCTAACCAATGCAATATTTTTGTTTATTATTATTATTATTATTATTATTATTGACATTGTATAAATATTTTAGCATGGATTTCAGCATTACATTATTATTGGGATTATTAAAACACGTCATACCAATTTAAACTTCAAAGTTATATAGAAAGAAATATTTATTTTCTTCTCAAGTGAACAGAAGAAGAATATTTCTTGTGCTTGCTATGCAGGTCCTACTGTGGCTAGCTTATTCATGTCAGTCTGACAGCAAGGTCAACATCAAACTAGGTGACAGGGAGACTTTACTTTTTGCTTTCTTTCCTACAGTTGCACAGCCTGATATTATCTCCCCAATTCATACCTTTTATTGTAGAAGTAAATCCTCTATTTATAAGAACTTGGCTTTTATATTGTCCAAACAATCCAAATTCATGAATTTGGATTGATCGTATCTAAAAGACAGTAAAGAGACTATCTCTCTTGAGTAACACAGCTTTCACAGTCACATGGTCAAGGAATAGCTAAAGATAAAACAGAAGAGGACCTAATTTAAAGAAACCTCGCATTTCTTCACTAACAAGCTGAAATGTGTGAAAGTCTTTGTAGATTATCTACAAGTGTAATGCTTACATTATTATCAACTCTAAATCAGAATTTAAAATTTGAGCTCATACATTTTTTTAATTATACACTCATATGTAGCCTTTAAACATTTCTTGATTACTTGTCACCTGTATGTGAGGTTATAATGAACAGTGTGCTAAGCATCCTTATATAACAGGCTCCAAGCTATATGAGATAACTATACATGTAAAGTGTACAGAGAAAGAGGCAGGTATGATGAACAGAATCTTTCTGGATTATAATTATAGAATAACATCTATGGTCAAGTAATAAGTGCAAAGGGAGTTGGCATTTGCATTAAGGTCAGTATATCATTATATAATAAGAGGTCCTTAAACCAATCAGCAACAATTTATAGTGCCTTGGTTCTAAGCCCTTAGTGTAAAATTTTCATTAGTATCAAAATTATGTAACAAACATTACAGCACAGATTCTATGCATAGTGGAATCTAGACTTAGCATTTATCTCAGAGTTAATCAACTGTCAAAAGACAAAGAGAAAACACAAACAAACACACAAAAACAAACAAATCTGTAACAGTCCAAATTCAGTGAAACTTGCATAGCAATTGAGAGTCTGTTGAAACCAAAATTGGGGAAGCACTTGAAGTGATAAGATTCCTGAAACATGAACACTCCTCTCAGATGATCAGAAGTGTTTCTGAAAGAAGCATGTGGGCATATACAGAGGGAAGCAGATGTTGAACATAAGAGACTATGGTTGTGATTATCTTGTGTAGTAGAGGAGGACTTCTTCAAATTGCTCCATTAATGACCCCTTTCATGTGATATTTTTAAATTTGAATTTTTATTTGTTATTTACATACATACCTGTGTAGTATGCTCTTTTTACATTAGCCCCTCTCTTCCCCTCTGCCACGCATTTCATTATCAACCTCATTTTTCTCTAGAATAATTTCCCAACATTTAAATGCATTATTTTTTTTTACTTCAAGATACTGCGTTTAATCTTTAAAAAACATGAAATTATAACTCTTAATTAGTGTGTACTAGTAACTTTCAATTCCCCAGTATTCATCAGTAACCAATATCTCATTGTGGTAGATTCTCAAGCCTCTCAGCCATCCGTATTTTGGCTGCTGACTGACCCATTTGTGTGAAGGCTCAATATACACAAACTTTACTAATTTATTTATTATAACTGAAACTTTTTTAGCTTTTGTATGATCCATCGCTGAGTATTCTTAAATAATTTTGCTGTATTCCTGTGCAAATTTGATGTAGATAGGCATGTTCTCTTTATAGTTATACAGATAAATCACAGAGCATTAGCCATCCCCATCTGTGTTTTTGCATGTGGACAGAATGAGCAAAGAGAGAAAGAGCAAGAATGACTGCAAGATCAAAAAATAAATAAATAAAAAAATAAAAAACTTCACCCATGAACCTTGGATACAAAGTGTTTGTTTTCCTACCTGTACTTCATCATTTTCATAAAATTATTAAATATCTTCATCTCAAACACATGAGCATCTGAAATTAATATTCTATCTTTCTTGTATTTTGTTGAATCTTTACTTATTATTGTTATCATTTTTAAATGCATTATAACATTGACATACTCAAGAAATAAGTAAAATCTCTGTTAATATCATAATATTAAGTTACATTCTAATAATAAATTAAATATATTAAATAATATAATCTCATATAGTGTATAACTCATTTGATATTATTTTATTACTTTCTATCTTATATATTAAACACTTTGAAGAAGTTAGTGTGGCCAAAATTTATCTCAGTGACTAATGCATATTTTAGCCTTATTAAGAGTTTGGAAAATTTACTGAAATAAGCAACAATAGCTCAGCCACAAAGGTCAACAATTAATAAATGGGACTTCATGAAACTTAAAAGCTTCTGAAAGAAGAAAGACCCATGAGATGGAAAAACAACAGCCTACAGAATGGCAAAAATCTTCACAAATAATATATCCAACAGAGAGCTAATTTTCAAATATATAAAAATCTTACGAAACTAGACATCAACAAAGCAATTTCTTAACTAAAAATGGCATACAGGTCTAAATAAAGAATTCTTAGCATAGGAATTTCTAATGACTGAGAAATGCTCAGTTCAAATGCTCACCATCTTTAGTCATCAGGGAAATGAAAATAAAAACTAGTTTGATTCCATCTTACATCCCTCAAAATGTCCAAGATCAAAAACTCAAGCAACAGTGCATGCTGGCAAGGATATGGAACAAGGTGATTACTTTATTTCTGTTCAGAGTGTAAACTTGGTGCAATCACTTTGGAAATCAATTTGGCCATTTCTTAGAAAATTGGGAATAGTATTACCTCAAGACCCAGCTACATCCCTCCTGGGCATTCTATAAGAACCATTCTACCATTCTACCACTCTATAAGAACATTGGCTCAACTATGTTCATAGTAACTATTTCTAATAGCTAGAAACTGAAAACAACCTTGAGGTTCCTGAATAAAAATTTGATTTAAAAACAAGAAAATGTGGTACATTTATACAATGGAACATTACTCAGCTGTAAAAACAATGGCCACATGAAATTTGCAGGCAATTGGACAGAACTAGAGAAGATCATCCTGAGTAAGATAACCTAGACCAGAAAGACAAACATGGTATATACTCATTATTAAGTGGATATTAGCCATAAAGTACAGAATAACCATGCTACAATCCATAGACCCAAAGAAGCTAAGTAACTAAAAAGGCCTAAAGAGGGTGCTTGAGTTCACTGAGAAGGGGAAATAGAATAGGCCTTGAGGGTGGTTGGAGTAAGCAGATTCGGTTGTGGACGGTGTGGGAGAGCTACAGGAAGGATGAAAATAGGGCAGAGAGGGAGGACAAGAATAAGGGAGAGAAAACTAGAATTGGTGAGGGGCATATCTCTGGGATAAGATAGAAACCTAAAACAGTGGAAATTCTCAGGCATCATGAAGGTGACCTTTGCCAAGACTCCTATCATGGGGGGATATGGAACCTGAAACAGCCATCTTCGATAACCAGAAAAGACCTCCCAATGAAGGGACTGGTACAGCAACCCAGTCACAAAACCATGGATCCACAATTTGTCCTTCCTAAAAAATGTGCAAGGATAAAGGTGGAGCAGAAACTGAGGGAATAGCTAACTAATGACTATCCCAGCTTGAGATCCATGTCATGAGAGTAAGATACCCCCCACCCATGACACTGATAATGATATTCTGCTACTCTTACAGACAGGCACCTAGCATAACTGCCATTTGAGTGGCTTCACACAGTAACTGATAGACACAGATACCAAGACCCACAACCAAACATTAGGAGGAGATGAGGGAAGCCTATGGAAGAGGTGCAGGAAGGATTGAAGAGATCAGTGAAGTTAAGGACACAACAAGAATACCGACAGAATCAAGCAACCAGGGCCCATAGTGCCTCACACAGTCTGCCTAACTAAACAGAGACCATGTATTAGACAGACTACATATATAACATTTGTGCAGCGTGGTCTTCCTGTGGCACTCCTAACAACAATGGCACGGCTGTGTCTGACTCTGTTTTCTTCCTTTGGATCCCTTTACCTTAACTGGGCAGCCTTTCCTGTCCACAATAGAAGAAGATGCTCCTAGTCCTACTGGAACTTGATAGGCCAAAGTGGGTTGATCTCCGTCGGAGCACTCCCCTTTTCTGAGGAGGAAAGAAGTAAGGAAGGACAAGAGGAAGAGGAGGAAGGGGGTGAAAGGAAGAGACCCGAGGAGAGGAGGATAGGGATGATGCAATCAGAGTGTAAAGTTAAAATTTTAATTAATTAGAAAAAAAAGAAGTACAAATTGAAGCTTTTCTAATTAAAAAAAAAATGACTGAAATGATAGCTCCATGAACATAAAAGAATTTTCTCTATTTGCTTTGCTTGCCTTTTCAGTCTCACACTATTATAGGGGTAATGAGTAATTGATGGTCATCAAGAATCGCATATTATTTTTTCTTTAGAGAATGAAAGAGTTGAAACCACTGTAATTGTTACATTTTATAGCTGACTTATTTTATTTTTCTTATGTGATTATGTATTTATATGTGTGTATGAGATATGTATATGCACATACATATGTAGATATATTTTTGTTGTTTGGGGTTTTTTTTTTTTTTAATGAATTTATTTATTTATTTTTTATTCTTTAATCCATTTTTACAGTCCAGACTTCATCCTCCTCCCAGTCTGGTCTGTCCCTACTACTGCTCCCCATCTCACACCTCTTCCCAACTCCCCCTGTCTCCAAGAAGATGCCCCCACCCCTACCCCATTAGGCCTCTGCACTCCATGGGGCCTCAAGTTTCTCAAGGATTAAGTGCACCTACTCTCACTGAGGCCAGAACAAGCAGTCTTCTACTGTATATGTATCCGGGGCCTCATATCAGCTGGTGTATGTTGTCTGATTGCTGGCTCAGTCTCTGAGAAATCTTAGGGGTCCAGGTAACTTTAGACTGCTCGTCTTCCCATGGGCCCACCCTCCTCCTCAGCTTCTTCTAGTTTTTCCCCAATTTAACCAGAAAGGTCCCCAGATTCTGGGGTGCTAGTATCTCCATGCAGGTGTGTTTGTAACTCTTTAATGTCATTGAATTTTTATTTTACATTAATTTTTCATGTAGGTGAAAGCCTTATCTTTTTAAGTTTATCTTTGTGAATTCACTATTAACATTTATCATATGAAAATGCGAATTTAATAAATACCAATTCTATCATTTTATTTGGCATGTAAGATGTGATATGCAGAGCACCAAGCTTGAAACTTACTACTACTTTGGTAATTGTTAGTTAATATATTAATAAACATAGATCTTCTTACATGGTTGAAAATTGAATGGAAGGGTTAAGAAACTGAAGTCTTGTCATTATAATGTTCACAGTAACCAGAGCAGAAATACATCGACTATAATAGTTTAAACCAAATACATACACATGAAAGTTAAATGTCAGTTAAAACAATATAATACCACTAAATTGTTATGATATTTTACTTGCTGATATCTAGAGATCACACTATTTTGCAGTAGAGTTTACCTTAAGTAAGAAAAAATAACCTCAACTTGTTTAATTTGATTTCTTCCATTTTCCACAAGAAAACATTAAAGAATACAAAGAATGTGAAACCGAATGTTTGTAGTCCTTCTGTTTTATATACTATTTAGTTTAACTTTTATGTACCTTCTGAATGTAGAAGACAATAATGCAAATAGAAGTATCAATTACTTGCTAACCCCAAGCATCCCCTATAAAATAACTTTTGAGCTATCTCTTCTATTGATGATTTTATAATAACTGCATCATTCTATGAATATAATAACTCACTCACTTTAAGAATGTTGCACTTTAAGAATGAAGACTCAGCTAAATTTCAATTGTCAACATTCTGGCCACACTTTGCATTATAAACTAAAGTGTTGTTTGCTCCTAGTATTTTAAGTTATCTTACAATAGGAAGTACCTAAATTACATAAACCCTATTGACAATTAATTACAGTTGGAGAGGCCCTTGGGCCTGAGGGTGTTAGATGCCCCAGTATAGGAGAATGCTAAGCATGGAAGATGAGAGTGGAGTGGGTGGGTGGGTGGTGGAAGAGTACCCCATAGAGTTAGGGGAGGGGGGAGAGAATAGGGAGGTTCCAAAGGGGAGATCTGGAAAGGGGGAAACATTTGAAATGTAAATAAAGTATCAAAAAAAAAACTGAAAAAAAAAATAAAGAAAACCAAAAGGATATATAGTTTGCATTTTAGGATAGTGTCTGTATTTTGTGATTTGTGTGATCATAAGTTTAATAAACAATGAAAGAATTATGTTTATCAGCATCAGAATTGTTCCTATTATGGAGAACAAAAAAATTAGTGATTTTGACACTTATTTTTATTTGCAGTCTCTCAATATGTGCACAGTAAGCTTTGTATATTCTAGCTGTTATCTTTGGACCTTCAATTTACATATGCATTTGTATATTTTATATGTTCTAATCTGTGTTAATAGTGTTTCTATTTTAAATTTAATGTGCTTTTACTAAAAGTGTTTATAAGTTATTTTTGCAACATTATTTACAGAAAATCCAATATACAGAAAAGCTGACTAGTACAAACCAGCCTTTTAAAGCAACTGACAGGGAATGCTCGATGGATTGGTTGAAAGAACTAGAACTTTTCCATCTTAGTTTTTCTTCCAGGAGAAGCCATAAAGAACCTTACACATGATATAGAAAAGCATCAGTCAACAGATTTCACACAGCATATTTATCAGAATCAATATTAAATACACCATTCAACTCTCTAGTTGAGCAAATTGTTAGAACTCTGAATAACAGGTCAAGCCATCATACTGAATCAAGAGTTGTTATTCGATAATATTGATATAAACATCATGTTTCAAAATAAATAGTATTCCTCTTTCCTTGATAGCCTTATAGAGAGCTTTCAAAATATAATGCTCATGAAAGAAAATCTGGTAGGAACCTTTTCTTTTTTTTTCCATACAGGAATTGCATTGTTTAGATTCCTGTGGGGTCACATACTGCAAATTTTCTCAGGAGTTGGTATGAGTCACAGTTGCATAGACCGTGATGCTTAAGGGAGTAGATTTTGTGGTATTTGTGTCAAAAGAATGAACAATAATGCTATTACAACAGAAGAAAACCTAGTCCTACAGGCATGCAAATAGGTGACATAATCCTCTCCTAAACGATGTTTAATTATTTTCTCTGCTAATTAAGAGAAAATAGTTTCCTCTGTTTTTATTTTGAAAACCAAGGAATCAAGTGGAAATTTATCTAGTTATCCTTAAAATAAGGCAGTATTGAATTACTGTCATAAATGACCGGAGAACCTTCCATCATGACACTTAGAAAGCACCAAGGATTTTCAGTTTCATGCCTTACATAATGCAGACATGTGGACTCATGAATAATTTAGATTATATTTCTTAAGAAAAATGTGTTCAGAAATTCCCTTCTTGCTCAGGAGTTCAAGGCTATTTTCCACTTTCTCTTCTATCATTTTCTGTGTATCTGGATGTATATCAAGGTCTTTGGTCCTGTTGGAGTTGGTTTTGCACAGGGTGATAAGTAGGGATCTATTTGTCCCCTTCTTCATGCATCATTCAGGTCCAGTTCCAATATCACCATTTGTGGAAGACACTTTATGTTTTCTGGTGTGTAATTGCGGGTTCTTTAATAAAAATAAGGACTGTAGGTGTGTAAATTTATGTCTGGGCCTTCAATTTGATCCCACTGATCACTGGTCACTCTTTCTTTTTATAGCAATACCATAATGTTTTTAATACTACAGCTTTACAGCATGATATGAAATTCAAAATGATAAGACCTCCAAAACTTTATTGTTGTTCATGACTTTTTAAAACTGTCTTTGGGTTTCTGTTTTTCATATGAATTTGACTATTGACATTTCAAACTCTATAAAGAATAGTGTTGCAATTAATGGGAATTTTTTGAATCTGTAGTTTTCTTTTGCTAGTTTGGCCAATTTTACTATGTTAATCCTACTCCTGAGCATTGGGAATCTTTCTATCTTCTGATACTTTTTTCAATTTCATTCTTCAAAGACTTAACACAGCCATTATGATTAACAATTAATAAATGGTACTTCATAAAATTAAAATGATTCTATAAGGCAAGGATACTGTTAATCTGACATAGTAGCAGCCACAGAATGGGAAAATATTTTTACTAATTTCAGAGCAGTAGAGGGCTAATGTTCAAAATACATCAAGAACACAGAAAACTAGATACCAAAGAAATAAATAGTTCAATTTAAAAGAGAGGTAAATATAAGAACAGAGAATCTGCAATAGAGGAAACTCAAATGGCTGACAATCTCCTAAAGAAATGGTCAACATCTTTGGCATAAAGGAATATAAATAAAAAATACTTTGAGATTCTATCTTATACCTGGCCAAGTAGTTAAAATCACTAACACAAATGCTACCTCATAGTGGTGAATATGTGGAATGGGGGGAGCACTCATCCATTTCTTGTGGGAGCACACATTTGTACATCCACTATTAAAAACAGGGTGGCATTTTCTCATTAGGTGGGGAGTCAATCTACATCAAAATCCAGCTGTACCACTCTTCAGCATCTAAACAAAGGCCTTCAACCTACCACAAGGACAATTGATAAGACCTGTTCATTCCTTTTCTATTCATAACAGCAAAAAATTGAGAACAACTTAGATGGCCTTCAACAGAAGAATGGACAAAGAAAATGGAGGACATTTTAGCAATGGAGAATTAAGAGGTTGCTGGTTTCCCCTCTGCAGATCCTCTATCCCATTCCCCCTTACCCTGCTTCTATGAGGGTGCTCCCCCACTCACTTACCCACTCCTGCCTCACCACCCTAGCATCCCTCTATACTACAGCATCAAGCCTTCACAGGAGCAAGGGTCTCTCCTCCCATTGATGCCAGATAAGGCCCTTTCAGCTCCTCTAGTCTTTCCCCTAACTCCACCATTGTGGTCGCTGTGCTCCATCCTATGATTGGCTGCAAGCATCCGCTTCTGTACTGGTCTGGATCTGGCAAAGCCTTTCAGGAGACAGTTATATCAGGCTCCCATCAGTAAGCACTTCTGGGCATCCTCAATAGTGTCTCCATTTGGTGAATGCATGTGGGATGGATCCCCAGGTGGGGCAGTAACTGGATGGCCTTTCCTTCAGTCTCTGCTCCACTCTTTGTTCCTATATTTCCTTTAGAAAGGAACAATTCTAAGTTAAAATTTTGGAGATGGGTGGGTGTACCCATCCCTCAACTGAGGGGTGGGATAAGCCTAACCCCTGGATATGTTCTGGACAGGTTTTCCCTCCCTTTGTGGGATATTTCAGCTAATGTCATCCCCATATGGTCTTGAGAGGCTCTTGCTTTCCTGGCATCTGAGACTTTTTGGTTGTTACTCTCAGTTCCCCATCCCCCATTGCTTCTCACCTCTGTTCAATTTCCTGACCCTCTGTACATGCTCCAACATGTAATAAAGTCTCTTGCTCCACTATGTTCATAGCAGCCATATTTATAATAGCCAGAAGCTGGAAACAACCCAGATGTCCCTCCACAGAGGAATGGATACAGAAAATGTGGTACATTTACACAGTGGAATACTACTCAGCTATTAAAAACAATTGACTTCATGAAATTCACAGGCAAATGCATGGATCTAGAAAATATCATCCTGAGTGAGGTAACTCAGTCACAAAAGACCACACATGGTATGAACTCACTGATAAATGGGTATTAGACAAAGAGCATGGAATACCCACAATACAATTCATAGACCACATGAAGCTCAAGAGGAAGGAAGACCAAAGCATGGATGTTTCAGTCCTCCTTAGAAGGGGGAGCTTGGGTACTTTTATGAATGAGTAGGAGGAAGGACTTTGGTCCCCAAAGAGGATAAGAACTCCACTGGAGGACCAACAATGTCAACTACCCTGGACCCTGGGTTATCTTAGAGACTGAACCACCAGCTGAGAACATACGCAGACTGAACCTAGGCCTCTCCAGCACATATGTAGCAGATGTACAGCTTGACCTTTATGTTGGTACTGAACAACTGGAGCAGGGCTTATCCCAAAAGCTGTTGCCTATATATGGCATATATTCTACTAGATGGACTGCTTTGGGAGAGGAAGCACCTAGCCTCTCAGACTTGAAGTGCCAGGATTGGGGGGATACCTAGGGAGCATCCTCAGTTGCTCAGAAAAGAGAGAGGGGCGAATGGAGGAAGGATTGAGGAAGTGAGTGACCAAGAGGGGGCAATGAGTAGGATGTAGAGTGAATAAGTAAAATGAATTAATTAGTTAGTTAATTAATTAAATCAAAACAATACAAAACAAATACATGCCATATATTTTGCAGGAAAATGAATGTAACTAGAAAAAGACTATTCTTGTTAACATACTTCAGACCCAGAAAGATAAACACAAGCAGTCTCTTACTCATCCAACGTCAGAACATCTTCCTCCTTGAGCAAAAGAAACAAAGACAGAGGCCCGCAGCTAGACTTTGAGCAGAGAATGAGACCTTGGAACACATAGCTCTAATGGATTTTCTCCATCAAATTCTCTGTTCAGATCTTAGGGAATTCCACAGAAGGGAAGTCAGAAAGGTTTGAGTGAAGACAACGTAAGAATAAGCACTCCAATCCCCTAAATCAACTGAGCAAAGCTTATATGGACTCACAAAGGCCAAAGCAGCAAGCACAGGGCTGACATGGGGCTTTTCTGACTCCTCTGTCTACATACATATTGGAGCTTGCAGCTTAGTATTTTTGGTGGTGCCTGCATGTGTGAATAAATGGGTCTCTGGTTCTTTTGATTTCTCTTGGGGCTCTATTCCCTGTGTTCATTGGCCTTGTCCAACTTCAATATGGTGGTTTTCGTTTTATCTTACTATATTTTATTTTGTTAGATTTGGTTGTTATCTCATAGAAGCTTTTTGTTCTCCAATGAAAGACAACATGGTATGATCCAGAGGGGAAGAGAGGTGGGTAAAAACAGGGAGCGGTAGAGGGAGGATAATCTATAATCAACATATAGTAAAAACATAAAGAAAAAAGCATTGTAATTCATAGTTTAAGCCTGTCATGTTTATGAAATAATAGCTTGTGTGTGTAAATACTGTTATTTTGTTCTTCTTCTTTTGTCCACATATCTTCTGTAATACATTTTCTTCCCCCGGGATTCCATACCTTTTCAAACTGGTTGTGCTGCAGTGTAGGTAACTGTTTAGATTCCTGAGGGCAATGGAGAAAACCACATGTAAAAGGTTTGCTTTATCTAGTTATCTTGGATGTATTGGTGAAATAATTGCCGTTACCTAATGTTTGCACAAGCCTAGGTCACATTTTCACACTCTGTACATATAATTTGATCAAATGATTAATCATTTATTTCTCTCTACTATTGGTTCCCTTCATTACAAAAACAGCTTTATTTCGACATTGAGGTATATATTTTAGCTAAATATGGATAGTGCATATTAGTAAAACTATTTTGGAAGTATCATAATTTGTTTAATAAATGTATCTATTTCTGCTCATTTTCTTGCAAGTAATATTTTTCTTCCTTTGAGATAAGCATAGCTCTTTGCATGTATATCCCATGTTTCCTTTGCTATCCATCCATTGATGGCCATCCTACTTAATATTACAGCTTCTGGAACATATTCCAGTGATACAACATTTGTACAATGTGGGCAAGTTCTTGTTTTTTATCCTCAACAAGAAAATGACTTTTGGGAGAGAGTATAGAGAGAGATCCTGAAACTGACATTCATTTTTACCCTCATATACTCAGCTGTACTTGCTGTCTTGACCTGTAAGACTTACTTAGTTACTTACTTAGTTACTTGCTTCTTTTTTTTCTGTAAGTTAGGTCGTATACAGGATAGTCTAGAGATAACTGACCAACAAACTTATATCTGAAAAAACTGAAACAGATAAGGAAACTGGGCTAGAATTGAGCACAAGTAGCTCCAAGTCAAATAGAAGAGGGAATCAGTTACATTAATGACATCCTATTTTCATTTTTATTACTATTTTAATGAAAACAATTATCTACACTTATGGTTAAAGTACCATAAGGGAATTTCTTGAACATAAACAATCTATAATGTTCAAATCAAGTTAAACACCATTTATAGTTCTACAATTAATATATTTATTTTTCCTTATAAAAATTAATTATGACATCTATTTTAAGAGCTCTAAATTAGTATATATACCTATCTGATCATATTCAACATAAAATTATAGAATCTTTCTTTAAAAGCTTTAAGTTTTAGCTAACCCCAATTTTTTTTAGAACTTTTAGCAGTTTTTTATTGATTGAGATTGCATTCTCTACCCAAAGAAACTTAGTATAATCTCCTTTTATCCCAAACTCTTTGTGAATTTAGTATTTAAGATTACTTATTAAAATTATAAGTAAGATCAGATTTATCATAATATTAGGAAAGTGACATAACTAATTGAAAACAGTAGGTAATCCATAAATCATTTATATTTGATTTTAGAATTGTTGCACAGATCATATTCCACAGTAAAATTATCATTCTAATACAATTTACACAAAGGGTGATATTTAAATTAGTTGTACTCCCCAGCCATTCACAAATTAAGGTCAGATGAGTCAGCACAAATACAGTCTTGCTGGGACAAATCTGTTAGACAGAAAAAAATTGAACTGTAAAATTGCACAACATAGAAAATTCTTAAATATTTGCTTGGAGCAAATTCTTCTATCAATTAGTATATCAGAAACAAAGTATAAATAGCAATGCATTACAATTCACTCTTTCTGGTAGACCTTGAAGTCAGTACATCCCAGCTTCCTGTTTTCTTCAATATGTCTGCAAATGCTTCAATATTCTTATGTATAAACTTCAGCAAGATGGAAATAAAAAAGCAAGCATACAATTCTACCTCCATTAGAAAATAAAAGAAACAGAAAATAGCAAGTAAAATTAGGTCATCGATTTTTTTAATTTAATTTTAATATTTGTCTTTTATCTTCTTTTATAATCTGGTTAGTTCTCTTTTAAACCTCAAATACTGATTTTCACCTCTAAAGACTTAGTCTGTTCATATTAAAGCTTTCCTAACTGTACCTTCTCAATATTATGTTACTTGGCTTAAACTGAAAAGAAAACTATCAGATATTAGGGAAAAAAGCCAAACAAATACACAAAACAGTTTTGTACTTTGTGTTTCTTTTTCATGATTTTTGTCCCATGATCATGGTTCATTCTTTTCAAATACTTACCCTAAATTGTCTTGTTTGTACTGCAAATCTGAATATTCCCACACATGGTTCCAAAATCTTGAAAGAGAGATCACTCCATGACAGCCATAAGTATCCAAATCATTCAAATACATAATTGATAAATATTTATTGTAGAAAGGATGACTCCCTTGCCAAATAAATAGCCTTTATTATCACAAAAAGAAATTCTGAATCACCTCAACACTTGAAGCAATTTTCTGTAAGTGAAGACTAGAAGCGACACTGGAAGCCTGAATGCCTTTTAAAAACCAATTTCACCAATAAAGAAATGTTATATGAGTGATGACAATAGTATTCGGAATCTGAAAGTGTTCAGTTAAGAGAACAATAGTAAGTCATTAAAAGTAAGGCTGAATGGGAAATGGAAATGTTTAATTGGTTAAGAAAAAGATTTAAGAAATTAAAAAAAATCTATTTTTAAGTTTTTGGAACATAGAATACTAACTTTAGCATTGTGTGTTTTAGAATTGCAAAAAGATCTGATTTTAAATATTTTTATCACAAAGCGATGACATATATAAGGTGTCCTGGCCACACAGTTAACCTTGATATTCTAGAGTACATAGAATCATGCAAATATCATACCATATCCCATAAGCATATGCAATTATTTGTCAATAAAAGACAAAAAATTGAACTTCTTTAGATAAAAGTTTCAGTTCTGCATTCTATCACTTCTAAACACTTAGGGAGTGTTAGAAGTTCTAACAGTAAATCTGTATGTTCCCCTTTACTGTGGCTTTTATTTATTTCATTTATGACAAACTGAAAACACACTCACATGGGCTGAAAAACATTTTGCAAGTTAAGGAATACCTACCAACTAATAAAGAAAGAGTATTTATGAGCCTTCAAATTATAGAAGTTGCAGAACTTTTACATTATGTACTAAATTAGCATATTTCTCTTATCTTAATAGGTTAGTGATATAATTAATATTTTTATGTTTTATGTCATTATTCTTTATTACATTTCCATCTCAGTTTCTCCTCTCTCTTCTCCTCCCAGTTTCCTTTTCCTCTCTCCTCTCACGCCAGTCGATTCCTCCCCAACTTTCCCAAAGAACACCACAGGCCTTCCAGGGATATCAAGCACAAAATGATGCAAGAAGACTAGACACAAAATCTTATATTAAGGCTGGACAAGGCAATCCAGAATCAGATTCACCCCAGTCCCACTATAAGAATTTATAAGAACACAAAGCTATGCAACTGTAGCACATATGTAGAGAGCCTATACAGGCTCTCTGGTTGTCCATTCAGTCTCTGAAAAGTAAGCCCTGCTTAGTTGATTTTGTGGGTATTCTTGTGGTGTGCTCAACCCCTATGGCTCCAATTGTCCTTCTCTCCCCTTTTCTTCAGTATTTCTTAAGCTATGGCTACTGTTTGGCTGGGGGTCTCTGCATATGCTTGCATCAGTTGCTATGTGAAACCTCTGATGAAAATTGAGCAAGGCACCAATATATGAGTATCATTATCATTTTGTAAGGAATAATTTTATTGATTTTTAAAATGTTCTTTATTTGTTTTTATTTTATTTATTTTCACCAGTAATGTTTGGTTTTATCTTGGGTCTCTGGGATAACTGCTTCTAGATCCTGGCCCTCCAGGCAGTGTTCTTGCTTGACTCCCTCTTCTGACGTGGCTCTCAAGATGAACCAGTCATTGATTAGTCACTCTCACCATTTCTGTACCATCTTACTCCTGGCACATCTTGCTTGCAGGACTACTTGTAGGTCGAAGGATTTGTATGTGGGATGGCAACCCAGTCCCTCCGCTAGAAGTCTTAACTGGTTATAGGAAATGGCTGCTTCTGGGTATATATTTCCTATTACTGGGAGTCTTAGCTAGTGTTACCTAAAAGATCCCTTGGAGTTTCTACTGCACTAGGCTTCTACCTTGCCCTACCAATTCCATATGTCTCTCCATAACTCTCTCCCTCTATATCTTCCTACCACCTGGTCCCTCCTATTCCCACCCATACCTGTGCCCAGTCTATCTTTCATATGTATTTCCTTTTTCCAGGGAGATTCATTCATACTCCCTTGAGCCCTCTTTATTATTTAGACTCTCTTGGTCTGTGGATTGTAGCATAATTACCCTTTACGTTTCAGGTAATATACACTTAAATCATACCATTTTTGTCTTTCTGAGTCTGGGCTACCTCAATGAAGATGACTTTTTCTAGTTTCATCCAGATACCTGCAAATTTTATGATGTTAAATAAAAACAAAACAAGCAAACATCAACAACAGCAGCAGCAAAACCCAAGATAGCTAAAACAATCTTGAACAATGAAAGACATTGTAGAGGTTTCACTATTTCTGATTTCAAGTTGTACTAAAGAGCAATAGTAATAAAACCCACATGGTAATTGCATAAATATAGGCAGGTTGGTCAATGGAATCAGGTGAAAGACCCAGACATAAATCCACATTCCTATGAACACCTTATTTTTTATGAAGATTCTAGAATCATACAATCAAATAAGGAAAGTATCTTCAACAAACGGAGCTGGACTAATTGGATGTCTGCATGTAAAAGAATGACTACAGGTCCATACCTATTACCTCACACAAAATTGATGTCTAAGTGGAACAAAGAATGACCATAATATAAAACCAGATACACTGATAGAACTTGATAAAGGCAGTGGGGAATAGCCTTCTTGGCAGAGGACAAAAAAAATCTTCCTGAACAGAACACCACTACTGCAAACACTAATATCGACAATTAATAAATGGGACCTCATGAAAATGAAAAACCTCTGTAAGGTAAAAGACACTGTCAACAGGACATGTGAGTTTTTTATTAAGTAATTTATCTTGAGGCTACATCTGTTTACAAATTTTCTCTTAATTTCAAAATACTGAGTATTTCTCAAAATCTCTCACAAATTATTCTATCTTTAATGACTGTAGAGAATGTGATTTCTCTGCATTTAGCGGGTAGTCACTAGCTATGAATTCTTCAATATATTTGACTCATTGTGTTGTTAAGACAAGTGAGTACAAATCACCTCTCCTTTTATAAGTTTTAAATTCATTTTTTTTAATACTTAGTTACATTTAAAATGTTTCTTCCTTTCCAGATCTCCCCTTTGGAACCTCCCTATTACCAGCCCTATCTCCGAGCATCAGTGGGGGTATTCCCCCACCCACCTACTCTCATCTTCCCTCCTTGGCATTCTCCTATACTGGGGCATCTAACACCCTCAGGCCCAAGGACCTCTCCTCCCCGTGATGGCTAACAAGACCCTCCTCAGTGACATATGTGGCCAGCAACATGGGTCTCTCCATGTGTATTCTTTGGTTGGTGATCCAGTTTCCAGGAGCATAAGGAGGTCACAACCGTGGACACTGTTGCTCCCTCCATGGGACTGCCAACTCCCTCGGCTCCTTCAGTCCCTTCTTCAACTCCTCCATCTGGGACCTCACGCTCAGCCCAATGGTTGTTATCAAGTGACTCTTGAGTTTTCCAAACTTTTGGGCTAATAACCACTTATCAGTGAGTACATACCTTCTTCATTCTTTTGTGACTGTGTTACCTCGCTCAGGATGATATTTTCAATTTCCATCCATTTGCCAAAGAATTTCATGAAGTCATTGTAACAGCTGAGTAGTATTCCATTGTGTAAATGTACCACATTGTCTGTATTCATTCTTCTGTTGAGGGACATCTGGGGTGTTTCAAGTTTCTGGCTATTATAAATATGGCTGCTATGAAGACAGTGGAGCATGTGTCTTTATTACATGTTGAAGAATCTTTCGGATATATGCCCAGGAGTGGAATAGATGGGTCCTCAGGTAGTATTATGTTCATTTTTCTGATGATCTGCCAAACTGATTTCCAGAGAGGTTGTACCAGCTTACATTCCCACTAGCAATGGAGGAGTGTTCCGCTTTCTCCACATCCTCGTCAACATCTGCTGTCACCTGAGTTTTTTATTTTAGCCATTCTGACTGGTGTGAGTTGGAATCTCTGGGTTGTTTTGACTTTCATTTCCCTGATGACTAAGGATGTTGAACATTTCTTTAGGTGCTTCTAAGCCATTCAAGTTTCCTCAGTTGAGAATTCTCTGTTTAGCTCTGTTCCCCATTTTTTGATAGGGTATTTGAATCTATGGAGTCTAGCATCTTGAGTTTTTTGTATACATTGGATATTAGCCCTCTATTGGAAGTAGGATTAATAAAGACCTTTTCCCAATCTGTAGGTTGCTGTTTTGTCCTATTTACAGTGTCCTTTGCCTTACAGAAGCTTTGTAAATTCATGAGGTCCCATTTGTTAATTCTTGATCTTAGAGCATAAACCATTGGTGTTCTGTTCAGGACCTTTTTCCCTGGCCCATGTGTTTGAGACTTTTCCCCACTTTCTCTTCTATTAGATTCAGTGTATATGGTTTTATGTGGAGGTCTTTGATCCAATTGGACTTGAGCTTTGTACAGGAAGATAGGAATGGATCTATTCGCATTCTTCTACATGGCTGCTTGTTGAGCCAGCACCATTTGTTGAAAATGCTGCCTTTTTCCCACTGGATGGTTTTTAGCTTTTTTGTCAAAGATTAAAAGACCATAAGTGTGTGGGTTCATTTCTTGGTCTTTAATTCTATTCCATCGATCGACCTACCTGTCACTATACAAATACCATGCAGTTTTTATCACTACTGCTCTGTAGTACAGCTTGAGGTCAGGGAGGCTGATTCTCCCAGAAGTCCTATTATTGTTGAGAAAAGATTATGCTATCCTGGGTTTTTTGCTATTCCATATGAATTTGAGTATTGCTCTTTCTAAGTCTATGAATAACTGAGTTGGAATTTTGATGGGGATTGCATTTAATCTGTAGATTAATTTTGGCTGGATGGCCATTTTAACTACATTAATCTTGCCAATCCATGAGCATGGGGGATCTTTCCATCTTCTGAGGTCTTCCTTGATTTCTTTCTTCAGAGACTTGAAGTTCTTGTCATACAGATATTTTACTTGTTTGGTTAGAGTCACACCAAGATTCTTTATATTGTTTGTGACTTTTATGAAGGGTGTCATTTCCCTAATTCCTCTGGTGGAAAAATTGAGATCACTTCAGAATTTTTCATGTCATTTAAGTATACCATCATATCTTTTGCAAATAGTGATATTTTGATTTTTTCCTTTCCAATTTGTATCTCTTGGACCTGCTTTTGTTGTCTAATTGCTCTATCTAAAACTTCAAGTACTATATTGAATAGGTAGGGAGAGAGAGGGAAGCCTTGTCTTGTCCCTGATTTTAGTGGGATTGCTTCAAGTTTCTCTCCATTTGGTTTGATGTTAGTCACTGGTTGCTGTATATTGCTTTTACTATGTTTAGGTATGCTCTTTGAATTCCTGATCTCTACAAGAGTTTTATCATGAAGGGATGTTGAATTTTGTCAAATGCTTTTTCAGTGTCTAATGAAATGACCATGTATTTTTTGTTTGTTTGTTTGTTTTTGTTTTTCTTGGAGTTTGTTTATGTAGTGGATTACATTGATGGATTTCTGGATATTGAACCGTCCCTGCATCCCTGGGATGAAGCTTACTTGATCATAGTGAATGATCTTTTTGATGTGTTCTTGGATTTGGTTTGAGAGAATTTTATTGAGTATTTTTGCATCACTATTCATCAGGGAAATTGGTCTGAAGTTTTCTTTTATTGTTGGGTCTTTGTGAGGTTTTGGCATCAGTGTAACTGTGGCCTCATAGAATGAATTTGGTAGTGGTCCTTCTGTTTCTATTTTGTGGAATAGATTGAAGAGTATTGGTATTAGATCTTCTTTGAAGGTCTGATAGAATTCTACACTGAACCCATCTGGTCCTGGTTTTTTTTTTTTTTTTTTTTTTTTTTTTAAATGACTGCTTCTATTTCTTTAGGGGTTATGGGAATGTTTAGATGGGGATGTTTAGACTGATCCTGACTTAACTTTTGTATTTGGTATCTGTCTAGAAACTTGCCCATTTCATCCAGATTTTCCAATTTTGTTGAGTATAGGCTTTTGTAGTAGGATCTGATGAGTTTTTGAATTTCCTCAGAATCTGTTGTTATATCTCCCTTCTCATTTCTAATTTTGTTAATTTGGATATTCTCTCTGTGCCCTCTGGTTAGTCTGGCTAAAGTTTTATCTATCTTGTTGATTTTTTCAAAGAACCAGCTCCTGGTTTCGTTGATTTTTTGTATAGTTCTTTTAGTTTCTACTTGGTTGATTTCAGCCCTTAATTTGATTACTTCCTGCCTTCTACTCCTCTTGGGTGTATTAGCTTCTTTTTGTTCTAGAGCATTCAGTTGTGCTGTTAAGCTGCTAGTACATGTTCTCTCCAGTTTCTTTTTGGAGGCATTCAAAGCTATGAGTTTTCCTCTTAACACTGCTTTCATTGTGTCTCATAGGTTTGTGTATGTTGTACTTTCATTTTCATTAAATTCTAGGAAATCTTTAATTTCTTTCTTTATACCTTCCTTGACCAAGTTATGTATGTGGTCTTTCTGTTGTTGTTGTTGCCAGTGAAGACCAGCCTTATTCAGTAGTGGTGTCATAGAAGGCACTGGATAATTTCAATCTTCTTATATCTGTTAAGGATTTTTGGGAGCAATTATATGATCTGTTTTGGAGAAGGTACCATGAGGTGCTGAGAAGAAGGTATATTCTTTTGATTTAGGATGAAATGTTCTATAGATATCTGTTAAATCCATTTGGTTCATAGCATCTGTTATTTTCACTGTGTCTCTGTTTAGTTTGTGTTTCCAAGATCTGTCTATTGATGATATTGCGGTGTTGAAGTCTCCCACTATTATTTTGTGACGTGCAATGTGTGCTTTTAGCTTTAGTAGAGTTTCCTTTATGAATGTGGGAGCTCTTGCATTTGGGGCATAGATGTTCAGAATTGAGAGTTCTGAGTGTGCAGCCCCAGGGAGGTAGCAACACTGGCAACTGGCATGACCCCCCATACTTCTGGAGACTGATCCACCAACTAAAGAATACACATAGAGGGACCCATAGTGCTGGCCACAAAGACTACAGAGGAGGGTCTTGTTACATGTCAGGGGGAGGAGAGGCCCTTGGGCCTGAGGGTGTTATATCCCCCAGTATAGGAGAATGTCAAGGAGGGAAGACGAGAGTGGGTGGGGGGTGGGATGGGGAGGTGGGTTGGAGAATATCCTCATAGAGGCAGGGGGAGGGCAGAGGGAATGGGGAGGTTCCAAAGGGGAGATCTGGAAAGGGGGAAACATTTGAAATGTAAATAAAATATGAAAATTAAAAAAAAAAGAGAGTTCTTCTTGGTAGATTTTTCCTTTGATGAGTATGAAGTATCCTTCCTTATCTTTTTTGATGACTTTTGGTTGAAAGTCGATTTTATCCATTATTATATTGGCTACTCCAGCCTGTTTCTTGGGGCCATTTGCCTGGAAAATTGTTTTCCAGCCCTTTACTCTGAGGTCTTTAACTTGTCTTTAACATGGATGCGCATTTTCTGGATGCAGCAAAATGCTGGGTCCTGTTTCTGGATCTAGTCCGTCAGTCTATGACTTTTTATTGCGGTATTGAGTCCATTGATGTTAAGAGATACTAAATAGTGATTGTTTCATCCTATTGTTTTTGATGTTATCTTTATTTTTGTGTAGCTATCTTCTTTTGAGTTTGTTGAAAGATTACTTTCTTACTTTTTCTAAGTTCTAGTTTCCCTCCTTGAGTTGGCATTTTCATCTATTATTCTTTGTAGGGCTGGGTTTGTGTAAACATACTGTGCAAATTTGGATTTATCATAGAATATTTTGGTTTTACCATCTATGATTATTGAGAGTTTTGCTGGGTATAGTAGCCTGAGCTGGCATTTGTGTTCCCTTAGAGTCTGTATGAGATCTACCCAGGATCTTCTAGCTTTCATAGTCTCTGCTGAGAAATATTGTGTAATTCTGAGAGGTCTGTCTTTGTATGTTACTTGACATTTTTCCCTGACTGATTTTAATATTCTTTCTTTATTTTGTGTATTTTGTGTTTTGACTATAATGTGACAAGAGGAATTTCTTTTCTGTTCCAGTCTATTTTGAGTTCTTTAGGCTTCATGTATATGTATGTTCATCTCTTTCTTTAGGTTAGGGAAATTTTCTTTTATAATTTTGTTGAAGATATTTACTGGTCCTTTAAGTTGGGAATCTTCACTCTCTTTTATTCCTATTATCCTCAGGTTCTGTAATCTCATTTTATCCTGGATATCTTGGATGTTTTAGGTTAGGAGCTTTTTGCATTTTACATTTTCTTTGATTGTTGTGTCAATGTTTTCTATGGTATCTTCTGCACCTGAGACTCTCTCTTTCATCTCTTGTATTCTGTTGGTGATGCTTGCATCTATGACTCCTGATTTCTTTCTTAGGTTTCTAACTCCAGGGTTGTCTCCCTTTGTGATTTCTTTATTGTTTCTATTTCTGTTTTTAGTTCTGGGTGGTTTTGTTCATTTCCTTCATCTGTTTGATTGTATTTTCCTGTAATTCTGCCTGTTTGATTGTGTTTTCCTGTAATTCTTTAAGGGATTTTCGTGTTTCCTCTTTAAGGGCTTCTAATTGTTTACCTGTGTTCTCTTGTATTTCTTTAAGGGAGTTATTTATTTCCTTCTTAAAATCTTCTATCATCCTTATGAGATGTGATTTTAACTCTGTGTCTTCCTTTTCTGGTGTGTTGGGTTATCCAGGGCTTGGTGTGGTGGGAAAGCTGGGTTCTGATGATGCCTAATAGCCTTGGTTTCTGTTCTTTGTGTTCTTGCCCTTGCCTTTCACCATCTGGTTATCTCTGGTGTTAGCTGCTCTTACTCTCTCTGACTGTGGCTTGTCTTTCCTGTAAGCCTACGTTTCCTTGAATACGAGTTCTCTCTGAGAGGAATTTGGGTTTGGAGAGCTGTGGTGCAGGGTCAGCTCTGGGGTGCAGAGAAAAACAAGAAGGATCTATTCCCCAGCTGTCCCTTGTTCCCTGTGTCCTGATATCTCTGCAAGGGTCCCACTTGGTCCGGTGAATTTGAAAATAAGTGATGGTCTTGCCTGTGCTTGAAGGTATGTCAGCACTTCTGATATACCAGCTCTCTCCTGACAGTGTTTGAGTATGGAGCTCTGTGTCACAGGACCTGCTCTCCAGCCACCGAAAGAAACCAGAACCCTGCTCCTCAGTCCCTGTGTCCTGGATATTCCAGGTGGGTCCCTCTGAGCAGACAGGCTTGCCCACTCTCCTGGGAAGCATTCTTTCTCTGAGAGCTATTTGGTTGTGGATCCCTGGTGGCTCAGGTAGAGGTCTCCCACCACAGTTGGAAACTGGAAGGCACCTCAGTCCATGTGTTCCAAGGAATCTGGGTGAGTCCTGCTTAGCAGTGTTTGTCCTCTTACCCCCTCTTAAGAGTTTTTCCACTCTCCTGGGAGGCCAGCTTTCTTCCAGAGCTATCGGGCTATGGAGCCCTGGTGGCCCAGGCAGAGGTCTTAAGTTTTAAATTCTTAAATACTTTATTTTTCTATAATGAATGGCAATGAATGTGTTTGGGTTATACACATTCGCACATAGTAACATTGAAGAAATCTAAAGCAAAAAGTATTAGTATTAATAAAATATTTGCTAGAATAAAATAAGGTCCTGGTACATAAACGTTAATTATAGGAAAGTTAAACCTTCATTTCTGTTATTTTTCAATTGGAATATTTTATTTTGTCTATTTAATTCCTCATATCTTCCAAGCTAAAAGAAACAAACAAAACAAGCTTGAGGACTTTAATTTCATTCATGGGTTATATGAGAGAAGGAAAGAAGAGACTCCACAAGTATTCCCCTGTCCTCCATCATCTTGCTGTGGGCATGTGTGCAAAGGCACATACAAAATAATAATTAAATATTTTTAATACATGCTGCTGGAGTTTTAATACTTTAATCAATCATTTATATAATGTCTTATTTTGCATATATTTATAACTTTAACCAAGATTCAAGCCTCTTAAATTATTTTCCTTCAGTTAAAAAATTAGCAACTATTCTCTAATATTCAACACTATTTAAGAAAATTCAAAGAATGTATGCAAAAATATATTCCCATTTCTTACCTTAAAATTGTTACCCTAGTAATTCTTCCTTCAGTTTTTAGTAACATTCATTATTTCATTTTTATACTGGTGGTGTTTTTTAAAACATTATTTAGTATCATATTCTAGTACTTTTGTTGTATTGGATATAGTGTCCAAAAACTACTTTTTATCATATAATATAGTTTACAGTGTTATATGCATCAGTTTATTTCTCTATTTATTATTAAAATCATCTTTCCCAATATTTAGAGGTTATAGAGCTTTTGCCCATGCTGGCATCTTATTCTATGTTTGAACTTAGAAAAATCATTTTTTAAAATTTATATATTAGCTTTACATTCCAATATCAGCCTCCCAGTAACCCCCCCACACACACACAGGCTCTGCCCCAATGCTCCCCCCTTCTCTTCTGAAATGGCTGAGAAACCCTCTGTGTATCTCTCCCCACAAACCACTGTACATCAAGTCACTGCAAGAATAGGCACATCCTCTTGCATTGAGGTCAAACAAGGCAGCTCAGTAAGGGAAACTGGATCCACAGGCAAGCAACAGATTCAGTGGCAGCTCCCTCTCCATTGTTGTAGCAAACTGAAACCAAGCTGCTCATCCTCTACATATGTGCAGGGGGCCTAGGTCCAGCCTGTGTTCTGTCTTTGGATGATGATTCAGTCTCTTGTAGCACCAAGTGTCCAGGATAGTTGACTCTGTTGATCTTCTTATGGAGTCTCTATCCTCTTCAACTCCCTCAATCTTTCTGTAAAACCCCTCATCTTGTGTTCCATGTGATGTTTTGTGTGAGTCTCTGCATCTCTTTTCATTGATTGCTGAGTGGAGCTACTCAGAGGAAAGTTATGCTAAGTCTGCAAGCATAGTGGAGTATCATTAACAGTGTCAGAGATTGGTTCTTGCACGTGGGATGGTTTCAAATTTGGGCCAGTCATTGATTGGCCATTCCCTCTGTCTCTGCTCTAACTTTGTCCCTGCACATCTTATAGGCAGGAAAACTTGTATTACTTTTTGTTCTTGTTGTTGTTGTTGATAGCATGTTGTAATTCTAAAAGACTTTTAATGTAAACTTCTTTACAAATACATTTAAACCTATAGTTGATGAAACATTTACTTTATACAGCTTTTAATATTTATAGTATTCAATAATTTGATTTGTGGAATGGGAAGATTTAATGTTTTCTTCAAACTTTTTGTCTTATTTTTACATTATTGATTATTGATTGTATTAATTTTCAGAATAATATTGAGAAGGAGGTTTTTTTTTTCATTATGGTAATGGCACTCTGGAAAAAAATATCTTTGATTTTATGGTTTTATTTCCTCTAAGTTTTATCTCATGTTGAATTTAACTTAATCTTAATTTCTGTGGAAGTAGTTTTTATAACTGAATAGTTGTTAAAAATATATTATGGTATTACATTTTCTTTTCATTTTGTTAAAATATTGAATTATTTGCTTGCTTTTTAAATGTTCTTTAACTCTGAGTGAACTTTAGCTAACTCAGCCCCATTAGGTGTCCATTAGTTAACTCTCCTGGCTCAATGGACTCCTGGCTCACTGCAATCATTTTTCTGGAAGGTACTGTTATGCAATTGTATTAAGTTTTAGTGCCCTTAATTAATATATTCCAAGGTTTGGTGAGTATCAGATTTATATAAATCTTCATTTGTGTTTTTTTAGTATTTTTGAGATACTACTACTTGTGTTAAAATATAACGGTAATATTCAGTGAAAGGTTAGGGAGAGAGGGATTTTGAGGATCACTTGGATTTACCTTTGTCTTAGCTACTTTCCTTTTGCTATGACAAACAAAAATAAACTAACACAACTTCCCCTTGTCAACTCAAACAACAACAACAACAACAAAATTAATTGAGTGATCAAAGTGCCAATCTTTCTTTTCTTCAGAACAACATTTTCACAGTGGGGGTATAGAATTTACAAATGAGAAAACTTAGCGATAATTAAGGCATGAACAATTAGAAACTGGAATTGGCAACAATTATAAAATTATAAATCCCGTTCCTTTGTTCAGGTGGCTAGAGCATAGGGTCATTTGCATCTCTCTACAATTAATTCCTTTATAAGAACATGGGCATGGACCCTAGAGTCCTACTGATACATGGTAATTGGAGCATTTCTCCTTTCCAATTTGGTTTTAATTTGCTCCTTTATTTTGTTTGGATTTGTATTTTATCTGTCTAATTTTATTGTTTGAAAGAAAGACTCTCCGATTGAGCCTAATAACTGAAAATTATTAGAAGAGAGGTAAAAGGTATCAATATTTCTTATTATATCATTTTATTTATTTAGGAATTTATTCTATGCATACAAGAACATGTTTGTTTACTTTGCCGACCTTCTTTCCATACTTTGTGCATCCGTGTGGTTTCCTTGGGATAACTACTACATCAGTGTTCCATATTTCCTTTCTAAATCACTAGACAGGATCCACATTATAAGGAGAATGATAAATATTCTTGAATTTATTAATTACTCTGCTTATTATTTTGCAAAGTTTACATCATGTTATCATCTGACTAAAACTGTCTTGCTTCTTTTTTTAAATTTATTTATTTATTTATGTATTTATTTTAAACTCCAGATTTTATTCCCCACCTGGTCTACCCTTTGACTGTTCCACATCTTATACCTCTTCCCCAACCCCCTGTCTCTTAGAGGATGTGCCTACACCCCATCCCCACCATACCAGACCTCTAAACTCCCTGGGGCCTCCAGCCTCTTGAGAGTTAGGTGCACCATCTCTGACTAAATCCAGACCCTTTAGTCCTCTGCTGTATATGTGTTGGGGGCCTCATATCAGCTGGTATATGCTGCCTGATTGGTGATCCAGTGTCTGAGAGATCTTGGGGCTGCAGGTCAAGTGAGACTGCTAGTTTCCCATGGGGCTGCCCACCTCCTCAGCTTCTTCTAGCTTTACCCTGATTCAACCACAGGGGTCAGCAGCTTCTGTTCATCAGTTGGGTGCAAATATCTGCATCTGACTCTTTCAGGTGCTTATTGGATTTTTTGGAGGGCAGTCATGATAGCTCCCTTTTTTAGGAGTGCTCCATAGCCTTAGTAATAGTGTCAGGCCTTAAGGCCTCCCATTAATCTGGATCCCACTTTGGGCCTGTCACTGGAATTTCTTTTCCTCAGGCTCCTCTCCATTTCCATCTCTGCAGTTCTTTCTTATTTCCAATGTTAATGCATTCTCTTCCTTTAAATATGTAATTGCTTCAAGTGTTTCTTAAAAAGAACTTCTGAAAATTAGTTAAGAAAGCAGATACCCTTAACTTCTCCCTGATTTTACAAACCATGTTCATACTCATAAGCACTAAGTATGAGGATATTTTGTTTGATTCCATACATTTTTAACATGTTCAGGAAATGCTCTTTTATTCTTAATTTCTCTGCTATATGTCATTTATTTTTCCTTCTTGAAACTATCATGTGTTGTAAATGATCTTATATCAACACTTGAAGATGAATGTTTTCATTTTAATATCAATGATATTTTGCTTATTAGTATTTGCATTTTATCATCAAGTGAAACATGCTTAATATTTGGTCATATTATACAATGTTTTTATGCTGTGCTTTCATTGTGCTAACATCTTATTGATGATTTTTTAACTGATATTAGAATGGGATATTGGGTTATTGTTTTTTAATGTGCCTGTAAGTCTTTGTTGTCATGATAATATTGGTTTTAATGTATATGTTAGATGTTTATGGATGTTCTTAGATTATTAGAAAAGGCATGATAACAACTGTGTAAAAGTTACTTTTATTTACCTGATATAATTGTTCTCTCAGAAGCTTACTGCAGAAAATACTCACCCTTTCTAGCATTTTCTGAACACTGGCTGACTGGTTCAACTCAGTTCTTCTCATCCAAACTCCACTTTAAACTGACTTATTCAAACTGGCTTCTCTTTACTTCTGACTGAATCACTATGCTTGGCCTTAAGCTAACTATGGGAATTGATTCTAATCTTAGTATTATTCTCTGTCTATTTCTGTCTTTATTTGCAATCTATCTCTATAAAACTGCCTCAGTTTTGGATGTATATCAAGTTACATGAAACTGCTCTTTCCAGAACTTTTCTTCACAATCATGTGTATTTTTCTGGATGTCAAAGATAAAACATAATATTTATATTCATAAATACTATACGATTAAGAGGTAAAACATGATTCCAGAATAGGATACAATTATTTCAACTACTTTCTGAAACCTGTATGACAATATGCTATGTGATACCAGTATATATATATCCTGGGTTCAGTAACAAGCACCACTTGTTAGCAAATGATCATCTATAAATCCTTTTTTAGGGAATTTGAAATTTTCTGATATATATATATATATATATATATATATATATCTTATAGTGTACTTACTTTCTGACAAAGCATGCATATGCATAAATAAATCATAATTATGTGAAGAAATCGCATTTATTGATAACTTACTATTTAAATTACATATAAAATAATATGTATAATTATTTTTCTATACATTGATAGAAATACATACACAAAAATTATATTCATACTATATGTTCTAGTTTAACTGATATCAAAAAAGAAATTTGATCATGTGATTGTATTTACATGTATTATAATTAAATGTAAAATATATTGGCTTTTTGTTTTATACTTATTAAGCTTGCTTAAACTATTCACTGTTCTTTTCTATAAGATGTAGGAAAGTGAATAATTTTGAATCTCTAGAGAAAATAAGGAGAAATGAAAAACTTAAACATAGTCATAAAATATGTGTCTGAGCTTCAAATTAATTCTTAACTAGCAAATGGAATATTAATATGAGAATGTTTCAGTGAGGCAATTATTTCCCAGTAAATGCATTTTGAAAAAAGGAATAAAACCCTGTTCCAAGAACCTCAGCATAAACATAATCATGATTCATTTTATGAAAAGTAAATTTCTTATTTAATTCAATAGTTTTCCTTTACTAAGTAAATCTGAAGCTTGCTTAACTTGTACACTTAATCTACTTTGATTCAGTCTTAATATATATTTGCAATCATAATTGCTTTTAATGGTTTTTCCCTATGGGTAGATAAAAAAATAATATTATTCCAAAGAGAGGGAACTTGTCCTCCAAACAAATTAATCTGCTTATGCAATAAAATTATTAAAATATTTCAGTTTAAAACACACAAATGGACTTATTTCCTAATCCCCCCATCTTAAATTATAAATGTTGCATTCCACAAACCAGAATGCTGCAGAGATGTGGGAAGTATTTATTTTAAGTTGGGGAAGATGTTATAGTTTGCCATTCTCCATTTGTGGATGCAAGTTGATGAATAAAGTTACAACTGCACACAATATGTTGCTTAATTTAAGGAAAAAATATACTAAGATTGAAGGACTACTCATCAAATCATACCAATACATTATTTACTCTTTTGCCTTGACTATTTCATTCATATCTATAAAGTTTCAACTTTTCCAATTAGTAATATTCATTGCTGTTTTTTTAAAACAATGTTACTGTTCTTCACAAGCTTGGCATTCCAAAATTACCACTGAGATCCAATGTTCTAGTTTTGACCTTCTAGTAGTATGATGTTCAGGGTCTGTCAAGAATACATTAAGAGAGGAAAGACTCTCTTCCATATTTTAAGACTTTATATAAAAGTCTTGTTCATTTAAGCATGTGTGTTCTACTTTCTGCAATTGATTGTGCAGCAAGAATGCTATAATTATATATCTGTGCCTTGATTTAGAGTTTTCCAGTGTTTAAAGCTATGAGAAATTACTTTATGTGTTTATAAGGAACTCGTTCAGGTATTTTGTTATGGCATCACCAATACATGAAGTTATACATGATAGGCATAAACATGTGCTTATTTATTAGTTGTTCACTTCCCCCTCTAAGAGGGACTGCCTCCTGTGATAGGATGGATTCTCCAGCTTTAATCTCTATGATCACTTCCATGTTTATGCAGCCTGTATTACCAATAAAGATTCTGTAGATTATGACATATATGGATTTAAACAGGATTACAAGAAATATTCTCTAGGTAAGCTTCAATTAAACAGAGAATAGTTTCCTAGTCTCAATGTGATAGGAGTATTCTAAGCAGCCCCTCTCTGCTGAGAGAACTCCAGTCTGAAAGACCTGAAGAACACAGGGGGCAACTCTCATTCTTTCATTTAAAAGAATTAACATCTCTGCATATAAGGCATGAAATCACAGAGGATACTGGACATCATGTAAACAAACACCAGTTATGTCTACATTCTAGCCTACACAGGATGTCCAACCATTGACTTTAGACCCACAAGCTATATGTTAGTAAGCACCAATTTTCACTTCAATGTTCATGTACTTTATAGTGCTTGAACTATAGAAGAAAAGATTCAATCTAACATTAATGCAATAATTTAAAGGCTTTAAGGTAATAAACAGTCAATGATGGATGTTCTACAGTGACTACCTATCAATATGATGGTCATGCATTGGTTATTATTCATTCCTCTAAACATTTCCAAATACTAATTATTAATTTACAAGTACAAGCAGGAAATTATATTTCTCTGACCTTAGAATGCCTAACAATATTTTATATTGCTTTGATTAAGAGTTGGCTAATTGTACAATAAACAAAAAAGTATAAGACATCTAGACAATCTCATACAATTATCAGTATGATTGTTATTACATGGCTAAAAATAATATCTATCTAAGTGCTGATGTGTCCATGGCCACAGTGGTTCCTTAGGCTGATTTCCACAATTATGTTTAATGTTTTCCTTTTATGATTTACATCTGTTTGCCTATTTGCTATGACACATGAAAATATATGCATATATATGCACATACATGCACACATACAAACACACATATACATACACATAACACACACACACATATATATACACACTCACAAACACACATAAACACACACACACACACATATATATACATACACACACACACACACACACACACACACACACAAAAGCACTCCTGACACATCAACAACCTAAGTAGCCCAATGATAGCCATATATTTGGTAGTTACCAGATAGTTTCTATTAACATACATTATATCCTTATCACCTTGTTTTCTCAAAATGAGACAATTTCTCTACCCTCACTCTCCCAAGATAATATAATAAGCACAGGAGGTTAATGAAATGTAAAGGAGCTCTTATATACTGATACTATATAAATGGGAGCAGGTATCAATACCTGTTTTTATTTGAGTTTGAGTCAAAGTTTATTCAATATAAATTCATAAATTATAAATATAACAACTGGTAGCTTTCCTTCATATGCATAGTGTCTGTCTGGCTAAAAATATCTATAAAGAAGGAATTATTCAGTTTAGTTACACATTTCCTTGTTCCAGCAATAGAGCAAAGTATTCATGACATGCTGTATAAATTCTTTTTCATTTTAATTGCTTATTTAACATGCAAAACATAAACCACTTTGCCATTTTGATCCACATGTATGTCAATATACTATTTTTCCTATGTGTCTATTCACCCTTGCTTCACCTGTCCTCTTCTCAATGATTATCTGGTTCTCAAAGAACTTTCATATGTTTAACATTATTTATAATTTTAGAGGTAAATTTCATGTTAGTCCTCAATTTAGTATATTCTTTTACTTAGTGAATTCTGTTGTTGAGTAAGATCCCATGTGATGGTTTAGGGTCCTTGCTACTGCCCTTGAAATCAAGAACAAGGATTACTTAAAAGTATTTGGAGCTCTATTTTGCCCTATGGTACATCCTAGTAAGCTTCTGAGAAACACTACTTCTTCACACTAAATTTTGACATGTATATAAATGATTATGTTGTAGACCCTCCCCTTCCTTCAAATTAGATTAAGTGGCGTTATTTGCAAATTTCCATCTTCTTTTTCTTTTTTATGGTTTGATTAACTTTTCTGCATAATTATTGATGATAGGCATATTAATTTTTCTAAAAGTTATAAATCACATTTGTACCTATGTGTTATGAGGTTTGGCTAGTACACAAATATCATCATTTCTTAAAGATATATTTTTACTATTTCTTCATGTATTTAGCCATTAGAGTTAGTGTATGTCTTCTGTCTAGTATGCTTACTTGCTTCATAAAGGAGCATAATTAGAATAACCTGAAACATGTTGTTCAAATGTAAAAAATCCATTCTTTAATCTACTATTTGCTATTATCCAACTTGGTAGTTTGTATAAATTTTGTACTTCAGAATCATATAGAAAAAATGACTTTAAAATACATAAAACTATCTCTGGGTCTCTGCATCTGCCTTTATCTGTTGCTGGATGAAACCTAACTAATGACAGTTGGGCAAAGTAACAATCCCTAAGTATAGCAGAAAATCATTAATATTCATTTGATTGACTTCCCCCAACCCCCATCAGCCTTTGTTGGTTCTATACCGAGTCTCTGTACTCTCCTGCCTCTGGATCCAGGCAGTTTCAGGTATGGGCGCCCTCTAGTGTGGCATGGGTATCAGGTTGGATTAGTCATTAGTTGACCACTCCCATAAATTCTGTTCCCACTATGTGTACATCTTGCAAGTTGAACAAATTGTAGACCTGAGATCTTGTACCTAGAATGCACCCCAGTCCTGCCATTGGAATTCTTGCTCAGTTACAGAAGATGACTTGTTCAGATTCCATATCCTTTCTTACTAGAAGTCTTAGCTAGGGTCACCTTTGTAGATTCCAGGAAGTTTCCACTGTACTAGGTTTCCATATTGTCTCCAAAATGCCCCCCACCCACCCAATTCTTGGCATTACTCTTGTTATTCTCTTCCTCTGACTTCTTCCCCGACCTAATCCCTGTTCTTCCCATCCCCACCAGTTCTCAATCCACCTGCAAAACCTATTCTATTTCCCCTTCCCTGGGAGATACATACATTCTCCCTGCCCAGATCTCTACTTTGTATTTAGCATGATTAACCTTTACTTAACAGATAATCTCTACTTATAAGTTAGTACACACCATGTTTGTTTTTTCTGTGTCTCAATTAGGATAAATTTTTTCCTGGTTTCATCCATTTGCCCAATGGTTACAGAGCATGAACGGATCTGAGCTAAACCTTTGCATATATACTATGATTTTGTAGCTTGCTGTTTATAGAAGAGTCCTAACAGTGGGAGCAGGCGATGTCTATAGGTACTTTGCCTGATCTGGGGATCCTTTTCTTCCTGCTGGTTTACCTGATCTGGCCGTAGTGTAAGGGTTTGTGCCTGATCTTACTGTGGCTTGTGTTGATGTCTCTGAAGGTCTTGTTCTTTTCTGGGAGAAGGGCGCCAGGGTATAGTAGATATGGAGGAAAGGGGAGGTGGGAGGGGACTGAAAGGAGTGGAGAAAGGGGAAGCTGTGGTAGGGATGTAATTATGAGAGAAGAATAAATTTAAAAATATATAAAATTAATTATATGGATATATAACTGAAAATTCCTTTACTGAATTGTATCAAATAAATCCTCTTTGCTTGCTTGCTTACTCATAGGGAGAGATTTGAGTAAGTTACTGAAATAAAAATGCCAAACCACTGTACTCAAGAAGCTGAGGCAAGATAATTTGTTTGAGTTCCAGGCCAATCTAACAACTTTATGGGACCTTATCTTAAAGAAAATAAAAAATATAAAATTCTTCTCCTTCCAAAGAGGTTGATAAAATAGAGATTCTTGATTACATCTAGATATGTATGACTGAATTCATCCTTAAACTCTACATAAAAGTCATTAAAAATTAATGTACTTAATTAAAACCATTTTTGTGTTTGTTTTTTTAATGTATGTGTCTAAGTGTTTCATGTGCAATTTTATGTATTCAACATTCACCTCTCAAGTTTTCTCAGAAGCCAGAATAATGCTTTGAGTCTCTTGGAGAAAAAATTTACAGACTGTCATAGGCAAAAATTCACAGCCATCTGTAGTGGGACCTGATTCCTTCTGCTGGTGTGTCTGAAGACAGTGAAAGTGTACTCATATACATTAAATAAATCTTTAAAAATAAAAATAAAAAAAAAATCAAAGATGTGTCCCCTGGAAGAACAACAAATGTTTCTAATTGCTATCCCTCCATTCAAAGCATTTAGAACCAATGTATTTCTCATTTTATAGACTGAAAGTAAGGGGTCTTGGCAAAACAATCTTTTGATTAGAGTCTCTGGTAGTTATAATCAACATATGGTCCTATATTATGGTCTCATGTGAAGCCTGAGGGACCTTCCATTTTTTGCTAGATTCCATTTTTTAAATCTATACTAGTCCTGGTCTTATAAATACTTAATATTGACAACAGTAGATGACTAATGACTAGGCATTCTTCATAAGGGATCATCTGCTTATGTAAAAGATATTAAGAATAATATCAATATCCACTGGTAGACCTAATTTAAGTCAGGCAAGTGTCATTACTGTTGCTTTATTAGTAAGTATAAGATTGAGATAATTTATTAGTAAGTATAAGACTGAGATAATTTATTAGTAAGTATAAGATTGAGATAATTTATTATTAAGTATAAGTTTGAGATAATTTACCATCACTTTTTTGCATAATATGTTGCCATACCTGTGTGTATATAGAAAGTATAGGTTATCACCACAATTCAGGAGCTGGTAGGATATAGTGGCATGATCAATAGTTATTATAAATAAGAAATTGACAAAGAACATACCTTATAAAGATTTTATGTTTATTTGGTTACAAATTATTTCCCATACATATAAATGTATAAGTAAAATGTATAAGTAATTATTAAACATATTTCTACATACAGGAGACAATATGTAAACAGTTTGTATAATGCTACATTTATATTAATATTTTCAGGGCAGAACAATTGGAACCAGTTGCTAGTCTCATTTGACAAGTTCATTTTGTATAGGGAGAGAGACAAAAGTAACTGTGCTCCCAATGTCTTTATGGGACCACATGCACATAGCAGACAGAAGAAGTCATATGACCTTAAAGAATGCATACCTGTGAAACAGAAAAAATAAGAATATAATATAAGACTTCAAATTCAAACAAAGGTTATAATATTTAATGTAGTGACATCAAATACACAAAAAAAAGCTGCTCTGTTCTTCAGAATAGTTCACAAATTAAATAGTTCAGTACTTTGAGCACGACATTTCTTCTTGACTTCCCAAGTGCATCCGTTTGACATCTCTATTTATGTTCTGCAATCCCTCTCATTTTGCATTGTGGCTGATATCCTTAAAGAAACAGTTAGTTCCTTTGTTTTGCCCCAAATCCATCTGTATTCCTTTTCTGGATGACTGAGACAGAGTTGAGTAGTGTAAATTCAGATAAAGGGGAATATATCCATCACAATCTAAGAAAATGTGGCTCATGTCATATGTTTGATAAAGAATGATCATAGAAGAAAGAAAAATTTGAAATTTATAAACTAAGGTACACATTTCCCTAATACAAAATATTCTCCTTAGTGCATGCTTTACTTGAGTTACTTTTTCTGCTAGGTAAATTTTAAGGTCTTTTCTTCTTTAAAGGGTTTATTAATATTTGATGAGTTTACAGCAGAGAACTATTTTTAGTTTTTATATTGCTTTCACTGTGTGGTCCTCTATAAATCCTACATTTTTCTTAGACTAAAATAATATAAATGGCATGAGCCAAACAGTGGGAGTTTGGGCATAAAGAGAATTTATCAAGTATTCAGCCAATTGTCAAAGAAATATTGTTGGAATTCTGACTTTAGAAGTAGTTTGCATTTTGTATAAAAATAGTTCTCATGATTTTTTGGGACTCTATCAGTACATAACAATAGGCTCAGCCTATCCAGCTCCCATACTTTGCTCTGATAATGAACCAACAAAATCTAACCAAAACAAAAGGGCATGCAAATATTACATGCCCACAAAAGAAAGCCAACAATTTAGTAAGTGTCAGCTAAATTTATGATGAATAAGCTGCTATTGTTTATACTAGAGAGAAAGATCAGAGCTCAAGACCACTTGCTGCCCTTTCTATTCTCTTATGCTTGGTTCTTATCACTTTACCATCTATAACTCCAGTTCAATGGAAACTTATGGCCATTAAGAACTATGTGCCAGCAAATACACATGCAGTACACAAAAAGACCTGCAATTTCTGATGTCAGCATTATACATGTGTGTGTGTGTGTGTGTGTGTGTGTGTGTGTGTGTGTGTTGTGTATGATTGATATATATATATATCTCACAACCTGCCTGGTCTGTATAGTATTACTTTTCTATTCTCAGGCAGAATATTTCAAACCAATTGATACTCTCATTTGACAAGCTCATTTTTGTATAGGCTCATTAAAGGGCACAGGGCTACTATGAGGTCATGACTACATTAGCTGGGCCATGCTCAAAGAAAGAACACTTTATGTTCCCTTTATTATACTTTCTGGCTATTTCTGTTACCTCTTCTGTGATGACCACTGAACCTTATTGGGAATAGAATAAATGCTCTGTTTAGGACTGAACTGTTAGTAATCTCTTATTCTCCACATCTTGAATGGCAGACAGCATTAGCAGCCAGTTGTCTCTATATTTCTTGTGGTTTATTAAAAAGAGAAAGTTTTCTGATTAAGGTTGATAAGAGTTTCTATCAGTAGGCATACACAGAAATATTGAAAAGGAAGCTTGGAAAGCTGACATTTTAGTTCTAAAATTGTAGTAATTTTACCTCTATGACCTAAGAATGTGTCATCAAATCTTTGTTGCTTTTAGATTAGTATCAAATTTCTAATCAGAAATTGGCATCTATTTCCTTTTATTGAAGTAGATGTTTTCAACATACAATATCCTTAATATAGTTTATCTTCCCTTTCCTGCTCTCCATTCATCCCTTCCTCCCCTCCCATCTGGATCATTCCCATCCTAATCTCTCATGAGGAAACAAACAGGCTTCTAAGGGATAATAATATAATAAAATATATTAAAATAAAACAAAACTAGCACACCAGAGTTAGACGAGACAAATAACCAGAAGGGAAAAGCACAGGAGAAGGCACATGAATCAGACCCAACCCCTCGCAGACTCAGAAAGCTATCACACATACCAAAAGGACTTAGGACAGACCTGTGCCTATGGTTTCAGTCTATTTGGGTTCATTTGTGCTTGAGTTATGTTAATTTACAGGACCTTGTTGGCTTAGTGTACTCCATCCCCTCGGGTTCTTATGTTTTTCTACCTTCTTTTCTGTGGAGTTTCCTGAGGATTAAGAGGAGGGATTTGATTGAGACTTCCCATTTAGAGCTAAATATTCCAAGATCTCACTCTGCATGTACAGACATTTTTGTTTGTTTTGTTTTGGTTTGGTTTGGTTTGTTCTGATTTTGTTTTTTACCTCTCTGTATTTGTTCTAATTTGGTACCAGAGGAATCTTCTCTGACAATGCAGCCAGTTTTTTTTTTTTTTTATGTTAGGTTTGAAGTATGAGTCACAATTTTATTATTGTTGTGTGTGTGTGTGTGTGTGTGTTTGTGTGTGTGTGTGATTCAGAGTTGTTACCTCCAAAATAGTAACTGCATTATTGTATCTGTGGGCATACATTGCTTGATGAGTTGATATTGTAGTTCATAATACTTGTAGTTAAATGGGAGACAAACATTGGCTGTCTCCAGTGACTTATATTATACCTTCTAGAGAATTGAATGATAGGGCAGATGGCTCTTGTTCTGTTCAAGCTTGATTCTTCATAATGCACACAGAGTATGCAGCATTGTCCATAATAGATATTCTCAACTCTCTCTGGTGGATCCTATCTATGCAGAGTGGCAGGAATCTATCTGGGTTTGGGACCTCTGGGCACTATTTGATCACCAACTCATAAAGAGCTTCCTCAACCCTGTACTGAGATCTTTGCTTAACAATTCTTTGTTTCATGGGCTATACAAGATGTCTCCTTTCTAATTTTATATTTTATTTTCAATATGTTTCAAATTGACTTACAAAGTAATAAAATTCCATACTGTTGTTTTTATTGACTATTATATTTATTTACATATCAAATGTTATCCCCCTTGCCAGTTTCCCCTCCTCAAGCCTCCTATCCCCTCTTCCCTTTCCCTTGCCTCTATGAGGGTGCTCCCCAACCACCACCCACTCCTGCTTTAGAGGCCTAGCATTCCCCTATCTTGGGTGATCAAGCATCCACAGGGACAAGGGCATCCCACTCCCAGTGATTCCAGATAATGCTATTCTCTACTACACATGCAGCTGGAGCCATGGGTACCCCCCTCTGTACTCTTTGGTTGGTGGTTTAGTCCCTGAGAGATTTGGGAGGTCTGGATGGTTGATACTGTTGTTCTTCCTATGAGGTTGCAAACACCTTCAGCTCCTACAGTTCTTGCTCTAACTTCCCCACTGGGGTCTCTGAGCTCAGTCCAATGTTTGGCTGTGTACATCTGCATCTATATTGGTCCGGCTCTAGAAGAGCCTCTCATGGGCTATACTGGGCTCCTGTCAGTAAGCATTTCTTGGCATCAGCAATATTGTCTGGGTTTGGTGTCAGCAGATGTGATGTATCCCTAGGTGGGGCAGTCTCTGGACTGTTGAGGCATCTTTTGTGTGTATGCCTAGGAGTGGTATAGGTGGGTAGAACTATTTCCAATTTTCTGAGGACCAGCAAGACTTATTTCCAGAGTGGTTTTGCCAGCTTGCAATGCCCCAGCAATGAAAGAGTGTTCCTTTCTCCACATCCTTGCCAACATCTGCTATCACCTGAGTTTTTGATCTTAGCCATTCTGACTGGTGTGAGGTGGAATCTCAGGGTTGTTTTGATTTGCATTTCCCTGATGACAAAGGGTGTTGAACATTTCTTTAAGTGCTTCTCAGCCATTTGAGATTCCTCAATTAAGGTTGAGATGTTTCTGTCAGTGGCTCTGATGTAGAAAATCTTAGGGAATAACTTGAAGTACAGAAAGGCACATTATTAATAATTAAGCCAGAAGTTTTAAGGTCAGGGAAAAAATATAATGGCAGCCTGTCTATTACTAGCTAGTGTGCCTCTCTTGTTAAAGCTGGGCTGGTGATCAAGGTGATAATAGGTGATAATTCCTTGTTCCCATTTTTTATTTTTTTTGTTCTCAGCTTTGAGATACTATTCAATAAAAAAAAAAAAAATTGTTGATAAGTAAATGTGTACCCTGAGGATTTAACGTAGAAATGAGTTATTTATAAAAATGTTTATATTTGTGATTATTTTAAGTTTTTTATATTACATTTTACAATAAATATAAAATATTTGATTTTTTTTTTTTTTGGTAAGCTCAAATTGCAACCTGCCAATAAAGAAAAACTGGCTGAGAAAATTACTCTGTTTGCTTACACTTTGTTAGTCTATAACAAGTTGCATAGTTACAAATGTATGTGGGTTCTTGGGAATAATTTGGTTTTTCCTCACCTGTAATACATAAAAAGCTAATCATGTAAAAGCATTGGGAATCGACAATTTTTATGTATATACACTATAATTGTTCACTTATAGAAACATAGACTTTAACCACATGATAATTTTTGTACACCTTGAAAGATTTTGCTGGGATATATGAACTGTGGGAGAAAAAAATAAAGTTGAATCTTTGCTCCATCCACCAAATGCATGTATGTGAATATATGTAAAGTGGTTGAAGCTTTGCTCCATCCACCCAGAGTACGAATCTGTGCTTGTATGTGTGTATGTATGTATGTATGTATGCATATATGTATGTATGTGTATGTATGTATGTATGTATGTGTATGTATGTATGTTTATGTGTGAAACTGTTGGAGCTTGGAAAGGAAAGGAAAAACAAGTATATCAGTGCATGTAAGAAAGATAATAACAGGATTGTCTTTGTTATATGCTACTGATGTAGTTAATATTTTTATCTACACATAAAGATTAGTTAAAACAATTAATTTTTAAAATCTGAGGAAGCATAATACTGCACTGTCACCAAATGAACTTTTCTCCAGTTAGAATAATGACAACTTGTTAGGTGGTGGTGGCACATGCCTTTAATCTGGGGACAAGGCAGAGGCATCTGAATCTCTTGAGTTAGGTACCAGCTGGGTCTACAGAGTGAGTTTCAGGACAGCCAGAAATTCACGAAGAAACCCTGTCTTAAACAACAATAAACAAATCAGCAAAACCAAGACAAATAAAGAACAAAAAAAAAAAAAAAAGGAAAAAGAAAGAGAGAAAGAAAGGAAGGAAGAAAGGAAGAAAACTGAGGTAAAGGAAATAATTATCAAAGAAAAAGAAATCCTTAACAATTAATCTGGTAAACGAGGCTTTAATATACACTTCTTAGAGGTATTTTGATTACCATCAAACTTCTTTGGTGTTCTTGTTTTTATCATTGCTATTTAAAATGTTAAATGAAATTTAAATTAAGGTTGAAAGAAAGAAAGAAAAATATTGTGCTAATGATAGCTTTAATGCAAGAGAAATATAGATCCATTTTCCTAGTTTATTAAGGGTAATAAAACACAGAAGGATCAAGTTTTGATCTTTCCTTTCTGTTGCATCATAGCATGGATTTCTTTAAAGAAAATGCTTCTGTAACAATTTTGAGAAAACATTTAATAAAAAAATAACAGCAACTCTCCAATTTTCAGATAAAACTCACATATCAACTAATAGAATTTGCATTTACAGCTGAAACTCAAGAACTGGGCATCTGGACTTAAGGGTCAATGTAGTTCCCTTGACCATAGGCCATGCCGTTGATGCCTAGTGTGGTGTTGGGTTAACTAATAACACTGTAAGTTTCAAGTATCAAAACTTTGTCTTATCAAGATTAGAGCCAATCTTACATCACAGATGCTGGCGACAAAGAAAAATGTAATAACACCGTAACAGAGATCTATTCATGTGATACAATGTCTTGTTAATGATGTCATGGCTATGGTAAGGTAAGATGTCTATGTGCTAGAACCAATTCAATGGTGATTACAAACAGGTTTCAGCTCAAGAACTCTTCAATTATGTCCTTACCTGAAACCTGAGGTTGTAAGACTCACTTCTCTAAGGTGATTAATACTACTGAAAATTCACTTTCTATGCCAAGGCTCTAAATTTCTCTCTAACAACAATATAGTCATTTTTAGAAGCTTCGTTAACATAACTAATTTCATATGTACCATTTCTATGAGTGCTTATGGTCTATTCAGCCACATAGCAGACCATAAATATTGTCATGTATTGACTCAGGGGAGATTTTAAAATAGACCACCGGAATAGAAAATGATGTAGGTTTTTAGAGAAAAGGACACATGAGATGCTTAGTTCTGCATCCATTAGAGTGGATCTTTGTCTTCTTTTTTCTTAAATCCCTGAAACATAAATCAATATGGCTTAATTGAATTTATGTAGCTATCAATAAAGCACTTTAAATTTGTGTGTCATCACTGTTCCTAATTTTAGATAATTTATAGTTTTCAGTTTCAAAGTGAAGTTTTCAGGGGCAAAGTATATTGGAATGACAAAGAATGTCCTGTGAATTACAGCTTGAATTATTCTACTTTTAAGGTAATGTTTGGATTTGTAGAGCAGAAGCCAAATGATTTTTCTAGTCAGTGATAAAAATAAATTTTGAGAATGTAATATTAAAAGTCAAATCTTATAATTCACCTGTTTTGTTTTTTTACTATTTCCTTTTTTATTTTCTAAATATTAAAATTAATTTAAAACTATCTCATGAAATATAATATACACTTGATATTTGCAATCTTTTAATTGACTGATATGCATAGCATATTCTGTTTTAATAAAACATTTCATTTTTAAAGTTTTATTAAAAAGTTGCTCTCTTGACTCTGTCACCAGTAACTCTCAATTTAGACAGAGTTTAATAGGACTCATGTAGTCATGTTCAAATAAGAACATTTTAATGATCACAAAAAGTAACATGTACATTATTAAAATATCTCTGCTGGCAATAGACAGAGTATAAGAACACAACAATAAACAAAACAAAATCCATATGCCAAAGGCAAAGTTAAAACCCTCTTCCTTGTTTTTTAGGTCTTTAGAACTTAGTTTAATTTGTCTCCAGTATCACTTCTTTCCATGAATCTTCTTCGAAACCTTAGATTCTAAGCACAGAGCAGATACATTTTGTCTTATGCTCTCAGCCTATATTTTAATGTGTCCATTTATTTTTACCTCTCAAACTTAGAAATGTGACATGTCTTTCATTTTGAAGAACTACATAGGAAAAATATGTACCCAAGAAAAGTAAACACAAGTGACCATCAGTCTTGGGGACAGATACACACTGAATAAACAGGTAGATCTGAGGATGTCAAACAAACAGACAGGTGAGCACAACTCTCAAGGGAATTATTTTTAACCTATTAGTCTAGTTTTTCTTCTAAGATACCTCAAATATAGGAATCTTTGTCATCATTATATTTTGTTATATTTCTTAAATTTTTCAAGAATACTATACTGAAAACTGTTTTGTTTTTTTTTTGTCCTCACAAAATTTCTGTCCTGCAAGATATTCAGTCATTTTATTTTTTTTTAAATTTTCTCATCCCCAGTATCAGGTGATTACACTGTTGTTGCAGGTGCATTATTTATACTTTTTACTGTTTGTTTGTTTGTTTGAGACAGGGTTTCCTTGTGTAGCCCTGGCTAGCCTGAAACTAGTTCTGTAGACCTAGACCACTGGCATCAAATGTATAGACAATAACATTCCTCTGCCTCCCGTGTGCTGGGATCAAACACGTGTGCCACCTGTACCAGTTCTATATTTGTTACTCTAATTTCAATTTTCCAAATCAGAAATTTGTATTAAAGCTTTCATTCCTAGCTCAGTTTTAATCTGTAGGCATTAATGTGATACAGAAAATATATTGGTGACTGTACATATCTCCAGAAGACCATTGTGGTGCAGTCCTAGTCTTGTGCAAATGGTAACAGATGATTTTGGATGATGGTGTGCAGAACACATGGGACCAGAGCATGATGCAGTGGGAAATGTTTGCTATTTGTGTTATCAAATTCCTGCCAGGATTCCTTCATGGAATGTGCATCAGTATTGTTGAGAGTGAACGTGGCTTGTCTCACAGATCTCGCACTGAGGTGAAGGGACGAATTTGACATTTATTTAATATGACATGAGCCTGGTTTCTTCAGTTTTAAAAATGTGACCAATCAGTCTTCATTTTATAAATTTCACAACTTAGCAGATATATTCAAATTAGTAGAAATAGGGCACCATTACCTTGGAAAAAATAAATTTACACTAAAAGTAAAATATTTTGAAGTTTGATAACTCACTCCTAATTATATCTTATACCACATTTCACAACATTGTCAAATAATCGCACTTGAATTTGTTATCTTCCTTTTTAAAACTCATGTTTCCTGAGGAAAACAAACATGATGTCTTCTTGATAGCTTTCATATTGAACTGGCCTCAGGTGAGGAATGTGTACACACCGGGGTGGAAGGAAAAAGACAATATCTGAGGATGACCAACAGTCATACAGGATACCTCTCTGTGGAGGCAAGAACAGGCCTACTGATCTTATGAATTGATAATAATTTATAAACATGATAGGGCTGTAAAAGATAGATCTGTAGACAGAACATAGAAAACCTAAATAATATGGAGTAAATTGAAATGAATAGAACTACAATAAATTGAATGATATTTTCAAAGTATAGCCATCAAAGGCAGTCAGTGGGAGAAAAAAAAACAAAACAAAAATCAAACAAACAAACAACAAAACAAAAAACCCCTTCTTCATAGGAAACTCAACAAGTCAACAAGACAAAACAGGTGAGCTGGTTTACATATGAGTGGTCAACATATGTGGCTTTATTTGTGAATAGATAAACATGTACTATTAGATCATGTAGCGGCTTCTCATTTCCATGTCTGTTTTCACTCTTTATCTCAGTGAGCACATGGTCATTAAATAGAAAAACTATTTAGAATCCTTGAAAATAGAGCATGTACATTAAACATACCAGTAATTAAATCATCTGCATTAAAAGTGCAAACAACAGTCATATTTACTTGAATCATAATTGTATTTAGATAAAATTTTGACAAATTTTATTTCTTCTATGAAATAGTCTTTTCCTAGTTTATTTATTCTAGTCTGGTTTATTGTTTATATAAAGTCATGTTTCAATAGATTAAAAATAATAACTTAAGAAACACGAAGACCATTTATTTCCTTTTGAAATTCTTAATTTTTTTATTTCTTATCATCAATGATTGAATTATTAAAACATTTGACATTTTTTAAATGTATTAAAACAACATTTTTAATGTTACTGCAGGCATTTTAATATGTGTCTTTAATTTAAAATATATATATATATATATATATATATATATATATATATATATATGGAAGAAACCAATGAAAGAAACATATTGATTATCCAATCTGAATACCACCTTCATATCCTAAAAATATACTAAATGTTACTTAAATTTTAAAAGAAACTGTATGAAGATATTTGAAAATTGGGAGGTAATATAGATTTTTTAAATTAGTAATTTTAAACACTAAAATATAGGCTACCACAGATTACTTAAAAATAATTAAGATGAGTAAAAGATTTTTTAATTACTTTTTATTTCTAATGGTAAAATACAAATTTTAAAAAAGCATGGAGTTTTATTAGAAAGTCAGTATTTACTTTAATACATATTGCTAAGTTAAATGAGGAAAAATGACAAAAAATTTCTGAACAAGGAATAAGAACATTGCCCCTAGAATGAACTGACTAAGATTCAAGTAGGGTCACAGACGTCAGGGATCCTGAATAGATGTGACCTAGTTATGCATAGATATTATGGTTTTGTAACATGCTATTCTTGTAGGATTCCTAGTGGTGGGAACAAGAGCTGTCTCTGACTCTTTTGCCTGCTTTTCCTCCTACTTGGTTCCCTCATACAGCCTTGATGTGGAATATGTGTCTGGTCTTATTGGGGTTTGTATGCTGTATTTGGTTGATTTCCCTCAAGTCCTAATATTTTCTGAGGGGATATAAATGGGGGATGGATCCAAGGAAAAGGGAAAGTGTGGGGTTAGAGACTAGTGAAAGGGGAGAGAAGAGAAAATGCAGTCAAGATATAATATATGGAAGAAGAATAAATAAAAACAAGCAAAACCCAAGTACACCAAGCTACATAACCAGATCACACCAGTTTTTGTTAGTCCCTATGGAACCTGGTTAGTTTATTCTGTGAACCATTTTCTTATGGTGTTCTTGGACTCTTTGGTTTCTACAATCTTTCCTCTCCTTCTTCTGAAAGATTCCTGAGATCCACCTAATGTGTGGATCTGGGTCTCTTCATCTACTCCTATCAATTCCTGGATGAAGTCTTTCTGATGAGGACTCTGTCATGGGTGAGCACTCTCTCAGGGTATGTGTCCCAAACTAGACCAGTCATTCGTTGGCCACTCCTACAATTTCTGTGTGCCACCTTTACCCCAGCACATCTTGCAGACAGGACAAATTTAGGTTGAAAGTTTTGTTGCTGGGTTGCTGTCCCATTTCCTCCATGAGAAGCCTTTTCTGGTTACAGAAGATGGAATATTCAGGCTCCATATGCCCTATTAGGAGGCGTGTTCTCTAGTGGAACTATCCTTGATTCCATGGTGTTTCTATTGCATGACTGGTACTTTTAGAAATGAGACTGGGATGTTGAATCTCCTGCAATTGTTATTATAGATGCTAATGAGACACCCTTTAGATGCCAGAACTAAAGCCAGGTTCTCTGGAATACCAGCAAATGTTCACTTATGAAATGTCCTTTTAGCTCCAGTTTAACTGATTTAAAAAATATCTAAATTCCTTTATACTCATAATTAGTTTTTAATAAAATTAATTAAGCTGTATGTCTGTTGTTACTGACATTTCTATTATTGCTAAGAACATTGCAATTTTGAAACCCATAAAATAGTGGTGAATATTTAGTCATATTTACCATTAAAAAAGATTAGTTGCTTATTTGATATAATTAGTAAATAATATACTTTTAATCTTGATATTAGTATATTATCTGTGGTCTATACTTAAATCTTTCTTATATTTTGTAAATTATTTGTTATGAAAAATGTTTTTTCTCTACAATTTTGAAGTTAATTAAGATAAACTCTTGTAGGAAATGTATAATTTGTATTAGAAATATTATTCTCTTTTCATACTGTATTTACATTTCAAATGTTTCCCCCTTTCCAGATCTCCCCTTTGGAACCTCCCCATTCCCTCCCCCTTCCACTATGGGGGTATTCCCCCAAACACCCACCCACCCACTCTCTGCTTCTCTGCTTGGCATTCTCTTATACTGGGGGATCGAACACCCTCAGGCCCTATGGCCTCTGCTACCCCTGATGGCTAACAATACCCTCCTCTACCGCATATGTGGCCAGCATCATGGGTCCCTCCATGTGTATTCTTTGGTTGGCAATCCAGTCTCCGAGAGCATCGAGGGATCAGGCCAGTTGCCACAGTTGCTCCCTCCATCGTGTTGCAAACTCCCTCAGCTCCTTCAGTCCCTTCTCCAAATCCACCATCTGGGACTTTACACTCAGCCCTGTGGTTGCTGTGAAGTGACCTTTGGGTATTTCGAACTTTTGTGCTAACAACCACTTATCAGTGAGTATATACCATGTTCATTCTTTTGTGACTGCGTTACCTCACTGAGGATGAAAATTTTAAGTTCCATCGATTTGCCTGCAAATTTCATGAAGTCATTGTTCTTAATAGCTGAGTAGTATTCCATTGTGTAAATGTACCACATTTTCTGTATCCATTCCTCTGTGGAGGGACATCTGGGTTGTTTCAAGCTTCTGGTTATTATAAATATAGCTGCTATGAACATAGTGGAGCATGTCTCTTTATTACATGTTGGATCATCTTCTGGATATATGCCCAGGAGTGGAATAGCTGTGTCCTCAGGTAGTATTATGTTCATTTTTCTGATGGTCCACCAAACTGATTTCCAGAGAGGTTGTATCAGCTTTCATTCCCACCAGCAATGGAGGAGTGTTCCTCTTTCTCCACATCCTTGCCAACATCTGCTGTCACCTAATGTCATTTTAGCCATTCTGACTGGTGTGAGGTGGAATCTCAAGGTTGTTTTGATTTGCATTTCCCTGATGACTAAGGATGTTGAACATTTCTTTAGGTGTTTCTCAGCCATTGGACTTTCCTCAGTGGAGAATTCTCTGTTTGGCTCTGTTCCCCATTTTTTGATAGGGTTATGTAGATCTCTGGAGTCTAGCTTCTTGAGTTCTTTGTATACATTGGATATTAGCCCAATTGGAAATTGCATTCATGGCATAGATGTTCAGAATTGAGAGTTCTTGGTAGATTTTTCCTTGATGAATATGAAATGTCCTTCCTTATCGTTTTTGATTTCCTTTTGTTGAAAGTAGATTTTATCCAATATTAGAATGGCTACTCCAGACTGTTTCTTGTGACCATTTGCCTGGAAAATTGTTTTCCAGCCCTTTACTCTGAGGTAGTATTAGTCTCTAACATGGAGGTGCATTTCCTGGATGCAGCAAAATGCTGGGTCCTCTTTCTGGATCCAGTTTGTCAGTCTATGTCTTTTTATTGGGGAATTGAGTCCATTGATGTTAAGAGATACTAAAGAATAGTGATTGTTGCTTTGTGTTATTTTCTATGCTGTTTAAATGCTTGTGTGGCTATCTTCTTTTGAGTTTGTTGAAAGATTACTTTCTTGCTTTTTCTTGGGTATAGTTTTCCTCTTTGAGTTGGCATTTTCCATCTATTATTCTTTGCAGTACTGAGTTTGTGGAAACATACTGTGCAAATTTGGATTTGTCACAGAAAATTTTGGTTTCACCATCTATGATTATTGAGAGTTTTGCTGGGTATAGCAGCCTGGGATGGCATTTGTGTTCTCTTAGAGTCTGTATGAGATCTGCCCAGGATCTTCTAGCTTTCATAGTCTCTGCTGCTAAGTCTGGTATATTTCTGATAGGTCTGCCTTTATCTGTTACTTACCCTTTTCCCCTTATTGCTTTTAATATTCTTTCCTTATTTTGTGTATTTGTTGTTTTGACTATAATGTGACAGGAGGAATTTCTTTTCTGGTCCAGTCTATTTGGAGTTTTGTCGGCTTCTTGTGTATTTATGTTCAACTCTTTATTTATGTTAGGGAAGTTTTCTTTTATAATTTTGTTGAAGATATTTACTGGTCTTTTAGGTTGGGAATCTTCACTCTCTTCTATACTTATTATCCTCAGGTTCTGTTTTCTCATTGTATCTTGGATATCCTGGATGTTTTGGGTTAGGAGCTTTTTGCATTTTGTGTTTACTTTGACTTTTGTGTCCGTGGTATATTCTGGACCAGAGATTCTCTCTCCATCTCTTGTATTCTGTTGGTGATGCTTTCATCTGTGACTCCTGATTTCTTTCCTAGGTTTTCTAGCTCCAGAGTTGTCTCCCTTTGTGATTTTTTTATTGTTTCTATTTCTGTTTTTAATTCCTAGATGCTTTCGTTTATTTGTGTGATTGTGTTTTCCTGTAATTCTGCCCATTTAATTGTGTTTTCTTGTAAGTCTTTAAGGGATTTTTGTGTGTCCTCTTAAATGCTTCCAATTCTTTCCTTGTGTTCTCTTGTATTTCTTTAAGGGAGTTATTTATTTCCTTCTTAAAATCTTTTATCATTCTCTTGAGATGTGATTTTACGTCTGCATCTTCCTTTGCTGGTGTGTTGGGGTATCCAGGGCTTCCTGTGGTGGGAGAACTGGGTTCTGATGATGACAAGTAGCCTTGGTTTCTGTTCTTTTTGTTCTTGCCCTTGCCTTTCGCCATCTTGTTGTCTCTGGTGGCAGCTAGTCTTACTGTCTGACAGTGGCTTGTCTTTCCTATAAGCCTAGGTGTCAATTCTCCTTGGAGACCAGTTCTCTCTGAGAGTAATTTGTGTTTGGAGAGCTGTGGTACATGGTCAGCTCTAGGATACAGACAGAAACAAAAAGGATCTAATCCCCAGCTGTCCCTTGTTCCCTGTGTCCTGGTGGCTCTGTAAGGGTCCCTCTTGGTCCAGTGAATTTGAGAAGAAGTGGTGGTCTTGCCTGAGCTTTAAGGTGTGTCTGCACTCCTGGTATACCAGCTCTCTCCAGGCACTATTTGATTATGGAGCCCTGTGTCATAGGGGCTACTCTCCAGCCACAGACAAAAACAGAACCCCGTTCCTTAGTACATGTGTCCTGGGTATTCCAGGTGGGTCCTTCTGTGCAGACTGCCTTGCCTACACTCCTGGGAGGTAGCTTTCTCCCAGGGCTATTTGGTTATGGAGCCCTGGTGGCCCAAGCAGAGGTCTCCCATCACACATGGAAACCAGAATGGTCTTATCTCCTGGCTGTTCCTCAGTCCCTGTGTCTGAAGCCTTGTGTCACAGGATCTGCTCTCCAATCAGGGGAAGAAACCAGAACCCCGATCCTCAGTACATGTGTCCTGGGGCTTCCAGATGGGTCCCTCTGAGCAGACAGACTTGCCCACACTCCTGGGTGGTAGCTTTCTCCCAGCACTATTTAGCTAGGGAGCCCTGGTGGCCCAGGCAGAGGTCTCCTGCCACAGATGGAAACCAGAGGGCTCCCATTTCCGGCTGTTCCTCAGTCCCTGTGTCCCAAGGATTCCAGGTGAGTCCCGCTGAGCAGTTTTAGTCCTCTTACTTCCTCTCAAGAGCTTTTCCACACTTCTAGGAGGCTTTTCCCCAGCACTATTTGGCTATAGAGCCCTGGTGGGCCAGGCAGAGATCTCCTGCCACAGATGGAAACTGGAAGGCTCTTTTCCAGCTGTTCTTCAGTCCCTGTGTCCCAAGGATTCTGGGTGAGTCCTGCTGAGCACTGTTCTTCCTCTTACCTCCTCTCACTGGTTTTTCCACACTCCTGGGCACTAGCTTTCTCCCAGTGCTATTTGGCTATGGAGCCCTGGTGGCCCAGGCAGGTCTCTCGCCACAGATGGAAACTGGAAGGCTTTTTCCTCTAGCAAAATTATTCTTAATAATAGCTATACTTGCCCATCTTTCTATTCCATTTGCTATCCCCAAGAAATTTCCCTTTTAAATTTACTTCAAAGATATATTCCTACACCATCTCTAAGTGCAGATAGTTATATGCATGGATATTTCATATATAAAGGGAAATTTAGTTACCAAAAATCTTCTTCACATTATTCTGATGTCATAAAGTAAAAGTGGCCATTGATTTGAAAAAGAGCAAGGAGATGTATATGTGAGAGCTTGGATGGACAAAAGGAAGAGAGAAAATGATGTAGTTATAGTATAGCCTCAAAAATTCAAAAATATACCTTATATAAATACAAGCAGTAGAAAAATAAGAGTGATGTTCAAATATATATATATATATATATATATATATATATATATATATATATATA
>JADRCH010000004.1:10791993-10826473 GCA_019843965.1 Rhynchomys soricoides | reverse complement strand
GGAACTCACTCTGTAGACCAGGCTGGCCTTGAACTCAGAAATCCTCCTGCCTCTGCCTCCCAAGTGTTGGGATTAAAGGCGTGCACCACCACTGCCCGGCTCAAATATATATTTACATGACTCATATTTGAGACCATAGGATTCTTATTATAAACATGTACAGTCAAATTTGCTAATTTTTTTAACTCTGAACTTGAATAATGTCCTATAGATTGAAAAGCAAAGTTAAGTTAGTCTAATGCTTCCTAATTTAAACACTTTTGGCCTAATGATTTCTTCAGACTATACATTGCTTTAATTTCTGTGATGATTAATAATCAATTTTAACTTAGAGTGATTTAGAATCTCTAGGAGAGACCAAGTTGGTTTGTCATGGCCTTTACAGAGATATAACTGAGGAAACAAAAGTCCCTGAATATAGCCTGCACTATCCAATGAGCAATGCTCCCAGATTATAAAAAAGGGAAGGCAAGCTGAGAAATGAACTGTTCACTCCTCTCTGACTTTTTTCTGTAGAATCATTATGACCAGGTGCTGTATGCACTATTGCCAAGCCTTCCTCAAGATGATGCTTTCAAATTGTATGTGTGTATTTCTCTTCTTACAGAACTTCCTGTTCCATATTTCTGGACAGATTTCCAAATATTTTTTCTCCCCACCCACATAATATAGTTTAATTTAAAAAACAAAACAAAACAAACAAACAAACAAACAAAAAATACGCTTTTTACCTTTCTTGGTTTGGGTCCTGAATTAGCATTCTGTTTTCTTTGGATACCAAGGAGAATCATGAGGAAAATGAAAGGAACATCTATTAGGTTCTTGTGTAAGCATACAGGTTCTCTTAAACTCTCACATTCCATTTGAAGTCACTTTGTGTGTCAGGCTGTACTCAAACTCATGGCAAGTCTCTTTCTTTAAATCCACAATGGGTAAGATTAAAAGTATGAGCAACATCTGGTCTGTGTACTAACCTTGAAGTCAGGTGATAGATCTAATCCTTTCTATTCATTTGATACTGAAAATATGTGTAATCCTTTTTATACTACAACATACAAATAAATTAAAAACTTTAATGGATGTCAGATGATATCACAATAGCTCATATTTCAGTTATCAAATAAAAAAAATCTCATAAACCTACTATCGTCATTTGAAGAATATATGTGTGTGTGTGTGTGTGTGTGTGTCTGTAAATTAAATATTCCCATTAATTTTTATATTAACAGAGTCTGAAGGAAAGACCATCCAGAAACTGACCCACCTGGGGATCCATCCCATACACAGTCACCAAATCCAGAAACTACTGTGGATGCCAGGAAGTGCTTGCTGAAAGGAGCCTGATATAACTGTCTCCTGAGAGTCTCTGTCAGAGCCTTACAAATACAGAGGCAGATGTTTGCAGCCAACCATTGGACTGAGAAAATGGTGAATGGATTTTTATTTCTAAAATCCATGAACATATTAACTTTAGGTAGCTGCCAGCTTTGAAATACCAGCCATCATAGCCAACCATTGGAATGAACATGGGATCCCCAATGGAGGAGTTAGAGAAAAGACTGAAGAAGCTGAAAGGGTTGCAACGTAAGAACAACAATATCAACCAACCAGATCTCCCAGAGCTTTCAGGGACAAAACCACCAACCAAGGAGTACACATAGAGGGACCCATGGTTCCAGCTTCATATGCAGAGGATGGACTTGTCAGGCATCAATGGGAGGAGAGGTCCTTGGTCATATGAAGGCTCAATGGATTCTCCAGTGTAGGGAAATTCGAGGGTGGGGAGGCAGGAGTGGATGGGTGGGTGTTGGAACACCCTCATAGCAGCAGAGGGAGGGGGGATAGGATAGGAGGGTTCCAGGAGGGGGGAAACTGGGAAAGGGATAATATTTGAAATATAAATGAAGAAAATATCCAATAAAAATAAGGTGAAAAAAGAATGTTCAATTATACAATATTATTTTGATACTTGATAATAATTTAAATGAAACCAAACCAAAACTACCTTATGGATTTAAGGTCCACTCCACAAGATATAAGTCATCCCTGGCACTACTAAAGTAGACAAGAGCCTGGCATTTGCTCAGTCATGATCTCAAGGAGAAATCTAATACTGTAAATATGCTAAAGGAACACAGCAATAGAATCATGTTGAATAACATAGTTTTACCTGTAGCCAGCAAACCACTCAACACTCATCATCCTTTTACATTAGATTGGAGTCAATCCCAATCTACAGAGACCTACACTGGGACAATGTGCAGAGAGTGAGGGAATTTGGAACACTCAATCTAAGTGGAATAGTTAATCAATCTCCACCACAAGGGCCCAGACATCTATGCTGAAGTGGAGGCAGAAAGAGTTTAAGAGTCAGATGTGATAGACACCTCCTAGGAAACAGCATATTCCGGGAAAATACAAGACTGATGCATATAAGAACTCACAGCAACTATGGCAACATGCACAAGACCTACACAGGACAGACAAAAGTCCCAGTGCTGAGAGGGGTAAGTGGATATGGGATCCCCCCCAAACCAAGAAGCTACCTGTAATTGATACCTAGTGGCAATGAGAAAAGCAATTTTCTCCAATGATATCTCACTGAGCATATCAACCACACTCCAAGGCATGCCTAGGAATAGTCAACAAAAATTAAAATCCATAATTGGTGTGTGTGTGTGTGTGTGTGTGTGTGTGCGTGTGCGTGTGCATGTGTGTGTGTGTGTGTGTTTGTGTCTATACACGAGGGGACTTTTTGTTTTATTTTGCTTTGTTTTAGAATTTTTGTCTTGTGATTTAGTTTGCTTGCTTTTGTTTTTGTTTCGAGAAAAAGGGCATAAAAATGTGTGTGTAGGAAGGTAGATGGGATCTTGATCAAATATATGAAAATTTTTTTTAAAACAAATATTAAAAATATCTATGTATTCATGTAACAAAAGCATGCAAGTATTCACCACCAATTTCTGATATATGAACCTTATTACAATAAAAGTATTCGTATTTATAATAAATAGTTCAGCCAATAGTTTTGCTTTCTTGGTTTTCTGCATTTAGCATACAGCTATAGAAATGGATCATGACTGTCTTCTCATTTAAAAATAGACCCATGTAAATTACCTTTTCAAAATGAAACATCATGGAATGTATTTCTCACCCCACCCTTTAATAAAAGGCTCTCACTGAATATGGCAGCAATTTATTTATTTCAGGCATTTTCTGTCTCAAGAACTAAAATGATAGGAGATGTTAGTACTTCCTTCAAAAATGAAATTGCTTGGTAAATTGCTTTCTAGGCACTAAGTCAAAAGTCCTTTAGATATCAATTATGTGAAAACTATGAGCTTTCCTGAAAATCAAATGAAAGGTATAAGTAGTTTCTTGAAAGAAGCCTTATGATTAATACAGGAGAGTGAATTCTAAAGAATTTGTTTGTCATGTTTGATCAAACAGCATAATATTCTGCAAACACATGCTTGAGTGATAAATAGTTCACTTGTTGAAACACAGTATAACTCAAAGACTATCTTTGATATCATATTTATTAATTATTGGTTAATTTTTACCTACTGTAACACTGAATATGTCTGTTTAATAAAATGTATTGATTGCATAAATGTTTACATATTTTTGTAAACCTGTATAGCTTTTAACCCATTCATCAGATTCATATAATTCAATATATGAATGTAGGAGTTTCTTGGAAATGAAAGGTTCCCAAAAGATAGGAATATGGGTTAGTCATTAAGAAATTTAAAGTCTCTAAGGCTTGATGACACATTTAATTTCCCATTTTGCTGCTGTTGGGACCAAAAAGAGAAAGAAGAAAACAAAAACAAAAATAAACTGGCAATCAAAGTAGAAACCCAAAGGCAAAAAATGAAGAATAAATAAAGAATTGAAATTGTTTCTATTCTGATGAAATATTCACTTGTTAAATATCAACAATTTTATTTCCTTTCTTTAAAAAATAAAACACTGGTTTAATTTCTTTCATTTTATTTTATTTTGCTTTAATGGGTACTGGGAAGTATGTATTCATCAGTTAGACTCTATGTTCAGTCCAGCTCCGGTTTTCATTTTTTTCACACAGGCTTGAGTGAAAACTGCTTCCCAAGATGCCAACTTTGGCAAGGAGAAACACTACAGAGAAACCCTCCCTGTGTTACTGTGGACACAGTATGCAAAAGGCACACTTCTATACCCTTAGAGTAAAACAACAAATGTGACAGAGCTAAGTGCGATGCAGAACCAAGCCACTGCCCTCAGACTACTGTGGTATGCTCAATTGCAGAGGAAACAACGGAGGTAAGCAATGCAGCAATTCACAGTGTTTGGAGTATCCTGGGAGAGTGGCCATGGGTATCTGGACTCAACATCCTTCCCATGCCCTACCAGGCCAGCTTCTACATCCTGTTCCATTATCTCATAGAAGTGGTTCAGTAAATGAAGGTTTTTTGGAAGCAAGAGGTATCTAAAGCTGGAAAGACGATGTCAGAAAGTATGAGCATTTGTCGAGGACTGACATGAACCCTCCAAACCCAGGGAAAGGCTTCCTGCATCTCCCTCTTGCACTACTTGGGCACATCAAAGCCTACAAATGCTCTCAGTGAAAGGACAATGTCCTTAATCTTTTTAAAGGGAAGAGTTGGAATGAGCTTCTTTAGAGTCTTATGGCAAGATTGGTAAGAACTCTAATCTCAAATTTAATCCATATTCAAATCAACTGAAGATAGTTTAAATTACAAATTCTTATTCAGGAAATCTGGGACTTAGCTTGAGTTTCAATACCTTTGACAAATGCAATTTCAAAATATAACTGTATTCCTTGAATCTTAATGGGAAAGAGAAAATATTTTATTGACAATCAGCTGCACAAATGTGGACAATAATTGATTATGATCAAAATCAGAAAAGTAGAAGTATTTCTAAGTTTTATTACATTTATAGTATTTCTTTAAATGAACCTTCTCTATAATGTTTAACTGTCTGACAGACAAAACTTGAACAGCTGGAAATCTGCACTCACTGCCAGCTAACTTGTCTAATAAATAATGAATTTGTATTTACTGTCTTTGACATGTGTTTTGTCAACATTTAAGCAAACATATCCACATGTACTTACAACTAATGAATGTGTTGTTGTGGGAAAAACTGCATGTTACTTAGCTATTTTTGAGTTATTTTTAATTTTTCCGTTTTATTTTGCCTTTTCACGTATTACTTTCTGCTTCTTCTGAGTCCATTTAGCCAGTATTTCTTCTCATTTGTTTTAATGGATATTTAAACATACTGATATAAAGAAATAGGTATGATTATATCCATATATTGACATACATGTATGTTCATTCTGTGGTGATTTTATACAGAACTGCTTATGAACATTGAACAGGTTGCCTAAAGAATCTTCTTAGAATTCAATGCATTCTTTCTCTTCCAGATCTTCAGGTGTTTAAAAAGGATGCTGGTGATGTGTAACATTTTCCACTATTGAACTGCCTCATTTTGTCCAACCATTTGTAAATGGTTTCTGACATGAGCCATAGTGAATTAAAATATTTTACCTGCTTGTATTTATTATTTTAAAATTTATTACAGGAAATCACAAGTAATATGAATAATCAACCTAAATTAATGTTATATTGATTTGTTATTTTATGGTTAAAAAAATGTAATTGGCATTTAACTTTTTTCTTCCTCGAGAATCATCGGAATTAATTAAATAATCACTTAGTTTGTGTAAGGATAGAAATAATCAAATTGAATGATTTTGATTAAGTTTATATGATGTATATATATGTTTCTTGAGTTACCTTCCCTTGCCAAACCTATAATAAACACGATTAAAACTCTTGATAAAAATGCTGGAAAGAGGGCTTACTCTTTCTGTTCTTCTACGGTACTCTAGCTCTGTTTTCAACACCCATGTCAGGCAGCTCAAACTGTTAGTTACTCCAGACAATATGACATTTGTTTCTGGGCACATGCAGGTACATAGGCATACCCACACAAAGACACATGATAAAAAATAGCTAGAATTCCTCGTACATTTCTATCTGAAGAATGAATTAGCATTATCACTCTCTTAATCCAGCGTCTGTGACCTTTCATCTTACATTTCTATCTGAAGAATGAATTAGCATTACCACTCTCTTAATGCTAGAATTCCTCGTACATTTCTATCTGAAGAATGAATTAGCATTACCACTCTCTTAATCCAGCATCTGTGACCTTGAAGGGAGGAGGCAATTATATGACATGCAGATGTAACATTTTCTGAGGAAGTCTCATTTTCTACGGCGTATTCACACACAGTCGGTACCTCTGAAGTATAAAAATGCCTTTAGGATGCTACTTCCATTATTATTTCCTACACTACTACAAATGTTGTTGTGTTTTCCATCTTTCCTACGATAGGCCATAACAATCTGCTCTGATATAGTGAGCATACCTTGAGGCATGTAGGGGAAATACTGATGTTACCAGCACTCAATCTAAGCAAGAAACAGGGACATCTGATATCCCCAGGATGGGGAGTTATTCTTCCCAAGAAACCCATGACTTTGGAAGTATATTTTTCATCATTTGAATTTCACATGTCTTACAAGCCATGCCTGCTTTATGGATTGTGAATAAGTCTTGAAACTTAAAACTATATCTTGGTTCATGAACACAAAAGTGTGAAAAAATGGTGTGATTTACAGAGTTTGGCGCTTTGAAATCCAACAGTATTTTTTTTCTCTCTTTGTCTTTGTGTCTTTCTCTCTCATACACACACACACACACACACACACACACATGGGGTTGGGGAGAGAGGGAGGGAGGAAAGAAGGGAGAGAGAATAAAATGCCACCAAAATGAATATCTAAAAATGTGATAACTGAGCAGTTAGAAGAGGTAGTTTCATGTAATTTATTTATTTATATGGTAATAATTGCTTTTTTTCCTCTCCTTTCCTTGTGCTTTAGTAAAGTTAACTACCATACACAGAAATGCAAAGGGAAAGAACATGACAATTATGCATGCTGAAAAATAACAGGGACCAGAGATCGTACAGTGTGACAGCATACAAGTAATGGAGTCATGCCAACAACCATGTAAAATTGAAAACAAATCCTACCCAGTTGCACATCAAATAAAACCTATGTTCTTTGCCAGCCCAGCAACTGAATCAGTTCTGCTTGGATTTCTTTCCAGTAACTTTGAAATAGTAAGTATATATGCTGTTAGAAACCCTTAAAATTAGCTGGGCAGTGGTGGCACATGCCTGTAATCCCAGCAGTTAGAAACCAGCCTGGTCTACCGAGTGAGTTCCAAGACAACCAGGGCTATAGAAATCCTGTCTTGAAAAACCAAAAAAAAAAAAAAAAAAGAAAAAAGAAAAAAGAAAAAAGAAAAAAGAAAAAAAAAGAAAAGAAAAATAAAAGAAAATTATAAACATATATTATTAATATAGTATGTATTAAGTATATATTCTATATGTAACTAAGTTATGTATATAATTAAGTTATATATATTATATATATATATATATATATATATATATATATATATACATATATATGTGTGTGTGTGTATGTATTTCATTTGTTTGGGTATGTATATTGCCAAGCAGTAACATCTAATAAATTCTTTATGACATCTCTTTCCTTCAACTGTTCTACAAACTTATTGTTTCCTTACTTTCTATCTCTTGTTTATTTCTAACTTTGTTAATTGACACATTAATCCACTTGTTTGCCCAATAAAATTAGAGAATAATATTTAAACCCTTTTCCTTTTTTTTTACACAAATCTGCAAAATTGTTTTCCATACCTGAGATGTAGCCAAGGTCAACATTTCTCATCAAGGAACCAGTCAAATGTCCTCGCATGTACTAGACATATTTTAGATATTGTCTGCACCTTAATTTGAGTGTTAGAATCTGATTGTGATTACAATTGGCTCTAAGCCTTTCCCATGTTATTTTAAGACATACCAGAAAAGATATACCTCTAGTGGGTTTTCCATTGACTATGTAACTACAGCTTCCATCGTTATCCAGTGTTCCACTTTATCTCTTACAATTTTATATTATTTTTGTTTTTTTGAGACAGGGTTTTTCTGTGTAGCCCTAGCTGTCCTGGAACTCACTCTGTAGACCAGGCTGGCCTTGAACTCAGAAATCCACCTGCCTCTGCTTCCAAAGTGCTGGGATTAAAGGCTTGCGCCACCACTGCCTGGCTACAAATAAATTTTATATGAGCCATTATTTGTTTAAATATTTTCTTCCTTCTCATTTTATGGTCCATCACCATCACAAAGTTTCTTGCCATAGCATGCCCTTCATAAATATTGACTGTTTGTGGGCTCACTTGTATTTAAAGCAAGATTTTAATGTATATTTAATTGATGAAATTATAATAATATTTTCACTATAGATTCTGGTGAAACTCAGAAATAATACAAAAAGAACAGATCTGCATGAAGATGATATAAAGAAAGTACCCTTAATAAAATTTTAAAACAAAATAATAATATATTTTTAAAAGGTCACTCATCAGTTTTAACAGTACATGGAGTTTAAGGTTCAGAATATAAATTCTATTTCCATTTCTGCATGTGATTATAGAGGATTTATGCCTCTTAAACTACTAATAAACAAAGATTAAATTTAAAACAATAACACATAGAATAAATTCTAAACCTTTGAAATTTAACAATGTATGCTGATCATAAAGTAGTCAGATGGTAAACATCAAATACCCAGCCCCACATTATTTGCATAAATGATTCAACATGAAGATTTGATGTAATCTAAAATAATCAAATAAAAGTGACTAGAAATTGATTATTGATAAAGCTGTAATATTAAGCATTGTACATCAAGATGCCTCCATGTAGAGACCCTTGAGTGTAGACTCAAATTAGCCTTGCAAATAAAAGTCTAATTAAATTTAATGATTAATAGTAAAATTTTATTAAGGACATAAGGAAAGAAGCTTTGTGGATAAAAGTCCTGTGAAATGAAATGATGATATTAATGGTTATAATTCTTCTCATAAATTTTTAATAAACATATTGTCTGTTTTGTGGCATATAAATGCAAATGTACATATTTAATCATTAGTGGTAATCAATCTTGAGAAGCATTTGAATAGAAAATTTCAGAAAAATAGAGAGGCAGGATGAAAAAGATCTAGGGAGGAAAATGAGGGTGGCAGAATAGGGAGGTGGGCGTTTAAACAATATGCTGAAAGTAAGAATGGAAAACCTTGGCAGGTTTCTTGAGAATAGATTCCAGAAAAATTCAGAAAATTAATGATATCTTTAAAAGGAAGGTGCAAATTGACTCAGAAAAGAAGAACAAATATAATTTTTAATTATCCTGTCTTCTAAAATATTAAGCTTTATATTTAAGACAAATTATTATGGATCTAAATAGTTATATTTAATACAGAATATTAAAAATATAAAAAGAGGTAAATTACATATATATTTTGAAGTATTAGGTTGAATTAAAGCTTATTTGTTATGAAATATATAAACTTTTTCTATCAGAAAGTATGAATAGAAAAATGAATTGTTTAACTGTTATAAATTGCCTATGTTATAATCTTAATAAAGCATTCATGTTAGGAAAAAAGTGTAAAACTGAACTGGAAATTTAGGATTTCTTTGGAGATTCAGCTGTGTCACATAGTATTTTTTGGAAGCTGTTTTGGGAGAGGATGTTTTGCTAAAACAGACACGTGAGAAAATATTTTATTGAAGCAGACGTGTGAGGGCATGTGATCTTTTCTTGGAATGGATACTTGAAAGGGCATATGATGCTTGTACAGGCTATAACTGGACCCCCACAAACAGTGAGAGGATTCTCTTGTATTGTGTGGCCTCAGAATGCTTCCCTGGACTTCATTGTTCTTTACTGGTCTTCACTTCATAGAGAGAAATGTGCCAAGGGATTACTTGTGGTATCCTGGCTGATTCCTGCTGCTCCGCTGTTTAATGCAGTTTCTGCTAGATTGAGTCACTGTTATGGATTTGTGTTTGTTGTTTGCTGTTGGACCAGACTGCTTTCCTCCTGACAATGAAAACCTGAATTTGCCCAAAGGATTACTTCTAAACATAGCCATACCCCCCTTGCCTATTAACATTCTTTCTCCTCAACCTCTAGACGATGGATTAAAAGGGATATTGAAGCTTTCAAAAACCCTAATTAAAGTAGGTTTAGAAAAATCTAAGCCTACATATAACCATCAGAATTGAAGGTAGCATACAAAAAATGCTTGTCATCCATATGTATCAAGCCAAGAGCAGAGAAAATGTAAGTAAGGAAGTAACAGATCATACATAAGCTATCAGTAACTACAAACATAATTATTGTTCATTTCACCATAGAACAAATGTAGTTTGGGACAAAAAAATAGCAAGATATCTACAACTAATGCTGAAACAGAAATATACAATGAACAAAGGAAATTAAAGTGAAAGGATCGAAACAAAGTATGCACTGCTGAAAGAGGGATAATTGTTCTTCCCCAGAGGTGAGCCACCTGATTGCTTACTTAATATCAAATGGCTACTTCTAGAAATATATACATTTAGGCAACATTGAACTGAGCAGATTGTATTCATGTTTATTCTTATGTACCTATATGTTTAAAATGGCAATGGTTGAAAAGGAAGAGACATTGTACTTAGAACTGTGGTGCTAGTATGGGAGGGATGGAGATAGCATGGGAGGAGGTGGGGTTGAGGAGGGGCTGGCATAGGAGGGGTGAGGCTAGCATGGGAGGGGTTGGAGGGAGAAGAAGAGGCAAAATACCACAATTACATTTTAATTAGTTTTTAAAAAATAATGAGAGGATTCTGAAGATTCAAGCCAGGACTGACCTGAAAGCCTCCTCCCTCAAGACTAGTATCTGTAATGGCACAATTTTTATGTAACCAGACAAGTCAACATAAGAACAAATAATAATCATACTGAGCTCTGACACCATGCATCTCAATAGTGTCCAACATTGCAAGCTACCTTTAAAGAGCTAATGATGACACTCAAATCTTGGGAATAAGAAGCATGTGTTCAAGAGGACTTAATGCCTAGTCAACAGGAGGAAAATCATTCCTGGTGAAAGAAACCTGTCCACCTTCTCCATGTTAGTAGGGATACAAATCTTAGAGGGGAACAGCATAATTTATAACTGTACCCTAAACTTTCCTATATCTGCAAACACTCATAAAAGAACTCTCTCTTTGAAGCAAGTAGACATCTCTACAGAAAAGTTATTTGAAATGCAGAGATCAATTGATTGTGGAATACTGAGCTCTATTTGATGTATCTCCTAAAACTCCTTCACTTAATGGTTATCAGAGAATATCAAAGAAGAGGTCAGGAGGTTGTAAAAGCCAGAGGATGAGATATGTGTGCTATCCTATGACAAGGAAAGTACAATCCTACTATATTATCAATATGTTTTCCTAAACATGATTCAAAAAAAATAACATCAGTAAACCTAAAATCATGGAAGGGGAAAAATTTCACAGTGCCCCATCCATAACTACTGGCAACTATGAAACATTGAAAGGAAAAGAAATAGAAAAAGAGAAAATAACAAGAGGTCAACTCTGAAATCTATATCTTATGTACACATACATATATAATCTAATAGTACACATACATATAATCTATATATATTCATAAATAAAATACATATGATATATAATCTATGCCTAAGCATATATATAAATATAAATATATGTGTATATATAATATATATAATATATAAGTAATATATAATTTATATATTGTGTATCTGCATGCATGTGTGTGAGGGCACATGAGTATGTGTGTGTGTGAATCTGGGTGTGACAATAGTAGTCAAAGCAAACTAAGAGGAAGTCAAGGGGACAAAGTATTTAAGTGATAAAGTTGCATTTTAATTAAAAATAAAAAAATAAAATGGAATATTTTAAAAAGAAATTTCAAAAACATTTCAAGTTAAAAGTAAACATAGTCAATGCATTCATTATTCAGGAAAAATTACTATGCAGTAGCTATAGTAAATTATCACTCCTTACATATTAAATTATTTTTCTATGCATATATTTTCTTTATGTTAAAATGTAACAATATTTTTATTACTAACATAGCCTCAAAATAAAGAAAAATCGATACCCATAAATAAAAATGAGCTGATATAAATCACATGAAAATAATTAAAAGTTTTAAATGAAGTACTAGGATAACGTCCAACTACAAGTTAAACTAAAGACGTCTTTGAAGTGTAAAGGATATTTATGAAAAGCACAATTACATATCCATTCAAACACATGCAGAATTTTTTAAGCATTGCATCATCTTGGATACATGAGAACATTAGTGGGGAGGGACAAGAGAGATTTTAAAGCAGGATGGGTAGTAGAACACAGAAGATAATATGGGAACATGAGGGATATGAGGAGGGAGGCTAATGTGAGAGGGAGATGTGAGGTAAGGCAGAGGATTGAGATCGGAAGTAGAAAAAGAATGGAAAATTCGCTTCCTTTTATTTAACATGGGTTTCTGCTCCTGTTTCTAGACTAGCCATCTACAGATCTCTTGATGAGAATGCTCTCATTGGCTGATGACTCTTAACCCTAAGCAGCATCTCACTGTAATAAGCACCTCCAAAATTCCTTTGGAATCATCACTTGTTTTGTATCATTAGCAAGTACTTGTATCTTTTTGCTTATTCCTATCTTTCCATTTAGTTTATGGATTATGGTTAGATACACTCATCAACCTACCTCTATAAATCTGTCACTCTGTGATCACGTTTCTTTCAATATACTAAGTTATGCTAAGGTACCTTATTTCCTCTTCCCTGTGATAGATGACTTCTATCTCTCATATACAAAACAATATCAGCACCCTGCTCACTAGTATGTTCATTTATATGAAGTGAAGCTAGTGTTCTCTAAATCCTCATCATCATTCATGTTGATGAAGGTTCTGTATGTGATGTAGAGAACCACACAAACCTTTGCACATAAAATGTAATTCCTCTACTACTGACCTACTTCCCAGCCTCCACAGTCTGGGAATTTATTCAGTGTCACACAATGACTTTTCTATGTTTGCTGTTTATTACTATACTAGAATAGATCACAAACTCATTCTGATCAAAGAGGTAAACAGCTAAGCCAGATATTGTAAATTCTAATTTATTTATGATAATTGATAAATTCTAATTTATCAATGAGGCTGGTATTTTTGTAAGGCTCCATCAGTATAAAACATAGCTCTTTTTCAAAAGATTATAAGAAAACTTATTGTGAGACCAATATGAAGAATAATGACTCAGAAACATAGGTTGAGCTTATCCTGCATGAAACAGTCCATGATAAAAATGAAAACATATACAGAAAACAGTACACATGAATTGATGCATTTATCAAATACATTGGTGAGAAAAACTATTCAGCAAATTAGAAAAATTAGGGTTAATTTTGTAGCATTTTGTAGATGCTACTTGTTGGCATTTTTAGATTTTGATTTATTCAAAAACCAGGGATTTACTAAGAATCAGGGTGGTTTTGTCTGTTTACTGTGGAGCATTTTTTTTTGGCACATTGACAGAAGCTAGAGTCATCTTGGAGTACAGAACCTCAGTTGAGAAAATGCCTCAGTAAGATTAATTTTAGCTGCCAATCTGTAGCATTGTAGCTCCTCACAGCCAGGTCATTCTCATCAAACAATCTTCAGTGTCTTCAAACAAAAGGTGCAGCACAAAAGTTCTTCCCAGAGGTGCAGTTTTAATGGCACATCTTTGAAACCGTTCCTTTACAATGTTGTGTCTCCTTTCACATGGTCCCTTCAGTCTTGCAATCTTGATATTTTTCTTACTATTTTAGGCTAACTCCTATAACGTTGATACGAATCTATTCTATTTTTTTCTTTAATTGGCCTAAGATATTCTTGATTCACTCTAATTTTGTGGCTTGACCTAAGTCATGAAACTGGCAGAAATCAGGGTAAAGAGGATTTTGAGCATGCCACATATTGACACTCAGAGCAGAAGCTCTGCCACAGGGGTATGTCTGCACAGCCAGAGAGAGCAAGCGGTCACAAGTTCCATCCGAATCTCAAGGTCTCCATTTCTCCCAGCCAGGGCCCTGACCTACTAAAAATTCAACCTTCATCTTAACTTTCCTACCCATATAATTAATTCCTAGGTCTTAAACTCAGTTTATTTGCATTGCCCTCTAGCTAATTGAGATGAAAATTTCATTAAATGTGTCAAAGAAAACTCTCTAACTCTCCCATTTGGCTTTAATTTGGTGATTAATCATGCTCAGACATTTAGTCTTTTTCCAGTGCATCAACAGTACTCAGGAACACCAAGAAGCAGCCAGTATATTCCACTCTTCTGATATTAATGGATAATGTCCTGAGCCTTGCATATGGCCTGAATATTTCAAATATGTTATAAGTACTTGTGTAGACTTACAGAACTTGGCCAAGTTTTCCCAGAATGCTAGTTCCTGGGTGTTTCTTCTTAGAATGAGCAAGGGCCAAACTAGACCTTTTGTTAGGACATTTAGAAATCCAAAATAAAAAGGATTCATTTAGCTGATTATTAGTCTGTATGTGTTTGTGTGGTACATGTATACATATACGCATACATGTACATCATATATACACATATGGATATGTTCATGCATGTTTGTACACACACATACATGTACACACACAAATACACACACACACACACACACACACATACACATACCTATATATGTGAGTGTAGGCCATGGCCAATGTTGAGATTTCCCATATTTCTTTCTAAACTGTTTAAACAATATTTCTCACTGAAGCTAGAATCTCACCATTTTGACTAAAATCAATTTTCTCTGGCCACCACCAGCTAATTAGAGATGTGTAACACCATATATATCTTGCACTTGGTGTTACAATTCCAAATCTACTCACAGATGCTTACAAGGCAAATGCAATACACTCTGAGTAATCCTCCCAACCCCAGAGTGGTTTGGTTTTTTTTTTTTTTTTTCAGTATTTTTTTTTTTCCTTTTAGAACAGTGAACATGCATTTGTGGTTCATATGTGTCACTTATAATCTGCCTCAGCCTACTGGAATGAAATGAGTACAAAAGCTGTAAATGTTGTTCTTGCATAAGCTGGACCCCTTTCAATATCTTTCGTGTCTGCGTTATGTATGAATATAGTCTCATGATGAAAGACCCATGCTACTTCTGTAGGGAGCCCATAGTACTACAAACAAAAGTAGATAATTATCATAGCAGATTAGTCTCTTGGTTGTCAAACTTTATATACATTCTTCCAAATTTCCTGTCTTACATACTTAAACTTTCATGTCAATGATAATGGTAAGAGATCCCAGGTTAAATCAAGTATCTTATCACATTTTCCTTCATCTTTTCTAGAAGTTTCTCCTAGATAAAATTTTGATTGGTAAAACTACTTAATACATTACAACACTTTCATTTACCATATTAACATTTTAATAGTTTCACTGCTAGAAAATGCTTCAGAATATTAGTGAAGAAACCCTTTTTCATAAATGATCAGGAAAAAAATCTAATTTCACACTCACCTGTAGAACCTGTGCCATAATACATGGAGGGAAGATTCTTAGGTATAAATTTGCCTGGGAGACTATTGGTTCTGACAGTTTAACTGAAAATGGCTTTTTTATTTTTTTAAATCATCACTGTAACTAAAAGAGAGAATCAGAATTGAGTAAAAAACCAAAACATTTTCTGCATCAAGTATGCAAGTTCTTTTTGTCCTCAAGGAAATCCATGCTTGCAGTTAATTATAAAACTAGAATGGCAAAGAATCTGAGTATTTATCCAACCTTCAATCTAGTGAACTCATCTCCCATAGTAATGCAGCTGCTGAAAGAAGGAATTAGACACTTCAGTAGAAAGGAAAACTGATATATTTTGTTTGTATATTTGCTTATTCATTTATAGTTGACATTTTCAAAACAAACTTAATATCAGTTAATACATAAGCTAGTTCCCGTTGTCATCAAATTCCATGAGAAAACACATGAGGAAAGATACAGCACTCAACTTCACATGCAGTAGGCTAATACAAGTGAAGATGCCTCATTCAAAGATAGCCAAGCTTTATACAGAGGCAACATACACAACTGCACTGGCTACTAATGGAGATTATATCCTTGTCTTCCAAGACTTTAAAATAACCTCTTCTACATATAAACGTGACCTATCTCTTCATTACAAATGAGCTTAATGTATATCCATGCTTATAAATCATAATTTCTCTATTTACAAGGTATGTAGAAACAAGCAAGAAACTGACAGGAACCACCACAACACAGAGTATTCAGATATTGGTATAAAGTCTTTTCAAAAACACATTTGGCTGTAAATTATCTATAACCAAAGTTTACAGTACCTAGAGTGACAAGGTTTTATGCATTCAGTAGATCACCCATATGTTAATGTATGCATTCATATAATTATTACTAAGCTTTACTGTTTCTTTTGCAAACATGAGACAGAAAAACTGTTTACATTATTACCTGATATCTAATAAGATGCTGAAGTTAATCTAAATTTGATCCTTCACTTGCTCCTGTAATTCAGTTTCTGCATTAGGCACTATTAGAACAGCATGCAATATGATAATGTCTCTGCATACAGAAATCTTCAGAGACAGCCTCAGTTCCTACTGATGTCTACGTTCACACACCAATTCACTAAGTGTGTGTTCGATTCCTTTACTTCATTACAGATAGCTGCTTGGCCTGGCACTCATCATCATGGCTCAGATTTCTTCTGAAAAGAGCAGTTGGGACAAGGAATTACAACATGTTTCCTGAAGAGTCCTTAAGAATGAGGGGATGAACCACTCTTTTATCTGATGTCATTTCTCTGTAGAATGTATAAGAGTAAAATAGATAAAACTCAGTCTGGAGCCACATTACGAAGAAAGGCTTTACTCTAATTGAATTAGCAGACTGAAATCAATATAGTTTTCTCCTTTGTTTTATAAGGCTTAAAATTATGTCATTTGTATTATTCTATTTAAAATCTGCCTCTGTAGCTATTATTATTATGTACCTTTTTAGATTGCCAAAATAAATAAGTGCACATCTAAATTATTAAAAGCATAATTATGCTTACTCATTGTAAACTTCATGTGAAAGAAATTTTATTTTTTTGAAGTAAGCGATTCTGTCTTATTGTACAAGAAAGTATTGGGTGAGTTACATTCAACTGCCTTTATTTCCTAATTAAAATATACCAAATATTATGTTATTAAAATGCTAAAAATCCAAAGAAATTTTCTTCAAACATAATTTTAATAGAATATAAAATTAAATTATTGAAACAACATACTAAATATCTTATGGCCAATAAACCACTAAGGAAGACTGGTTAAAGAGTGTGATAGGCTTAATGTTATATATTTAGTATTTGAAAACTAAAAATAAAAAAGAACGTTCTATTCACATATATCTGAATTAATGACTATAAGAGTCATGATAAAAAACACCACATGTTAGTTATTACTAAGGTGCAAATTTAATATCTGAAATCTTTGACATAAATAAGTCTATTCTGAGGTCAGAACTGATTGTCTACTTGACTTTGAGGTATAAAGCAACACTGACCTCTAGAGGTTTACTCATTATTCTCAGTAGAACAGCATATAGGGCATGAAAAGACTGCACAAACGTATTAAATTTACTACTACCACCACTACTACTACCAGTACCACCACCACCACCACCACCATTATTATTACTATTATTATTGTTATTATTATTGTTATTATCTTTCTGTTTGAGACTATAATACAATTCCATCATTTTCTTTTTCTATTTTCTTCCTCCAAACTCTCCTATATCACCCTCATTATCATCTTTCCTCTTAAGCATTATTAGTGAACATGAAATGGATGTGTTGCTGTTTCCCTTAAAGTAGTGAATAGGAAGCATAGGAAATGAAAGAAAGAAAGAAATGAAAATTTATCAGCAGAGTGCAGACATAAATTAACAAGTGTATGGTCCTTAAAAACAGCTCTGGAGAAAGCTGGCCTGGTTTGAGTGTTGAATAAATGTCATAATTGCTTTGACCTACCCTACTTTGAAATTACCATGATCTACCAGACACTTTAATGACTCCCTACTTGTAAATGAGAATGCTCTTCTGTGAAAAGAAGGGATAACTCATAACATTGTCAAGGCCACAGCCAAAACTCAGGCTGCTGAACGAGTCATCAATGTTATAGATGATACTCTAGATATGGTTTCCTTATTTATATTTTTGATTGACTTTATATCTCTCTCACCCTCCCCTCCCAGTCACCTCCTCCTACAATCCTTCTCCTCATCTCCTTTCTCCCTTCTAAGGACCCCATGGGTATCCCCACACACACCCTGGCACACCAAGTCTCATCTGTTACTGAGGACAGACAAGACAGCCTTGCTAGAAGAGCGCAGCCCACTGACAGGCCACAGCTTTTGGGAGAGCTCCCACTCCAGTTGATTGGGAGCCACATGAAGACCGAACTGAACATCTACATGTGAGCAGGAAGCCTTGAATGAATTGTACAGGAGGCAATTTCCAGAACAGAATATCAATGGCTCAGGCTCTAAGATCTACAATTCATAAACAGGATCTCATGAAACCGAACAGATTCTGTAAGGCAAAGGACACTGTCAATGGGATAAAATGGCAGCCTACAGATTGGGAAAGGATCTTCACTAACCCTACATCTGACAGAGGGCTAATATCCAAAACTTATAAAGAACCCAATATGTTAGATACCAACAACCCAAATAACCCAACCAAAGATGGGGTACAGAGCTAAACAGAATTCTCAATGGAGGAATCTCGAATGGCTGAGAAGCACTTAAAGAAGTATTTAATGTAACTTTAGAAGTTAAGGATATCCTGAACTTCCTAAAGAAGTACCCGATATAGTCAAGTCCTGTGTATTTATAAAATTATTGATATTAATTGGGGAGCATGTTTGTGATCAATTCTAATTATTCTATATAGAGATAATTCTAAATAAATTAATCAGAATCAAAAAAAAAAGAAGTACTGAAAGTTCTTAATCATCAGGAAAATGCAAATAAAAACAACTGACGTATTCCATCTTACACAGGTCAGAGTGGCTATATCTTCTTGAAGGAAAGAATTAAATAAAAAGACACAGAATTTAAATTGTAAGTTTATTTAGCAAAACAAAGCCAGTACTCCAAAGACAGATTAGAAATGACTACCCACAAAAGAGGGAGATTAAAATCAGTTCTGCATTAACATATGAGTTATAAGACATATTCATTATCCCAAATTGAGATAGAAAGGTTCTTTTCCTTTTTAAGGGTATTTCTGCTTATAATTCTGTGAGAAAGTTGATTTGTTTGTCAATTCAACAGTATATTTGAGGCTGGGCAGTGGTGGCGCACGCCTTTAATCCCAGCACTTGGGAGGCAGAGACAGGTGGAGTTCGAGGCCAGCCTGGTCTACAGAGTGAGTTCCAGGACAGACAGAGCTATACAGGGAAACCCTGTTTCAAAAAACCAAAAAAATAAATAAATAAATAAATAAAATAAAAAACCATAGTGAATCGGATGTCTTTCAAGATGCAGATGCTTTGTGTACATATTTAAGAAAACACAGTGACACCTTGGTTTGTGGAGAGGAGAAAAAGATATATCAGCAACCTGAGGTTGGTTTAACCACAAAAGGGTATTTCAGAAGCCTACAATAGATATCTACCTGAATATAGCCAGCCATGTGTTTCTTGAGTAAATATAACTTTATCAGACTACCCAATATCCTCCCATGATTATCTTTTGCTTTTGTTGGTGTCTCTGTGTAATAGCTTGGCTATCATGGAACCCACTTTGTATATCAGGCTGGCATTGCTGAGCACTAGGAGTAAAGGCATGTATCACCACTCCTGGCCTAACCATGAGTATCTTAGATGTAAGTTCAGACATTGCATTTTCATGTTTGAGGATCAACATCCTGGAAGACAGGAAACAAAACTTAGGCTCTTTGTGGATCTCTTTTCTACAAGTTCTATGACTCAGATTATTTTCTGAATAATATCTAAATTTGGACAGTGATAGATCAATAACAGAATGATAAACATAAAAATTTGTTAGCTATGCAGGTAGGGGAAACAGATGAAATAGAACCAAGTGAATAGCAAAGTCTCTGGAATTGCAAGCAATGACTGTTTGTCTCTATGACAACCAGCATGCACATTATGAAGGTAAAACAGTAGTAGCTGGAGATCAAGGTTTTATATGATTTTTAAGGAGGCTTCAACTGTTGAGCTGAGGTCATGAAAGAAAATAAACTTTCTGGTGTTCAACGTATAAAAAACTTTGAATGCTGAAAATTAAAGGTGATAAACAAATGTAATAGAAAATTGCTGGACAATGAAAGAAAGGGAAAAAGTTGCATATTCCTGCAGAAGTATTGCTATGGGTACTTAAAAACACATTTAGAACACTTAGCATTGGAAAATGTCAAATTTTTTATCTATTATTTTAATAAATACCACTGTCTCTTATCTGTTATATTTCAAAGAAAAGGAGAAAATTAGTTGCTTTTATAAGAAAGAAGATAATAAAAATTGAATACATTTATCTTGTCAAACATTCTTAGTGTTTGGAGAAAGTGAATATTCCAATGTAAAACTGTGCTACTTTGGAGTCTACTTTTAGGGATTTATTTATTGCTTTACTTATATGCATGTATATATGCCTTTATAAGTTTTTGTGCACATAGTGTAGCCCTCAGAAGCCAGGAAAGAATGTTAGATTCAGTGGAATTGAGGTGACAAGCAGTTCTGAATATCTATGTGGGTTTTGTGAAACAAACCCAAAGCCTCAGTATGTAAAGTGAGCATGCTTAAACATAACCCAACATTCCAGCAAATAATATTAGATGTTATTTGTAAATCAGAGGAAAACAGCACTATAGTTTAAAGAAAGGCAGAAACAGAACATCTCACAGTCCTCTTTAATATTAACTATTCTGGCATGAGCGTTTTGGTCTTTTTATGCCTTAGGTTGCAAAGTGGCTTCATGAGTCAGAACTGTAAATATTTGCCATTTAGTACCTTTAAACTAGAAATTGCAGAGCAAAACATTTCCTCATGAAAAAATATAAAAAAATAAAATCCATTATAATGATTTTATAATTACAAAGGAAATAAAATATATACGTATCCTTCCTTCCTTCCTTCCCTTCTTTCTTTCTTTCTTCTTTTCTTTCTTTGTCTATGACACAAACTATAGTTTTCTGATAAGTGGAACATCATTTGAGGACAGGCCTCCATCTTTTGGCCTATAAAGACTGTAGGTATTTTCTTCAAAAATTATTGACATAGGATAACCCTGCCCACTGATGGTGGTAATATCTATGTGCAGTTGGTAAATGGACAGTAAAAGTATGAAAACTGAGCAAGACATGGCACAAGGCAAAAAGTAATATGCATCCATGGTTTTAAGTGTCACTTTTGTTTCCACAGACAAAGAGATTAAATGACAGCCATAGACACTGGGTATATCTCTTTAACTATTCTTAGTCCTAAGCCTGGAAGCTTTTAGCTTCCATCTGCTAAACAAAGCCAAGAACATTTCAGCCTACAAGACTTACTGCTGAATAAACTCACCCTCTCTAGCTTTTCCTGAATGCTAACTTGCTGGTTCAGCTCAGCTGTTCCGGCTCAAACTCCTCCTCAAACAGACTGATTCAAATTAACTTCTCTTGGCATCTACTGGAATTGCTCTGCTTGGTAAGACTGTTCTGCTTTCCACTCAACTGCTCTAAACTCTACTGTTCTGTTCTACACTGAACTGCTTTGAACTGAAGTGCTCTGCTGTGAACAGAATTCCTCCAAACTGAACTGTCTGAACCAAATTGTGCCAAACCTACTCTCGCTCTTCATTGCTCTTATGCAGCCTCTCTTTCAGATCTGTTCTCTTGAGAGGATGTATCCTCTGACACAATCTGTCAAATCTTTCTCTGATTAGTCACTTTATCTATTACTCAATTAGACATCATTGTTTAGGATTAAAGGTTTGTACTAATGACAAGTCTGTATGGTGTGTGGTGTGTCTGTATTGCAGACAGATCATGTCTTTGGATGTGATATCTTGCCAAAGCACCCACGTTACTGGATTACAACTCCTCTACAAGTGGTCTTGCTTCCTAATTCAGGCCAGTAGTTCCTTAGTGGAATGTTTCAAGGATATATAAGCTAAATGAACTTCTTCATGCCAATCTTATTTTTTTGTCATGGCTTTTCTGTTGTTGGTTTGTGTTGACTTGGTTGTTTGTTCATTTGTTTGTTTCTTAGAGCAATAAAAGTTTAACTGAGACAATGTGGTTTCCATGACGTTCCTTGGACAAATTATTGACAAGGGACACTAGTGCACTAGTGAGAAGATATGCACACACACACGCACACACACACACAAATATGTGCACAAATATGTGTGTATTTATGTATACATGTAGATACCAAAGATAAAAGTAAGAAGAAATACATTCCACATAATTTATAAGTTTATATTGCTAGTCAGTGAATTATACTCAAAGTCAAATATATAAAATAGAATTATAGTACTTGTAATATATATATATATATTTCTTTGATCATGAAGAGTCTTTTATTAATAATTCTATCTTGCTTTACTTTCTAAGAATAGAACTAAGTGTAACCTGTGTACTGGAGAGACCCACTAAATACAATACTTGTTCTCTTAGAATACCTTTAATACAAATTGCAAATTCCTAAAAAGGGATTATGACAATGAGTTATTCCAGTCAAAACTAAACCTGGTGGCATGGAGTGAGTGTATGTTATGCCTATGAACATTAACAACTTTGAGTAAGGCATGTGCCTAATCGTATTTCCTAGGATGGTAAGATCCTGTTATACTAATAAGATATCTATTCCCATCTTATTCTTTCTTAAATTTGGTGTGTAAACTTTAGTGTAAATGAGGGCATCTTTATTATCATAATTTCCTTCCTTCTGTTTCTTATGAAACAGGAAATGATTCCAAAATAGATGACTACATAAGAGTTAGGTTTTGGATTCTTTTGAATACCTATGTATTGAAAATATCACCCAGGTTATTATATCATTTTTTCCTTTCTGAAAGAACTGCAGTGTCAAAAATGGAGAAGAGGCTCAGGAAAGGCGGTCCAGTGACAGCTGCAAATTGGATTCAGGTCAAGGGGAGGCCCTAAGGCTTGACACTATCACTGATACTATGGAGTGCTCACAAAAAGGGACCTTTCATGACTGGCTTCCGATGGAGATACTTACATCCAACCAATGGACAGAAGCTAGTGTGGTTGAATTAGAGAGAAGCTGGAAGAAGCTGAGGAGGAGGGCGACCCTATAGGAAGACCCCCGAGATTGCTCTGACACTTAGCCATCAACCAGGCAGCATACACCAGCTAATATGATGCTCCTGACACATATACAGCAGAGGACTGTTGGGTCTGGACTCAGAGAAGATGCACCTAACTCTCAAGAGACTGGAGGCCCCAGGGAGTGAGGAGGTTTGGTAGGGTGGGTTTGGGGAGGGTGGGGACATCTTGGAGTGGCGGGGGAAGTATGTGATATGGAACAGTCAGAAGGCAGACCTTGAGGGGAATAAAGACTGGACTGTAAAAACAGATTAAAGAGCCTTCTGCCTGGTCCTTTATGGTGGGACAGACTGCTAGCTAGTCTGCATCCCAGAAGATGCTGCACTCAGAGCATTTGGTAAGAATCCTCCCGAAGTCCCACAGCTGCTGCTGGGAATCCAATGGGATCCAGCTCAAGGGGAGGCCCCAAGGCCTGACACTATTACAGAGGCTATGGAGAGCTCACAAAAAAGGACCTATCATGACTGCCCTCCAAAAGACCCAACAAGCAGCTGAAAGAGTCAGATGCAAATATTTACACCCAATCAATGGACAGAAGCTGCTGACGCCCTCCCTCCCCCCCCACCCCCTGTGGTTGAATTGAGGGGGGAGGTATGCGGAGTAGGTATGGGATGTGGAATAGTCAGAGGGTGGACCAGGAGCAGAATAAAGATTAAATAAAAAGAAGTTATTAAAAACAGGACAGCTTAATATTAAAAAAAAAAAATGAGTTTTAATCGAATTCTGATTGACTCACAATGGAAAATGTCACAAAGAAAATCAGGTGTGAAATATTCCACATTCTAACTAATTTTCTATGTTTTTCTAATCTAATGTATCAGTATAAGTTTTAACCCATATAAGAATTAATTGGTAAGAAAATAGTATTTACTTGAAAAAATGATTAAGGAAAAAATATTTAGGAGGTTATTATATCAAATTTTCTCTTCCAATAGTTTTTAATATTGTAAATATATTGAGCATATATTTAAATTAGTCTAGTAACTTAAGTTTTCAAAAATATACCTAAAATAACTTGATACTATATTGTGACTGAGTGAATTATGCTATAGTTTGAATCTTTAATATTAACTTGATATGTATGAATTTAATTCTTTATTAAAAGTTAACAACTTCAATTGATAATTTTGTGTATTAATTAGTCATATTGGAGTGTGGAGGAATGCAATAGAAGGATAAAATGATGTAATTACATTACGATCTCAAAAATCATCATCATAATAATAATGATTATGAATAAGTTATTAAAATTAAATCATATGATTAATTAGCTAATTACACACCTGAAATCACAGTTCAACTTATCTAAGAACCCAAAACATTACATACTGTCAACAAAAAGCAAAAATCCTGAACACGTTCTGTATTTGAGTGGCTAAAGCCGAGCTTATGAAGCACAACACTCCATAAACGCTCTCTCAATACCAAAAACAAACTAAAAAAGCAATAAATTAAATAAAGAAAGATGCCCCATGCAAACAAGTCACCAATTAAGCCATATGGTCAATTGCTAAGGATGTAGATAAATAATTTAGTTTTCAAAATCCAGTCAACACTGAGATTCAGTGATTTTGTGTGTGTGTGTGTGTGTGTGTGTGTGTGTGTATGTGTGTGTGTATGTAGCAATAACAGTTAAAGAAGAATTCAGGGACCAGGCAGTAGTGGTGCATGCCTTTAATCCCAGCACTTGGGAGGCAGAGGCAGGTGGATTTCTGAGTTCGAGGACAGCCTGGTCTACAGAGTGAGTTCCAGGACAGCCAGGGCTACACAAAGAAACCCTGTCTTGAAAAACCAAAAAAAAAAAAAAAAAATTCAGGGATTTAAGATGGAATGAGGTAATGTGAAGACATGAAAGGGGTTGCAGACAGGAAAGACGATAAGTGGAAATGAGGAGATAATCTAATATTTTCATTTCTAAAAAGCGTAAATAAATCAATTCTCATAATGTTCTTTCATATTTCATTTAATTCTTCCATTAAAGACCATTCTTAAAAATAATTAGACAGTACAACAGAGAAGATACTTTGAACCTTTGGAAGAGTATAATATGTATAAGAATTGCAGGAGTTTAAACAATGTAAATTTAAACATAATATAAGTGTCATTTCATTGTACCTCCTTTCAAGATAATACCCTTTATCCCAGTTGTGGGGTTCACATCTTTAATTTCAGCAATTGGGAGGCAGAGGCAGGTGGATCTCTGTGAGTTCACGATCAGCTTGCTCTAAACAGAGAGTTGACTACCAGGACAGCCAGAGCTACATAATAGATAATAAAAATAAAAGTGCGTTTATTTTCACCTATAATTTCTCATTGCTAGAAATGATTCATCAAAGTTGAAAGATATGTGTTTTTAAAATCTGAGAGACATAAGAGCATTTATATATAATAATTTATTAATAAAAATAAGCCAAATAAATAATTTGTTTTCTAATATACTGTATGATTTAGGATATTGAAATTCCAAACATTTGTTGAAAAAATTCTTCAGTTACTGAGACACTGAAAAATAGATGCAGTTAAACATGTAGAAATCCACAAGTAAAACTAATTTTCAAAATCACTATGTGACATATAAAACGACTTAGTGAATATAATAAAACATTACTTGCATCCTGAGTAGAAAATTTGACATATGTATTAGTAAATCATGAAATAATTTTTACTAACTATGTAAAACTAATGTTAGATTATATTTGCACTGATATTTCATACAGAAATGAAGAGATTTGAACAATTGCAAAGTGGTTAAAAAAGATTCATAATGGAAAAAGTATCAAACGATCTTAATTTAAGCTAAAGTAGGCTTATATGTCTTTAAGTTTATCATCTAGATTTGGGAAATATCACATAAAATTTTACATATTTTTAACCAAATATAAATTATAATCTATAAATATGAAAAGATTTTCTTTTCCAAATAAATTGAAATTGGAATTTCAATTGAAATTATTTATTTCCATAAATAATTGAAATTTATGATAAACATCAGTAATTAAACCATTTCTCTGACTTGTAACTCCACCATTAGCAGCCGAACAAATATACTGAAAAATAAATCCAAATGGCAGTATGAATATAGAATATGTAATTGGTAAAAACAAAAATCAATATAGTCCACCACACAGGCAGCAAGTTATTGGCAGTTTAGTAGCCATGGGAGAATAAGGCAAGTTCAAAATGCACTTCCAGGAAAAAACACTCATTTAAGCTCCAAATCGGAAACATAACAAGAATAAAATGAATAAAGCACTTTTACTCATCTAAATTTCAGTATTCCTTAACCATTACTGAATGTATATTGTCAAAAAAAATTCATGGGCTAAATAGCAAAAGAAGTTGTATTCCAAATTACTGCAATAGACTCAAAAAAAAAAAAAAGAAAAAGAAAAAGAAAAAAGAAAAAGAAAGAAAAGAAAGAAAACACACATTTTCCTTAAATATTTTAAGTATCTTATTTTCTTATTTACTATTCTCTCAAACAATACATCCCACCCTGAGCCTCCCCTCCACTCCTCCCAGCTTCCCCAGATCCACTCCTTCCACATTTTCCTTCATAAAAGAGTAGACTTCATGATGATATCAACTAGACACAGCATAAAAATTTGCAATAAGACAAAGCACAAATCTTCATAATAAGACTGGAGGAAGTAACCCATTAGAAAGAAGCAGGTCCCAAGAGCAGGAAAAGGACTCAGAAAGATCCCCTCCCCCATCATCAGGAACCCCACAAACACCCCCAAGCAAAACAAGTACAGCATGTAGGCAGAGGACCTAGTGCTGATCCATGCAGGCTCCATAATTGACCCTTTAGTCTCTGCGAGTCCCTATGAGCCCTGCTTTGTTAAATTGTGGGCCTTTTACTCCTGCTATGTTTGACCACCTGGCTCTTAGAATTTTTCTTCTCCTTCTTTGGTTTCCATGAGCCCACGGAAAACTTTCTTTTCCCCCACTTCAATTTAGGCTCTGTTTTAGTCTATTAATATTTGGCTCTGGCTCTCTGAAATCACTCTGTTAAAAATCAAAGCTGTTTTTTCCTCCAGCCAAGTAGTTCCCAACAGCAATGACTCTGAGACTAATTATTTATTATTAAATGCCTACTCCATAAGCTTTGGCTCATTCCCTGACTAACTCGTAACTTATTGAACCCATTAAAACTATTCTGTCTACCATTTTGTTAGTTACCTCTCTTCAGTCCCAGCTTGCTTCTTCCTCTTTTAAGAATTCTCTATTTAGAGCTATACCTCATTTTTAACTGAATTGTCTGGTTTGTTGATGTCTAGTTTCTACACACACACACACACACACATGTGTGCTATATATATGCTATATCTAGGCATAGAATAATGAAACATATATTTAGTATAACTTCAAAAGTCCCCATAGTCTGTATGTATAGATATACACAGATACACATATTCATATATAACATGGTTCCTCTACCAAATGTGGAGTTTGTGAAAATCTTTTCCCATACTATAGACTTCTCTCTGAGTTAAGGTTTATATTGCTACATGACTGGGTAGTTTAAATATGCCTGATCTTGTGAGTGGCACTATTCGGAGGTGTGGCTTTGCTAGAGAAACTGGATTATTGTGGGCTTGGACTTTAAGATCCTCCTCCCATCTTCCTGAGGATACCAGTCTTCTATTGGCTTTCAGATGAAGATGTAGAAGTTTCAGCTCCTCCTGCACTAAGCCTGACTGATTGCTGCCAAGCTCCTCCCTTGATGACAATGGACTGAACCTTTGAACCTGTAAGCCAGCCTTAATTAAATGTTGTCTTTATAAGAGTTGCCTTGATATTGGTGTCTGTTCACTGTAGTAAAACCCGAACTAAGACAATGACCAAAGCAACTCTTTCTTTGGGGCTGGCTTACAGTTCAGAGGTTTTAGTCCATTATCATCATCACGGGAAGCATAATAGCTTGCTGCTAGACATGGTGCTGTAGAAGGAGCTGAGAGTTCTTCCTCTCAGTTCAAAGGCAACCAGGAGAAACTGCCTTCTAGGCAGATAGGAGGAGAGTCTCAAAGCCTACCACAGTGCCATAATTCCCCCCCTCAAGGTCTCACCTTGTCCAACAAGGCTACACCTCCCTATAGTGTTACTCCCTTAGCCAAGCATATTCAAACAACCACATTCCACTCCCTGGCCACCATACCCTTGTTAAAACACATGAGTCTATGGTGGCCATACCTAGCCATAGCATAGTGAAAAATACATTTAGTACAACTTCAAAAGTCTCCATAGTCTATAGCAGTCAACTAATGCTAAAATTCCAAAGTTCAAAGTCTCTTCTGATATTTATGCAATCACCAAACTGTAATTTCCTATAAAATCAAAAGCAGAAAGCAGATTACATACTTCCAATATATCATGGCACAATATACATTATTATTCAAAAACATTGTGGTAAAGAAATACTGCACCAAAGCAAGACCAAAACCCAGCAAACTCCAAGCTCTGCATCTTCATGTCTGAGGTACAAATTCTTTCAGCTTTGATGACTCCAACACTGCTGCTGCTGTTCTTGATGACCATAGCCTAGTGGTGGCATCTCCAATTTGTTGGAGGAGTTTTCCACTGAAACTAGGCTTCACCAATAGCTTCTAATAGGCTCACTTCATGGTGCCAAGCCTCATGTTCTTTGTATGACTCCTTCAGTCCTGGCCTGTCAACAGCAACTGAGGCTGCACATTCTCCAATTGCTTTGGTTGGCCTCTCATAGTGTCACATTTCAGCTGCTTTTAATGACCCCCCTTCATGCTTTTGAAACCAGTATCTCCTGATTGACTTTTACACATTACGAAGCCCAGTTGTAGCACGAGGTACAACCTTGGCTATCTCTGGAAACACTTCCCAGAAAATTTCACAGAAGTGATGCTGATTTTTTTCTTAATCACTATTAATTACTTAGTTCCTGTTAACCAGCATCAATTGTCCCAGTAACCCCTTCTACTCTTGACTCTAAGGACAGTGCCACATGGTCAAAGCTGCCAAATTCTACTGCTTGCTGGGCCTGGAACATTGCCTTCTGCTCTGTTACATTATCACCAGCTTTCTGTTTCCCAACGGTTTTCTGCACTGCCAAGGCTTTTCTATTTTGTATCTTCCTCTGTAGACCAGGCTGAACTTGTACTCAGAGATCTACTTGCCGTTGTCTTCTGAGTTCTGGGATTAAAAGCATCTACTACCATACCTGGACCTAAACTTTTCTTTATTTGGAACTTGTTCTGTACCTGGCTGGTCTTGAACTCAAAGATCTGCTACTCTCTCTCTCTCCTGGGATTAAAATCATGTACCAATATGCCTGTACTTAAGTTTATCTTGAACACAAATCTTCAAGATCAAAGGCCTCTGTCTTCCAGCCTCAATGTGGATCGCATATATGCCCTCCATTTATGCATTTCAGTTTATTCAAGATTAAAAATCAAAATGAAGACAATAACCAGATAATAATAATACACAACATAATATAACTATCTCTTGTTCAACTGCAAAGACATAAACAATTAGCTTAACTCATTGGGATCTTGCTCTGAGGTCTCCCTTTATCTGTTTATTACCTCAAATATAGGATTTAACTCAATTTCACCTATGGATGCCATTTTATTTCTTGAATTGTTTGTATTTTTTCTTCTTAAACTTGTGATGCAGGATCAAAACACTTTTCCTGAGAGTAATCCAGAGGACAAACTTTATGTTGGGCTTTTTTCAGACTTCCTTGGTTAATGCAATTAATCAAACACTCTTTACCTTAGCCCCATATAGAGACTCTCGAGAGAAGGCAAAAAGCAGCAACATTCTTCACCAAAACATCATAAAAACAATTCCCAGAGTTCAAATCACCTTTAGAAACAATGTCTTACATATTTCTACTATAATGGCCAATTAAATCTCACTTAAAGCATCCCATGGCTTTCCAAATCCAAAGTCTAAAAATTCACACTCCTCCAAACAAAAACATAATCAGACCTATCAACACAATACCCCAGTCCTTGGTATCAACTTCTCTTTTAGAATTTTCATTGCTATGAAATGCCACCAGGAACAAGGCAACTCTTAGAAAGACAAACATTTATTTGGGGCTCTTTTACAATTCCAGAGGTTTAGTCTATTGTTATCACAGTAAGAAGCATGGAAGCATAAAGACAGTCACAGTGCTTGAGAAGGAGCTGAGAGTTCTGCATCTTGATTCAAATGCAGCAGGAGAGACTGTCTTCCAGGCAGCTAGAAGGAGGGTCTCAAAGCTCACCCCCACAGTGATACACTTTCTCCAGCAAGGTCATGCCCTGGGCCAAACATATTCAAGCTATGACAGCTGCTATTTTTTCCTATTGATGGTACCCTTTGCCTTTCAGAAGATTTTAAGTTTTATAATGTTTGATTTATTAATTGTCAATTTTAGTGCTTGGGCTATTGATATTCAGTTTAAGAAGTTGTTTCCATGACGATGAATTCAAGCATATTCCCTATTTTCTCTTTTATCAGGTTCAATGTGTCTTTTTTAATGTTGATATCATTTATCCACTTGGACTTGAGTTTTGTGCAGGGTGATAAATATGGATCTATTTGCATTCTTCTACATGCTGACATTCAGTTAGACCAGCATCATTTGTTGAAGATGCCTTCTTTTTATTCCATTGTGTATTTCTGGTTTCTTTATCAAAGATCTGGGGTCCATAGGTGTGTGGAATTATGTATGAGTCTTCAATTTTGTTTCAATGATCAACATGTCTGTTTTGATGCTGGTACCATGCAGTTTTTAAAATGATTTCAAGACCTGTAGAAACAGGGTAGTTTGAAGTAGTGGCTCGTCTGGGGAAACCTGAAGTGAGATGTGGCATGATGAAGGCAATATTTCATCAGGGCACCACATGTGGGACATATGATGGTTTGGCCAGATTCAGAAAAAAGCAAGAATAAAGAGGTTGGTGAGACATGTAACTATTTTTATCATCTTAGTTCTCAGTTCATATGTAACTATTATTTTTATTCTCTTGCAATTTATGAAAAAAATTTAAGAAGGAAAAATTCATATATCTCCTTTTAGTCACTTGGGTGTGGGGTTTATCATGATTGCTTACTACTGGAAGCATAATTATAATCTACAAATGAGAAAATATATTGTCTTCTAATGTTAGATAGCCTTCAATAAATTCTAATATAATCTGTAATCACTGTAATATTGAGCATCTACTCACTGGGGTTATTGGTCCATCAATGAAATATATAAATATGACAGGTACATGAGGAATATATGAGCAAGCCATGCAAAGCATGCTGGTGAGAGTGCCATGACCTACATAGTAAACTAAACAATGTCTCCCCAGCAATGACATAGATTTTGTGTTTCTGTATACATCTGCATAAGATGTTATCATGACATTTTTTGAGAATTTATTAAACTGAAACAAATATATTACCAATCTCTTATTTATTTATTCATTCATTCATTCACTCATTCATTCATTTGGTAGTGCTGCTCAGTTTGCAATATGCAAGGAACTAAACAGAAGTTCCTCACAGTTTAGTATAAACTATGGAAACTGTGTCTTATTGTTGGAAGAATAAACTATTCTCTTAATGTAAAATAGTAAGGAATGTGCTACCCTGTTGTGCAATGGCTATTGCAACTGTGTTATTATTATCATGTATGATGTTAATAGTGATGAATTATTTATAAACAACAACAATTAAGGGATGACTTCAAGTCATAAACTTCTATCATTCCACAAGACAGAAGGTATTTGTGCTCTGTGTTTCAGGACCAAAGAGCAGTCATCTAGCTAGAAGTTTCAACTTTTTAACAGTGACACTCTAAGTGTCAAATTCTAATTCTAGACCGAACTCTATAAGTTTAAATCCTAAGAGAATATAGCCAAATTTTATTCTAATAATGCAGGCTTCACAGTAAATTAAATGTGTATAGATTATCCCAACAAATTGTTGAACAACATCCAAACTGCATGTGTAAGGATTATCTCAATCTGTATTAAGTGAGGAAATGGAAAGAAAAATGAATTATCAAAGTATGAAAACTGGACTTATATCAATTTGGTTTCTTTATACAGAAATTATATTTTTTTGCCTTAATATATTTCTATGGTACTAGACTAGAGTAACATCATAATTCCTATTATTTTATTTTTCAAAAGATTGATTTTAAGTGTCTTTGTTTTTTTTAACTCAAATTTTATTTGTTCTTGTTTCTACTTCAAACAAATTCTAAGTGAATTAATTTTCTAAATTTTGGGTCTATCTGTTTTTGCATTGTATTTTCTTTTTCCCTATGATAGAAGACAGCTAATGATTACTTTTTCTTAATCCTGAAAGGAATATGAGCCAATATACTGCTTTGTCCAACCTCAGTACTCTAAGCTTAGAAGGCGTTTGGACTGAATTCAAGATGATTCTTGGCAAAATTACAACACATACTCTATTGTTCCCTAGCAGGACTCTAAACCTATTGTTTCTATTTTCTTCATAATGTACATAGCCTGGCCCTTGACAAAAGCATCAAGACATTATTTCTTTGTTTGCTTTTGGTTCCATTCTTTTTTCTTTTTTTAATGTGACTTATTTTGTTTTGAAATTTATCAAAATGATGGTGTATAGCTGGCTTGATTGCTAGAGTATGCTACCAGTGTCTCTAGAAAGCAGGATGACAGAAGTTGGCATTAGAAGGCTCATCCTGCTGCTGCCATGGCTGAGGGCAATTCCTGCAAGCAAGAAAACCCAACACTAACAATAAACCATTTATCTGAGGTGAAATAATCACATTTTATTCCTAATGTTATAAGAACATAAATGACTTAATTTTGACCCAAGAATAAGTACTTACTATCATAATACCTTAGCTGGTATTGTTATTTGTAGAATAAATCTCTAGCTTAAGAATTGCTAATGAACATGGAGAAATGGTATCACATATGTAAAATGCATAGTGTTAATAAGATATGCCTAATCAAGCTCCACTAAAACAATTGTAAAACAATCCATAAAAAGCATGTTAGTAAGTTTCACTGTAGGACTATAATCTGAGAAACTGAGGTATTTCAATGTATGATACAGTCTGAATAGTATTTCAGTATAATTAATACTTTCTTAACCTAGAAAACAAATTGAAAATTTGAATAGTGAGAAAGGGACATGTTTACTAATTTTTACAGGAGCTTTTGAGATGTATTTGTTTTCCTTCCCTTATTTGAGTACTATTGAGTTTAGAAAACAGCTCCCATAAAAGAATGCATTTTACTAGAATTGAACTATGTAGACTGTAATCACATTGATTGAGATGTGAAGACCATCACTGGTAACAGTCACAGGAATCATCTTTAGTAACTAATTCTACTTATATGTATAAAAAAATGGTACCATGTAAGTGCTATTACTTATATTTTGGGCTACTATATGAAATGTCATTTAATATCTCCATAGCTAATGTTAAAAGACAGCTAGTGCTCCAATTATTCATAAATTAATTTTAGATAGTTTATAAGAGTGAAAGGTTGAGCTTCTTCAACAGAAAAAAAAATCTGTAAACAATTAAAACTGGCCAAAAAAAATGAAGAATATAATGGAAATGAGAAGAACATGTTTTATAAGAAGTGGGAGAAGAGAAAAAATAAATTTTGGGGAATATTGTTCCCAGTATATATATGTATATTTACCTTTAGACATATAATATTCCATTGTATTTATAAATGCAAATGCTTCTTTCTGTTATCTACACCTCTTTTTTATGTGACATAATCACACCAAATTATAGAAGATAAAGTTGGAAGGTCCATTAAGAAGTCATAGCCAATTATATCGAATTCATTACATATTAAAAAATTATAAAAAAGAAAGTAGAGAAATAGAAGAATAATCAGTACAGAGTGAAAGCTTTTCATAGAGGAAAATGAAAAGTGTATCATATTTACTCTATGCATTGTTTGCAGGAAGTTTTTCCTGTGACAAACAGGTATAGATAATACTAGCAATAAATGCATATATATATATATATATATATGCATTTATTGC
>JADRCH010000004.1:10751271-10791593 GCA_019843965.1 Rhynchomys soricoides | reverse complement strand
GTAACACTAATATTTTCCAACCATTATATTGGATATATAGAAATATATATAAGATTGGGCATCTGGATTTTGCAAATAATATTTTGCAAATAATACATGTTAAGTATCACAAACACTTCTAAGATTCCAATATAATGGTTGGAAAATATTAGTGTTACATTCAGTGTTTATCTTTTTATTATTTCATTTCTTTTGCATATGACATCAGTTTCCCTTCCCTCCTCTTCTCCCAGTGCCTCACTCCTACCCCCTTTATCCACTACTCCTCCATTTCTCTTCAACAAAGGCTCAGCCTCCTGTGGATTTCAAGGATCCATGACTTATGAAGTTGCAATAAGACACTTCCTCTTGTATTCAGTCTAGAGGAGGCACTCAGTTGGGAGAAAGAGCTGCAAAGGTAGTCGGCAGAGTCAGAGACAGCTCCTGTTTCCGTTGTTAGGAGTCTCAAAAGGAGACCAAGCTACACAACTTTTATATGTATATCTAATTGGAGGGCCTAGGGCAGTCCTATACAGGGTCCTTGGTTGGTAGTTCACTCTGTATGCCTCTATGGGCTCAGGTTAGTTAATTTTGTGGGTGTAGTGTCCTTAAAGCTCTGACTTCTACAATATGTCCAATCCAACTTCTTCAGGATTCCCCAATATCCCACTAATGTTTGGCTGTGGATCTTTGTATCTGTTTCAGTCAGTTTCTGGGTGAAGCCTCTCTGATGACAATTGGTCTAAAGGACAATTGTTGAGGATAGAAGAGTATTATTAGGAATTATTTTGTTGATTTTTTGTTTGTTTGTTTGTTTTCCATTCACATTTGGTTCTATCCTAGGTAATTGGACTATCCAAACTGTCTCTTGGCCATCCTGGTCTGTCAGAACTGGCTCTTACCCTTGGCATGGATACAAACTGGACCAGTCATTGGTGCAATACTTCCTCAATTTCTGTTCCATCCTTACTCCTGCATATTTTATAGGCAGGACAAATTGTAAGTGAAAGGTTTTCTAGTTGAGTTGGTGTCCTAATTCCTCCATTGGAAGTCTTGCCTGCTTACAGGAGATGGCTGGTTCAAGCTATGTACCATCATTCCTAGGAGTCTTAGCATCTACATCGATTCCAAGAAGTTTCTACTGCCTGAAGTTTCTGTCTCATCTCCAACTTGTCTATAATTCTAATTATCTCTCCAAGTTCTCTCCTGCTCTGTCCTTCCTTCTGCAGATCCCTCCTGTTCCTATCTCCACCTTCACTCAGTCCAGTCTTGTCTATCTTGTGTTCCCTTCTCAGTGTGCTTCAGGCATCTATCCTTGGGCCTTCCTTGTTACTTAGCATCTTTGATTTTGTGGATTGTAGCATGGTTATCTTTTACTTTGTGGCTAATATGCATGTATAAGTGAGAACATACCATGGTTGTCTTTCTGCTTCTGAGTTACCTCGCTCAAAATGATTTTTTTCAACTTCCATGCATTTGTCTTCAAATTTCATGATGTCATTGTTTTATAAGGTTGAATGGAATTCCATTGTGCAAATGTACTTTTTCTTTATCCATTCTTTAGTTGGTGGACATCTAAATTTACAGTTTCTGGCTATTAGAAGTAACCTGCAATGAATATAGTTGAGCAACTGTCTTTTTTTGATGTGTTCCTTTATGTATATGCCCAGGAGTGGTAAAGCTGGGTCTTGAAGTAGAATAATTCTCACTTTTCTGATAAATAGTCAAATTCATGGTTTTTGTTTGTTTGGTTACTTGGTTGGGTTTGGTTTTGGTTTTGGTTTTTGTGGGGGTTTGGCCATTTATCTGAGGATATGTCAATGGAGAAGCAATTAATAGTGGCAGATAAACACTGGGAGGAGGGAGAAAGAAAAGATGTAAAGAAAAAATTAATAAGAATAAACCATCAAACAAAAACATCTAATTGGTGATCTTTCTGATCGGGTATATAAGCAATAGTTTAACAAAAATGATGTTTTTCCACAAAATCATACAAATATTTTAGTAAAGATGTATAGTAATTCACAATTTGATTAAAAAGTCTTTAAAATATCAATGGCTGATATTCTAAACTTGGTTAGTTTTTATTAGGTACTATAAATCAGAAGCACGATTTGAACTTTGTTTCACAGTTGTGGCACTATATATTATAATATATTGGATTTTGAAAATATTAGATTAAATATTTGTCTATGCTTTGATCACAAAGAAGATCCATATTCAAGGTGATTGATAAGTTTACCTAATTATAAAAATTCTTCTATGGAATTTATATATGAAAATATTGTACTTTTTAATTTATCTGTTCTAAAATTTATGCAAATTTACTTATCATAAAAAATGTTCAAGTATTTTGTTTTATTTTTTGATATATGTACTGTCTCTGTAGCCCTGGCTATTCTAGAACTCACTGTGTAACCCAGGTTGCCTTTGAACTCAACAATATTTCTTCCTGCCTTTGCTTTTCAAGTTCTGGGCTTAAAGAAGCATTCTACTAAACTGGGTTAAAAATGGTAAAGATTTTATCTGCTGTCATGTCCTGAGTATTTTACTTAGTCTTCATTCATGATTCTCCATTAGGCACAGGTTTTTTAGACATTTTATATTAATTGTGTTCTGTAACTTTGATTTCTTGTTTTGATAAAGACAATGATGAGTCTGGTCAACTTTGTCTTAATTGAGATCTCTAGATAAATGTCTTAAAGCAATAAAAGCCCTACTATCTAGTATACTTATTCTAAATGTGAAAGTGATAGTAGCTGAAGTAGCAAGGTTGGGGCTTACAAAAGTAGGAGACTGCTCCTGTTCTGAGATGATCCATAACATGTGACTTTATGGTGCAGTTCTTCTACTTTCCTTCCTGCAATCTTTTAAAAGATTGAAGCCCAGATCAGTTCAGGGTAAAAAAGAATGACTTTGATAGGGTTCTGGTGAGATACGCAAGGAGTGTAAAATTAACATGGAGTTGTACATGTGAAATGCCTTTTCTATAAAAAATTTGACTGTACACATTTGTAGTAAGGATAAAAACCAACAAAGACAAAATGCTATTCCACTGCTTCTCATCTACACAGCATAACTCTTAAATACAAAATACATCTTATTTAATTTAAAATCATTCTACATGTCTAACTATTTCCTTGGCATTAAAATTTTATGTAAATGGTTCATTTTGTAATTAGTACTAAAAATCAGTTGTTATTCACTTAAATTTTTTAATAAGATTTTCTCCTAGTTCCTTCTGATGTTCTCCATAATTGAAATCCTTTTTACTCTTGTTGGTAACTTAATAAATACAAGGAAATTTTCTCTAAGATAGGATGTCAGTTGATTACTTTTGGAACAATATGGCTTGCAAAATATTTATGTACTAACTTTTGATTTTCATACATATTTACAAATAGATATATTTGCATATTTACAAATAGTTGACTTCTACATGGAATAAAGTATAACCATTGGAAAATGTTCATTTTTAACCCAAACAAATCTTAATGTAAACAAATGCCCTATATCTGGGAGATTTTGTTTCATTATCTTTCAGCAGCCATTTCTTTGTAGAAAAATGTTGAACTATGTATTAAGTAAGAGAGTTAGAGGTATCTTGATATAGAGATTCTTACTAAGAGCACTTTTGCTATAACCATGCTAATGATAGTTATCTTTTGATCTATTTCCACAATCGCATATTTATAAAATGATACTAGTAAACTCTATATTCACTTATGTCAGGATTTAGCTATATTCAGCATGGTGCCAGTAATTTCAAATGGAACGTTTTTTCGCTAAAATACATTGCAAGCTACTTAATAAAGTTTGTGTTTAAATTGCAAATTACCATCCTACAGATGACACATTCAATGTGAACTGTCTTTCATCACTCCTTTGGATTGGATTTTATAAGGTAACTAAGGGTTCTCATTTTGTATTTTAAGGAGACATTTCAGAATATGCAGAATGCTCAGAATATTCAGAATGTTGACTTCACTGTCATATGAAATGTTGCTAACTAGTACTATGTTCATTTTATATTATTATAATGGGTATTATGGTGAACCTCTTAATATCTAAATATATAATACAGTAATCCCTATATTGCTGGCTCTGACCATCTTTGTACATGTCTTCCACACCGCCCTCTCATGGATGTGTACTCCACAATCTCTCATTCTTTGCACATTGTCCAGTTGTGTGTGATGAGGCCTGAGAAATACAATAATTTACAAATATACCTGTATGTTATTAGGGGACATTTTATTACTATGCTACAATAATTTACAAATATACCTGTATGTTATTAGGGGACATTTTATTACTATGCTCATTTCACCTGAAAATACTATGTTATCCTCTGAAGCCTATGGTGTATTTAGTTTGAGGTTCTTGGCTTTATTAACAATGTCATATATGAGGTACATACAGCAGGCCTTAAATCCAAACAAAAAGTTTCTAGGTACTTAACTATCATTTGTGATCCAATTTTGCCAGGGGAATTTGTCTCACAGACAAGTCACTATTGTAGGCAGTAGGGTTCATAACTGGATGACACTGATATATACTTGTTTTCTCAAGAGCATAGAGTACCTTCTAACACTATTAATGGTAGCCTCCAGGCATGAAGCTTCCAGTTGAATATCAGCTAGATTTCTCCATGCTTTGTGGCATACAACTGAGGGGTCTGATTGTCAAGCTAGGTATGGTAACCAAAGAACTAGCAATATTTTGGTGAGGAGTTTCCATTGGATGGGACCTTTTGGCTAACGACTCAAAGAGACATTATCTACTCCTGGTATTGGTCAGTTTGTTAAGTAGCATAGTATATCTACTCAGGGCACTATCTTCCCCATTATATAGAAACTTCAGGTAAATTTTTAATAATAAAATTTTTATAATTAATGAATTAATTAATTTTTAAAATAATTTATTAAAAAATTTAACATGCTAACAAGATACTCTTGATTCTATAGCTTTATATGTACAGTTTCTGGAGCTTTTTTATTTTTCATACTTTATTTACATTTCAAATGTTTCCCCCTTTCCAGATCTCCCCTTTGGAACCTCCCCCATCCTCCTGCCACTATGGGGGTAGAGTCTTAGACATTAGTGTCATATGAGGGGTTCAGGTAGGTAGGGTATGAAGTAACGATGGCTTCAAAAGATATCTTTAATTTTTTTCCAATTTTAAATTGGACCTTTAAATGAAGATTAGCAATACATAATCATTAAATGAGATTTTAATTGGCTCAATGGATTCACATGGTTAGTGTTTAGTCTCATATTCTTTTTAACTACTAGACTTTCAGTCTCTTCTGAAGAAATAAGCAGTCACAATCTAATGAAAGAAATATAAATACTCTGAAATGGCAGAAAATGTAATTGTATATAAATGGCACGAATTAATTTAGAAAATCAAAATTATTTATAATTAAATTGCAAATTGTATTATGATGCAGGGGACATTTGTAATTTTGGACTATAATAAGAAAGACAAGCTGCTGTGCATCACAGAATCAAAAAGAATCAATTGAAATTAGATAGAAGCTTAAAAGTTCAGTTGTCTCAAGTTACTCCTGATTTAAAAATCGAAGTAGGTTTAAGCAAACATGTTATGTATTATCAGTTAACATGCTTAACGATAGGACAATGTAAGAACTAGTAAGCAAACAAACACAGTCCTCCAACATCTGTATACTGCTCCACACATGCATATGAGGGATCAATGTTGGATGCATAAAGATACAGTAGCATATATCCAACAGTTGAGTGGTCACGCATGCCTGACTGAATCTTGTTTAGACCCACATTATGGCTAGCAAATATGGATACAAACTATTTCTTTATCTATAAAGACAAAACAATTGTTTGTCCTGATGTAGTGAAGTCAATTTTCTTTTTAGTGATGTAGATCTTTAGATCCAAGAACACTTGGAAACAAAATGAGGGAAATTATTTCCTTTGAATGTTATATAATATTATCATACTGTCTCCTTTATGCCTCAGAAAACAGGGGTAAAGAGTCTATTCTTGGGGAATACTAATGGGAAACCATGTCTTTCATACGTACTAATGTTATTGTCTCCTGACAGTTTCTATGGTTGTTGACACAAGACCACAAGGAGGGAAGTCAGTTTTCCTTAGGGATATCTCTGAAGGTAGGTTGACCACACACCCATCAGTGGATCGCACAAGTAGGAAGCACTGTTTGGACTAAAAGAGGAAAGGTGATGATGTTAGGAGAAGGATATGCTAGAGACTCTCTTGGGGGAGACAGGTGGTATGATCAAATACATTGTATTCATGTACGAATTAGCAACACTGTCTATTGTGTTTTATTATAAGGTAATAAGATTTACAGCAATAATTTTAACCTTTTATATACATATATAGGAAATATATTCGCTAATTATATTGTGATTGTTAAGGTTTAGATACTATTTTTTAAATATTTCTTACAAATTACTTAAAATTCAAACAATGATTTGTTATTCTAATGTATTTATATGTCATGATCTTTCTAACATGTAAATAAATAAAATACTAAAGCCATTACATGATGTAATGGTCATTTTTACACTCCTAGAATCCAGTATGTTATTTCAGTAATAGAATGGCTATATTTTTTGTGGACAATGAAATCTGTTTACTATTTCCTCTGCTTTAATCATCTTAGTCTACTACACTTTCATATACACTACCCAAAAAAAGGGATTTCTAGATCACAGAGGGCCTGTGTTTATGACCCTAACACACAAGACTAAATTTATATTTTATCAGTTCTTCTGATCCTTCAACTCACGTAAGAATTATGCAGATATTTTAGGTGAATTATTTGTAGAAATGGGATGAGACATAAAACAACTTTGGTTTGAACATTGAATAAATTCAGTATTTAACAATAGGTTCAGTTAAGCATTAAGAAGAAAAGATGTTTTCATAGATAATGTCTAGATAAAACAAACATGGTCATTATATTTTAGTGGTGTTTAAAGATTATTTTCAAATGTTGATTTTAATAGTTCACATGTCTGCATTTGAAAAACTTGATTATTTTTGGTGCTGTGACATATAATGTGTAGTTTTTATATAACATATGGGAAAGTATATGAGTTTATAATGTTTACTTAAGAAGTAAAAGTAGAAATAACACTATACTGTCATGTATTATGATAACCCAGTTGAAAGAGAAGATGATTTTATGAATGAGATATTTAAGCCAAGACAAAGAAAAACTTTCCACACACTACTTTCATAAAGTACAGAAACAACACAAGGGTGAGTTGATTAATATAGCAATAAAATGACTATAAGTAGATGATGACAGAGCATATTCAATCACAGCTATGTTGCTTTATATTAGTTACTAGACACTTCTTGGGGTTGTGGTTAGCAAAAATTAGGTAGACTAGGAGGGTGAGAAGGTCCGATTATGGATATACTGACATAAAAATCACTATTTATATCAAAGTTTGAAAATATAATAAAATGTCTTTTTCATGTACCCTATACATCCTTCCTTCCTTCCTTCCTTCGTTCTTTCCTTCCTTCCTTCCTTCCTTCCTTCCTTCCTTTCTTCCTTCTTCCCACCCCACCCCCCATCTTTTTTTCTATTTTTACACTATATGGAACTAAGGCTCACACATGAGATTTTGTTATTGAGTTTTAGGTTTAAATCTTATAGTTTTGATTTGGCTTGAAATATATTCAATAAAACAGTATAGGAAAAGTTGATAAGAAATTAATTATTTATTGCCAATTAGTACTCTTTGCCGTGTTTTCATTTGGTTAGAAAAGTTATCTAACTACAGTAAGAAAATAAAATCCTAGCTTCTTGCTAAGAGCTTTGTAAATTCAGAATAGGAAATAAAACACAGTTTATTTTAGAACTTTGTGAAGTAGAGTGTGAGTCCAGAAGGTCAAACATCTGATTGTACATAGTAGACAGGTTTTAAAACTGAATTAAAGGGAATACCTCCCTCCCTTTCCCATTTAGGTGAGTAATCAGGAGGGTACAGCCCTCTATGTCAGCTACATCTTATCTGTCACTCCTCATTTACCATTTATCTTTTTCTCAACAATGACAATAGAAGCAACCTTGAAGAACAGGTTCCTATATATGTGCTATATCCTGTTTACATTGAGGTTTATTAGTCACACAACCCATTCCAAACTGTAGATGCCTACACAAGCTTAGTCTTTAGTAATTTTATATTCTAAACCTCTATTTTGGACCAAGGGGTGATTGCTTAAAAGTGGTGGGTTTCTGCAGATAGGAATAGTAGCACCATCGGACTCTAACAGGTGTGAATTGTTGTCTAATTATCTGTAGTTTTACCTAAAATACTTAAGGTATATTAGAGAATAAATCATAGACTGTATGGTTTACATAAAAACTTATACAATACTTACTTAGGGGGCTTATTAAGGGGACTCTTCACTGGATGAAGGTGAATGATAATTTTTCTGTGTGTTTATCTCCTTTTCTTTTCCACCATTATCATTCATTATTCAAGTCCAACACCATCCTGCAAACTCAGTGGACTCACATATTTTAGACTTTTGTCTTATCTTCCTTAAATTATTTGAGGTTACTCAAATCAAAGTTCTAAGGTGGTAAAGATTTTGTGAAGTCTCGTGGCAATAGAACAATACATTGCTCTATGGGACAAAAAATTATTAACATTTGCTAAAGTGCTCAATTTAGTACTGAAGAGAAAATATATTAATACTAATGTCAGAAATTTCAGAAGTGTCTTGGAATAACTGCTTTCTATTCAATTCTCAGTCATGTATTCAGTTTTGCAATTTAAGCATCAGATAATAAGCATATCTACTATTGCATAAACTTCACATTTAAAAATTAGGCATTGCAATGATAATGTAAACGGTACAAGCATTTACTCTTGGAACAGTATGAAGTTAAAAACATTTGTTTTATTTTAATACAAGGTATCATAATATCAAAAACATATATTAAACTTTTGTGATGTAACCCTACAAATAGTCTTAAGCACTCTTCATTCTCTAGTAGCAATTTTAAGCTCTATGAGAAGTTATGTTGCACAATTTAAATTTTTAAAGCAAGGTAGGATATGTTAATATTAACTGGAATGTATGACTCGAAGTCTGGTTCCTGGCAGACTGCTTGCTTCACTACCATGGTGCTCTGCTTTGGACTCAATTTTCTGTTTTTTATTTGTAACTGCTCTTCATTTTCCACTTCACCATTTCTCTTTGTACCTTCTACAAGGGTTTGTGGATCTTACAATTTCTTAGAAAAGCCTTCTGAATCCTATTCAGTGAATCAGATGACTGACTTCTTTTTCTACTAATCCTGGTCTTGGAACTCTTTTAAAGTAAGACATTATGAGGCAACACAGATTTGTACCAGCTCTATGTTTTTCTTCCACACCAGCTCTGTAAGCCAAACAATTTCAATAATGCCTAGGTATGACACATTCACCTACATTCATCTTATGTAGGGCATTCTTTTTTTTTTTCACCCATATCTGAATCATTCAAAGGAACACATGACCACAGATATATTAGTTTACTGTAAACTGATCATTAACACAGATTTTCAATCAAAAATCACTGGAAACTCAAAAGTAACTCATCTCACATTTTTTAAGATAACATAGACAAGAAAGCTCTATGATATTCAGTGGCAATAATTAGAATTTTGGACATTCTTCTCACTGCAACATTATTACTGAACTATTTATTTTCTTCATAATTATATTATAATATTGTCATAGTGTAAATCTGTAAAAATTAGAAATGACAAAACTCCATCATCAAAATGTATTAATTGCATTAATATGAATACAGGGAAATAGATTTTATATGTGCTGAGAATATTTTTAAGTTGGTCATAAAAACCACAACTCTCACCTCAAAGAGAATATAGTCAAATATAAATAACCATGACCCAGGAACATAGATATATGTTATCCCAAATTCAAGGTCCCAATATGATAACAGTTTGATGAAGTTTTACAGTAATAGAACAAAAATAAAGCTATAAATCAAGTTATATTTCAAGTTCATTGCTGAAAACTTTAGGGAGATAGGTTAAAATGAATCAAAACCACTTGTAAGAGGATAGCAGATTTATTTCAATGCTACCTAACAATATCCTTCTACTTTTCATTGGTGGAAGCTACTGGAATTAAGTTAATACATTCCTCAGGATTTTAGCGGTTAGTCTTAAGAATGCTATCTCACACACCAAAGTTGACAAGGAATGGATATTAAGTAATTAAATAAATCATAATTAGGTACTGAAACTGTAGCATTTCAACATTTTCATACTCAGAGAAGTTCTGCTAGCCTTGTAGAAGGTTCAGGGAGAAAGTTGAAGTTATTTTTAGAAACTTCATTCACAAAGTATATCCATAGATATATTCTTTATCTGAGTGAAAATATGACAGTAGTATGATCTGGGCAAATCAAAAAGAGTTATGTGAAATCAAATGCATATTCAATTTAAAGTTCTCATATTCATTTAAAGTTTCCTCTGATTTAGGATGCTACATTGCCAAATAGAATAGTAGGTGCAGCTACTCCTACTCTGATGCTGACCTGAGGAAAGAAACACCATCTAGAAACCCTTCCTCTTCCAACTCACTGTGAGAGGTAGGTATAGTCCTACATACTTACTGATGGATCTTTCACTTAAGTAGGTAGGATACTGAACCCCTTTATTCCCTATGTTTTTCTGCATGCCATAAATGTAAATGACAATTTTCTTTCCTCAGATGAAGTGATGAGATGGCAGCAGTACCCAATACTTACTAATACTTGGTTTGGTCTAAGCCCAAAATGTTTCTTACTAGCTACCCCTGGGCCTAGGCCTAGAAGCTTCTAGCCTCCATTTACTGACCCAGGCCTACAATGTTTCAGCTTCTCAGAGTTAGTGCTGAATAATCTCATCCTTTGTAGCTCTTTCTCAACTGTGATTGGCTGGTTCAATTTAAGCCTTCTGGATCAAACTCCTCTCCAGGTTAAGTAATTCAAATTGACTTCTCTTAGTTTCTGACTGAATAGGTCTGCTTGGAAAGACTGACTCTGAATGCTACAAACTGAACTTCTCTGAACAGAACTGATTAGAACCAAACTGAACTCTTCCAAATAGAACTGAACTGAACGCAGTTGAATTCCTCTGAACTTTCTCCCTCTACAATAGCCTCTTTTTCTTACCTGTTCTCATGAGGTTTGAACATAACCTACACTTAACTCACACTGCCCACTCATTTTCTGATTAGTTATTTTGTCTGTCCCCCAATTATACATCATTGTTTGGAATAAAAAGTGTATACTAAAAGCATATCTCTATTGTAGTCAAAGATGTTGCTGAAATTTTTAATTCCAATCCTGGTTTATCAAGGTTCAATTAGATTTTTATGAATCCACACTTATCAAGAGTTAGTATTTTCTGAAGAAAGAAATTGAAGAAGACCTCAGAAGATGGAAAGATCTCCCATGCTCATGAATTGGCATGACTAACAGTAAAAAAGGCCATCTTGATCAAAGCAATATACAGATTCAATGCAATCCACATTCCAACTCAATTGTTCATAGACTTAGAAAGAGAAATTCTCAAATTCATTTGGAATACCAAAAAACCCAGGATAGCAAAAACTATTCTCAACAATAAAAGGACTTCTGGGGGGATCAGCCTCCCTGATCTCAAGCTGTACTATAGAGCAGTAGTGATAAAAACTGCATAGTATTGGTACAGTGACAGGCAGGTAGGTCAATGGAATAGAACTGAAGACCGTGAAATGAACCCAAACACCTACGGCCACTTGATCTTTGACAAAGGAGCTAAAACCATCCAGTGGAAAAAAAGACAGCATTTTCAACAAATGGTGCTGGCTCAACTGGAGGTCAACATGTACAAGAATGCAAATTTATCCATTCCTATATCACTGTACACAGCTCAAGTCCAAGTAGATCAAGGACCTCTACATAAAACCAGATTCACTGAATCTAATAGATGAGAAAGTGGGGAAAAGTCTCAAACACATAGGCAGAGGGGAAAAGTTCCTGAACAGAACACCAATGGCTAATGCTCTAAGATCAAGAATCAACAAATGGGACCTCATAAAATTGTAAAGCTTCTATAAGGCAAAGGACACTGTCAATAGGGCAAACTAGCAACCAACAGTTTGGGAAAAGATCTTTACCAATCCCACATCCAATAGAGGGCTAATATCCAATATATACAAAGAACTTAAGAAGTTTGACTCCAGAGAACCAAATAATCTGATAAAAAAATGGGAAACAGAGCTAAACAGAGAATTTTCAACTGAGAAAAGCTGAAGAGCTGCGAAGCACCTAAAGAAATGCTCAACATACTTAGTCATCAGGGCAATGCAAATCAAAACATCCTTGAGATTCCACCTCACACCAGACAGAATGGCTAAGATCAAAATCTCAGTTGAAAGCAGATGCTAGTGAGGTTGTGGAGAAAGAGGAACACTCCTCTATTGTTGGTGGGAATGCAAGCTGGAACAACCACTCTGGAAATCAGTTTGGTGGACCCTCAGAAAATTGGACATAATACTCCCTGAGGACCCAGCTATACCACTCCTGGACAAATACCCAGAAGATGCTCCAACATGTAATAAGGATACATGCTCCACTATGTTCATAGCAGCCATATTTATAATAGCCAGAAGGTAGAAACAACCCAGATGTCCCTCAACAGAGAAGTGGATACAGAAAATGTTGTACATTTACAAAATGGAATACTACTCAGCTATTAAAAACAATGACTTCATGAAATTCTTAGGCAAATGGATGAAACTTGAAAATTTCATCCCGAGTGAGGTAACTCAGTCACAAAAGAACAAACAAGGTATGTACTCCCTGATAAGCGGATATTAGCCCCAAAGTTCAGAACACCCGTGATTCAATTCACAGCAACTGTTGGACTAAGCGTGGGGTCCCAGATGGAGGAGTTGGAAAAGGAACTGAAGGAGCTGAGGGAATTTGCAGCCCCATGGGGAGTGAGTGAGCATCAATGTCAACTGGTCAGGCCCCCTGGTGATCTCAGAGACTGGACTACCAACCAAAGACTACATATGGTGGGACCCATTGTATTGGACAATTTTGTGGCAGAGGAGGGCATTGGTACCTATCAGTGGGAGGAGAGGCCCTTGCGTCTGAAAGTGTTAGATGGCCCAGTTCAGGGGAATGCCAGGGAGTGAAGATGGGAGTGGGTGGGTGGGAGGGGAATACCCTCATAGAGGCAGTGGGAGGTGGTTTCCAAAAGGGAGACATGGAAAGGGGAAAACGTTTGAAATGTAAATAAAGTATGAAAATTTAAAAAAAAAATTTAAAAAGAGGGTTGTGGAAGGACAAGAGTGGTGAGAATATATTATATACACATGTGAAATTGCCAACAAGTAAAATTATAGTGAGTAATTCTCAAAAAATGCTGAAAGGATAAAAAAAATAAAATTAATTAAACATTAAAAAAAGAGCTATTATGTTTTGACTTTTAAACTAGAAAATTAGGCACCCCAATTACATAATTAAGTATAGAAACAATCAAACCTTATTACATAAGATAACAATATACAGTGTCAGTTAAAATGGTTATCTATTTTCTGAGATTGAAGAATATTAATCTGAGATACCTATTGCTTAGTAGATCTCGTACTGATAGGTAACAGCTATATCTGCCACATAAGAATTTAATCTTAGTATTTGACCTTTGTTCCCACATATGTAGTTTGTCCTATATTTTGTTTTACTTAAATAATGTTCTAATCCAAAGACACTGTATAGATATCTTCTGAAGGTGCCAGTGTGGATTCCAAGACTCTCTTGAGATTATAGTTACAGCAGCTTCTCTGTCATCTAAACCTTCAATTTCAGTAACATTTAATTTTTTTATGTTTGGTATTTGTTATTATTTTTTCATTTTTAAACTTATCCATGGTTAGATAAGTACATAAAATAAATAATTTAAATTTTCTTTCTTTTGAGACATTAATCTATATTAAAACCAATAGCATTATAGTATCATCTAATAGCAATTTCCTATTATATCCAATAGTTAACAATATAATCTAAAAACAAAAAACAATTTTACAAAATTTCAAAATAAACAGAAAGCATTGAGTATATATAATGTATACCATGGTTGCCAAATTGTATGTGTCAACATGAAAATCATACCACCTCATATTTTATCTTAGTATTTGAAAATGTGTTTCTGTTCTCAATGTATCAAAAAATTTTTGAAGCTTTGTAGATATCTATATTTATACCTACATATTTATATATTAATATATATACTGTAATCCTAATAAGACTTATTAATTTTCATTTATCTTAACTGAACCTATTAGCATACTATAGCAAGTTGGCAGATCAAGCGTTTTCATAATAACAGTGAGGAACATGACTCAGAGTTGCATTCATAGACTGATTCTATCTATAAAATCTAAGGATGGTACTCTCATTTATAAATGTCTCTATCCAAAGGAAAGGAAAGTTTAAAATGTAAAGATATGTCCCTTTAGGTTTTCTTTACAGGAATTTTCTTATTAAATGTGACAGAATCTTCATATTACTTCATATGCATTGGTGAAAGGGAATTGATAGATATTTGGATATTATCATGTTTTCTTCTTTTATAATTCTGTGCCTTAACCTAATTCTCATTATAAATAAAATATATTATTCATTGCAATATGTTTCTAGGTGGATTAATCGTCCATAATAAGGATCACAAATGGAAGCTAGTTATCTAGTGTCTACACAAAATTAATGTTTGCTGTAAAGAACTGTCATATATTAACAGTCTAACATACCAAAGGTTTAAGTTTTATTTCAACAAAATCTAGCAAATTCCATCCCAAGTTTCTAGAGGAAGTTTTCTCCACCTAATATTTCTTCCATACTTAGAGTAGATTTCTGAAATTATTTGTCTCCAATTTCTTAACAAAGACTTGGATGATTACCAAGGAAATGGCATAAAATATGAAGAACTTATCTCTTTGTCTAAAGTGTTTTAGTACAGAGGAGATACAGACTATATATGTTCAAGCTTTTGATGAAAAGTAGGAATGTGGCCCAAATAATATGTGGGAAAGATTAAAGTATAACCTTGGAGTTTTAAGTTAAAAGAAACTAGGGTAAACTAGAAACAATATCTGAGAAATCATCCTAAATTTTCTTAAAATAAAGCAGTACCAGAAATTGTTACTCAAAGACATGAGAAATAAGTAATACCTACCAGGGCAATCTTTGCCACATCTCTTTAGAACTTTTGAATTATATTCCAAAATTATTTAACTTTTACAACACATGGGTTGAACATTTGCTTTTGTTCAACTATTGGCATTTCTCTTACTAATTCATGTAATTTGATTCAAGGTTTTCAATATGGGGTTTGCAATATCATAGGAAGAACAACAAAAGCAACAAACCAGACCCCCCCAGAGCTCCCAGGGACCAAACCACCAACCAAAGAATACACATAGAGGGACCCATGGCTCCAGCTGCATATCTAGTAGAGGACGGCCTTATCTGGAATCAATGGGAAGAGAGGCCATTGGTCCTGTGAAGTCTCAATGTCCCAGTGTAGGGGAATGCCAAGGCACTGAGACAAGAGTGAATGGATGGGCAGGTGGGTAAGCACCCAATAGAAGCAGGGGGAAGGGGGAAAGAGGGTTTGTGGAGGGAAACCAACAAAGAAGACAATATTTGAAATGCAAATAAATAAAATATGCAACAAAAAGAAGGAAAACAATATTGCCAAATGTGTAGTAATTCAGACTAGTAAATAAAATTACCTAACATGCAAAATACACTCATATAATAACTCCAATGTTTATTTTGTACCCATAGGCTGGCCTTCACCCTGCTTCAATTTGTTGAAATTTTTTACTTTTATCACAATGCCTTGCTCCTTGAGATACTTAATAAATAATTCCCATATTTTATTTTTCTCTTTGCTCTTCACTCTTCCATGCTGATACATTCCAGGAAAATTATAGATAGATAGATAGAGATAGAGATAGAGATAGAGAGAGAGAGAGAGAGAGAGAGAGAGAGAGAGATAGGTTTGGGGACTAAGAGACTGAAATCAGAAATTACAGACATTGCATCTTATCTTAGTCAATTGCAAACAAGTATTTTTTTAATTTTAATTTTGGTCACTGGTCATGGATAGCAGATTAACAACAAACAAACAAACAAACAACAACAACAACAAAAACCTGTCTCAAGTATTTTCAAATCCTCCTGTTCTTGGAAGCAGTTGAAGCTGAATATTCTTTCATAAGTATTGATTGAGCTTTTAAAGGTCTAAGAAGTATTTTTTACAGACTTATATTTTCCAACAGAAAGTTTTGGTTACTACCCAACTAACATCAGGATCTGATATTTTATAGCAGACATTAATTTATGTAAGAAATCAGCAAAAGTTATTATTTCTGGTTTGCATGATCATTGTGAATGACATAGACCTTTTCCCCTTCTCCTTATTCCAGGCTCTTCAATCAACTAAAGTACATTGTATAACAATAAATTCGTCAATCTGCATCTACTTTTGTAAACCACCAACTTGACTTTCACCTAACAGTTGATCTTTCATGACATTAATACCTTTAGACTTATTACAATTTCCCATAATTACAGTTTCTTCTAGTCACCATGTCAACTATTGTAATTTAGAACCAGCTTCCAGTACAGCACCTGATAAATCTTTCCAATCTTAGGGGTAATCCCATTTTGGGAAGCCCAAGTATTTAACATCTGTCACACACCGGGTAAGTGTATTCCATAAGTTACTATTGATTCTTTTAATTGTTTAAAACCTTGTATTTTTAATGACTGCTGCTATTTCTTAAAAGGTTATGGGACTGGTTAGATGGCTTGTCTCATCATAATTTAAATTTGGTATCTGGTATCTGCCTAGAAAATTGTCCATTTCATCCAGATTTTCCAGATTTGTTGATTATCTGCTTTTTTAGTATGGTCTGAAGATTTTTTTGAATTTTTCTCAGTTTATGTTGTTATGTCTCCCTTTTCATTTCTGATTTTGTTAATTTGGATATTGTCTCTGTGGCCTCTGATTAGTCTGGCTAAGGATTTATCTATCTTGTTGATTTTCTCATAGGACTAGCTCCTGGTTTTGCTGATTCTATCTCTAGTTCTTTTTGTTTCAACTTAGTTGATTTCAGTCCTGAGTTTGATTATTTCCTACTATTTACTCCTTTTGGATGTATTTGCTTCTTTCTGTTCTAGAGCTTTCAGGTGTGCTGTTAAGCTGCTAGCATATGCTTTCTCCAGTTTCTTTTTGGAGGCACTCAGAGCTATGAGTTTTCCTCTTAACACTGCTTACATTGTGACCCATAAGTTTGGGTATGCTGTGCCTTCATTGTCATTAAATTCTAAAAAGTCTTTAATTCCTTTCTTTCTTTCTTCCCTTCTTTCTTTCTTTCTTTCTTTCTTCCTTGACCAAATTATCATTGAGTAAGGTGTTGTTCAGCTTCCATGTGTATATGGGCTTCCTGTTGTTTTTATTGTTATTGAAGACCAGCCTTAGTCCATGGTGATCTGATAGGATGCATGGGATTATTTCAATACTCCTGTATCTGTTGTGGCCTGTTTTTTGATGAAGCCCAGGAGCCGATAGGTTCAGAGCAAAATTCCATCAGACCTTCAAATAAAATCTAATACTAATACTCTTCAAACTAATCCACAAAATAGAAACAGAAAGAACACTACCAAATTTGTTATATGAAGCCATGACTACACTTATACTGAAACCACACAGAGACCAAACAAAGAAAGGAAACTTCAGACAAATTTCCCTTATGAATATTGATGCAAAACTACTCAATAAAATTCAAGCAAACCAAATGCAAGAACACACTAAAATAATCATCCATTATGATCAAGTAGACTTCATCACAGGGATGTAGGGTTGGTTCAATATATGGAAATCCATCAATGTAATCCACTATATAAACAAACTCAATGAAAAAAAAAAAAAAACAAAAAACCAAAAAAAATGTATGAGAGAAAGCATTTGACAAAATTCAAGACCGCTTCAGGGTAAAAGTCTTGGAATGATCAGGAACTCAATGATCATAATTAAATATAGTAAAAACAATATAGAGCAAACCAGTAGCTAATATCAAATTAAATGGAGAGAAACTTGAAGTAATCCAACTAAACTTGGGGACTAGACATGGATGCACTCTCTCTCTTTCTCTCTCTCTCTCTCTCTCTCTCTCTCTCTCTTTCTCTCTCTCTACCTATTCAATATATTGCTCAAAGTCCTATCCAGAGCAATTAGACAAAAAAGAAGGTCAAAGGGATATGAATGGGAAAGAAAGAAATCAAAATATCACTATTTAAAGATGGTATAATAGTATACTTAAGTGAACACAAAAATTCCTCCAGAGAACTCCTAAACCTGATAATCAACTTCTGAAAATGGCTGGATATAAAATTAACTCAAACAAATTGGTAGCCTTCCTAGACAAAAGATTAACAGGATGAGAGAGAAATTAGGGAAACAATACCCCTCACAAGAGTCACAAATAATACAAAATACCTTGGAGTGACTCTAACCAAGCAACTGAAAAATCTGTATGACAAGAACTTCAAGTCTCTGAAGAAAGAAATTGAGGAAGATCTCAGAAGATGGAAAGATCTCCTAAGCTTATGGATTGGCAGGAATAATATAATAAAAAATGGCCATTTTGCCTAAAGCAATCTACAGATCCAGTGCAATCTTCATCAAAATCCCAACTAAATTCTTCATAGAGTTAGAAAGAGCAATTTGCAAATTCATTTGGAATAACAGAAAAGCCAGGATCGCACAAAATATTCTCAAAAATAAAAGAACTGAGGGAATCACCATCTTAACCTCAAGCTGTATTACATAGCAATAGTGATTAAAAAAAAAAAAAAACTGTATGGCATTGGTACAGAGACAGGCAGGTAAATCAATGTAATAGAATGGATGACTCAAAAATGATTCTTCAGTCCTTCTTAGAAGGGAGAACAAAATACTCACAGTTAAAAATATGGGAACAAAAATGTGCTATAGAGACTGAAGGAAAGGCCATCCAGAGGCTGCCTAACCTGGTTATCCATTCTTTATATGGTTATCAAATCCAGACATTATTGAGGATGCCAAGAATTGCTTGCTGACAGGAGCCTGATATAGCTGTCTCCTGAGAGGCTCTACCAGAGCCTGACAAATGGAGAGGTGGATGCTCATAGCCAACCATTGGACTGAGCATGGGGTCTCCAATATAAGAATTGAGGAAAGGCCTGAAAGAGCAGAAGGGGTTTTCACCCTCATTGGAAGAACAACTATATCAACCAATTGGACTCCTCCAGAACTTCCATGTTTTAAATCACCAACCAAAATGTACACATGAAGTGACCCATGGCTCCAGCAGCATACGTAGCAGAGGATGGCTTTGTTGGGCATCAATGGGAGGAGAGGCCCTTGGTCCTGTGAAGGCCAATTGTAGTTGAATGCCAGAGCAGGGAGTCAGTAGTGGGTCGGTGGTTGTGTAACACCTTCATAAAAGCAGGGGGAATGGGGATGGGATAGGAGCTTTCTAGGGGCGAAAACCAGGAAAGGGGATAACATTTGAAATACAAATAAAGAAATATCTGATAATAAAAGAGAGAGAGAGAGATAAAAAGCTCTTTTATTTTAACAGGATTCCAAACTAGGTATTCTTTTTGTGTATTTTCACCATCTTCTGGTAATTGTTCCTGGGTAACTGTGAAACTAGTATGGCTGGTTTCCTTTCCTCAATTTCATTAAAAGGTGGTACTATACATTCAGTCATCTATCTATCTTGTTCCTCAATTTCATTATGTACCCTAGGTTCACAATTAAAGCACTTCCTATTTTCTTACTTCCTCTGTCTTTTGTTTCTCAAGCTTCTGTACTATCACAGCTAATTTTCTTGTTGCACAGCTATTTTTTCTTGTTGTATAGATACTTTTCAACATTTTTTGAGAAGAAATATATAGATTGCAATTGAATGTAGGGAGGTATTTACTCTGCTGGTCACAGTTGCAATAAGTACTGTGATGTCTTATTCAAGTAACCCTTCTATCCCCTCAGGTCCCACCCTTGCTCTCAAGAGATCTGAAATTGTGGGGAGCACTTCCAGAGTTAAGTTGCTTGTGATTAATCAGGAATGAGTCTGCCAACACTGAGAAAGTAAATTTGCTCACTGGCATGGAATTAACCAGCAGCCCTCCATCTCTGTCTCTTGTATCTTCTTTCTGCTTTTCCTATAATCATCCTCACTCCTGGTTCCCTTGATGACTGACTGGCGGCAGGCTCTGGCAGAATGGTGTTCAGCAGGAGGCACTAAGGGTGATGCATTAAAGAACAGTATTGAAAGTTGAGTGCTTGGGGAAAAGTAAAAGTATTGGTAGCAGTGAGTAACTTTCATGAGTAAAAGACATAAGAAAACATAGATAAGGGAACTCAGAAAAAGTCAGACAGTTCTAAAATGGTAAAGGAGCTTGGAAAAAATAAAGGAACTCATAAAAAGTAAAAGTCCAAAAGAGATAAAAGAAAAATAGAAAAAATGGGAAATAGACATGGTCGTATGCTTTTTGTGCAAATGCTTAATATGTTTCATTAAACGATGGCAATAGCAATTACATATATTTTTTAGACTTTGTATAGAAGCTTTTCCCTTGGTTTCCTGAGGAATATTCAATAAATTTAACAACCTGGAAGAAAAGTTGGAGAAAGACTTCAAGATTATTCTAATGTGCATTGACTAGGTAAAATACTTGCAGATAATTTTAGTCGTTGGGCCCTGTTTAGGAATAGAAGAGAGAAGTAGGTTTCAGAGAGACAGTTCTCCCCCTGTCTGGGGATGATTTTGTGAAGCCTGGAGAAAGCAAATATAAGCAGTCCTGAAGCAGTAGCCAGAGTGCTTTCCAGCATTTCCCTTCTTGGGTGGAGGCTGAGGCAGCAATGCTGTGCTCTGGCATAGGTGAGCTATGATTCAGCAAGTTAAGGTCTAAGAAAAAATGTTCATAGAAAATGTTTGAGAGTGGTAAATACAAGTGATAAAGGTTAGAGAATGTAAAAGAACTGGGGTGATGAAGTTTAGAAAGAAAACATGCTTCAGAAGAAATATGTTTAAAGTTTGGAAATGCAAGTAAAGGTGCTTAAAGTTGGTAAATGCAAGTTATAAATGCTGTAAGTAAAATAAAATGTTTTAATATATATAAATATATAAATGCAAGTTATAGATATATAAGTTATGGGTTTTAAAAAATGGAAAAGTTTTTGTATTCTCCCTGCACACTATTGTTATTTCAAGATTTAGAAATTTTACGTTGATCAATGGAGTTTTGATAAGTTAATAGAACACTGGCAGTTTACAGTTCAGTCATAAGCTCAAGATTTTAATTTTCTTTTGCTTATCTCCTGAATATAAACTTAAAGATGCTTCTCATCATGCTAAAAACATCTCTGTTCAATTATGTACATTTATACCTGCAAACATATAGATTTTACTAGGTCTCAAAGACCTAGAATCTACTCCTGTTGTCTATTAGACACATGATAAATATATATCTAAAAAAAGTAGATTTCAATACAATAGTAAATGCTAATGCACATTCTTTTGTAAACTAATGTCCATAAGCTTCAGAGACTCAAGATTCCTAAGACTTGGACCTACCTGTCACAGATCAAATGGACTCCAAATAAATACATTTGCCTCTTCTGAGTCAATTCAGCAGGTAGCTCCAAATTTAAATTATATAAATGGACATATATCATCCAAGTTAGAAATTATATACATTGAAACATGTATATAATAATAACTACATGCATTTAAGCACATGCATGTGTATATATAAATTATTCACATTACATACAAATTGTACCTTAAACATAAATTATAAAAGTTAAATATAAAGTACAAACATTGAATATGATTTTTATATGTTAATATGTGTATTATATATATTAAATACAAATCACAGATTAGTCTGTAAATTAATCTAATATTTGACAAAAGAAAATAACAGTGAGAATTTGGAGGGCTGGTTCTAGAAATTTTCTGAGGCATATTTGGAAACTGGCAGCTGCCTTGGATGATGGTATGTTTGCTGCGAATAAAATTGAAACAGGTTCTTGGGTTAAAGTACATACAACATCCTGTGCTCCTCCACGTCATCTTTTATTGATAGGAAATGTTAGTTTTGTTGATGTCTTTGATAATGAGTTCAATGTTTCTTACTTTAATTGTCCTTTGTACAATTGTGTTTCTGCACTGTATCATGGTCAATTTGTAATCAACCAGCTTTTATTATGATTCCTGGAAATTTATCTGAATGCTGGTATTCTGAAAAAGGCTTACAAGTATTGGAAGGATTACCTATGGTAAATGTATGGCTGGGTTGATTATTGCTGTTGCTGGTGCTCTCATAACACTTATAGTCAATGCTACTTACTATTTCTGCATTAGCCTTAGCACAAGAGGTACAAAGAATGAGTTTTGTTAATCATCTTGCAGAAAATATAACCAATGCCCTAAGAGTAGAAGAAGATTTGGATAGATGGCTAGAACAAAGAACTGACACATTATATAATCTAGTGCAGATCATGGAAGATGAGTTACAAGGAATGAAAGTCAGAAGACATTTGGAATGTCATGCTTGATATCTCCGGGTTTGTGTAACTCCAAACATGCATAATGAGAGTCAGTATAATTAGACCAGAGTAAAGAAGGCACCTTAAGGTATTTGGCATAATACTTATACTTCTTTAGATTTGTTAACCCTATATAAAGAGGTCGTAAGTTTAAGAAATGCCAATTCTTTGTCTTTTGATGCTGTTAGCATTCCAAATGATATTCTGAAAAAGTTACAGGATGTTTTCCTTCCTGGTCCTTGTTTACACCTCTCTTACTGGGCATAGCAGGACTTGGCTTTATGATCCTTTTTATGGTGTGTATATTACCGGTTCTTTGGGGAGAAATAATCAGAGCTTTTACAGATCGAAGAAGAGTTACAGACGTTCAAACTTGATTGACTTCCCTAGCAGAAGTTGTAGTCAATGATGGGTAAGATTGTTTTGAAAAACTTCTCAACCTAAGACAGGCCATGATTACAAGATTATTCATGTGCCAATGACAGGTAAGAGTCATCCTTTCAAATAGCAACCTAAGACAGGCACAACTTTTTGCTCCATGACTGGTAATGTGTGCTATTCTTATAGGTAAAAAAGATTTTCTCAGAGGTAGATCAACCTAAGACAGGACATGAATGCTATGATTCATGTACTAAGGACGGGTAAGGTCTATACTTCTGGAGAGGAGCCCTAAGACAGTCAGTCTTTCTGCAACAATAGCAGAGACAGCTTTGACTTATATTGATAAAAAGGGGACATATGAGGCGTACTTCTGAAGTTAAATTTGGCTGAATTCATGCATATGATTAAGCAGGAATGTGTCTACTGGCATCTCTTTGTTTTAATTAAGAAGTGCTTTATTCCCTGCTTAGTTTCTCTGCTTAAGCATAAGTCCTTGAGAGACTGTCCTAGCCTGAAGAAAATGGCCTTAGTTAAACATAGATACTGTGTACTCCAAATTTGCTACATAAGTATTTGTGGTTATTGTTTTGCTGTAATTTGTCATGTTTTTTGTTGCTTGCCTTTAAATGATACTGAGAAAGTAAACTTACCAGCTGGTGTGGCATTAACCAGGAGCCCTCCCATCTCTATCCCTTGCATCTTCTTTCTGCCTTTCCTATAACCATCCTCAATCCTTCAGTCATGGTTTCCAAGTTCATTGACCAGCAACCTCTGAAATAAAATGGAGTTTGTCATTTTTTAATGCATGAAGAGTTAATTTATATAATAATAATTATATTTTAGCATGACTTAGTATGTTTTGTTGTCTCAGAATTCTCTGGCCCTTGGAGTCTTCTGAGTCTCTCTGGGCAACCAACAAAACTCAAAGAACTGGTGCACTCTCTGTATCTTCTTTGTGTCTCTTACACACATACACACACACACACACACACACCAAATATCCTCAATGTGATACTTCCATTTCATAGACATTTCAATATGCTCAAATCACTATCATGTCTTATATTCATTTCCTTTTCTCCAGCCCACATTTTCTACATTTATTGACATGATTCTAGTCCTGAAATATTTAAATGCATTGGGATTTTTCTCACTTTATTCCCCTCTAACATTGCCTTAGTGCTATGAATTCTTAAGCTATCATTGTTGTGGCTCCAACTTTGAAACATCAAAATAGAAAATACTGGAATGCAGTGATTAGAATGAAAATGAGGTAAATAAATAGATTTGTGTAAACATTAGAAAAATATCTACCAAAATTTTATAATCATATGTCACATTATTTTTTCCATATTATATTATTATTTTTGAGAAAACTATGTTGTAACACTAATATATTAAAGGTAAACTTCGAATTGTACCTACACAAATAGCAAGTGTTCATCCAGAAAGACTAAACCAAGATATAATTTTTAAGACTCTAACTGCTGATAGGATATGAGTTATGATAGCACCTTGAATACCAGATTTATATGAAAATATGTATAGGCATTTCTCAATTCAGAGTAACTAGATATTTTTTTCCAATCAACCTACTCTTTAGATAGTGATGCACGTTTAGCTAATTGTTGTTTAATCATTGTCCAAATTATTTGGGAGGCTTTATTTTACACTTTCATTTTTAACTTAATTTTATTTATTTACATTTCAAATATTATCCACTTACCTGTTTTCCCTTCTGCAAATCCCGTATCCCATAACACCTTAACCTGCTTCTATGAGGGTGCTTCTGTACCCACCTACCCACTCCTGCCTCACTGCCTTACAATTCCTCTATACTGGGGCTTCAAGCCTACACAGGATCAAGGGCCTAGATATTTCTAATTGAATAAAAATACTGCGAAATTATTATCTCAAAGACACATAACTCAAAAATAAAATATGTACATGAAAAATTTACTATACCTTTAAATTATATAGTTCTCATGTTCAAAAAGAATAACATAAATATTTGAATAAGCATAGATTAACTATTGATATATTATTTCTAAAAATATAGAAAATATATATATATATATATATATATATATATATATTTCAACCAGATTTTAATTTACTACTTAACCCTTCAAAGAATCCAAAATATTCATTGTATAACATAATAGGTATTTTATAATAATAGTCCCATATATGAATGGTACATTTATTATTATCTAGTATTTGTTAGAAAATGTCAACATATCTGCAAACAAAATAAAAGAATAAATAACTAAATAATAAATATAATTAGGTACTTCAGAAATAAGAATTACAAAATGGAAGCTCACATCGAAACCTTCACCTCATTTCAGCTGTACACTCTCTGATTCCCCAATTTATTCCCTGTTCCTTTTCATTAATTCCCACTACAGCAACAATTTCCAATTCTTTATCACAAAAAGGAAGTTCCTTTTCATTTGCAATTTAGTGGGTAAGTATCATGAAAAAAATCCATAAACATAGGTGATGGGGCAGATACCAAGTAAAAGAAACCCTTTCAGGATTGCTAGTGAAAGGTTATATACCCTCATCCAAGAAAGAGTGTGCAAAATTGTTCAAAAATTAAAAGCAGAATAATCATATGGCTAATTTTTACACTGTACATACAGATTTATTTTATAATACGAAAAAGGGAAGTTTGTAGGCTATAGGAATGTCTGTAGATATTATTTATTGAAAATTATTTATAGTTTTCATAATATCAAATCTACCACTGTGTATCAAAATAAGACTAGATTAAAATAAGATCTGTAATACATATATAATACTGTATATGTAATATAATATAAATGTGAATTCACATGTACACACATACCCAATATGATTTCAACCATGAAAAGAAGAAAACTTTGTCATTTTTCATAATATGGAAGATCCTGCAATGCACACCTTTCGTGGAATATGGCATTTGTAAAAAGACAAATGATCTTACATGTTCAATTTTCAGAGTGTTCATGTAGAATAAAAAGAAAAAGTATAATTATGGCCCCAAGGTTGGAAGGTTTTGGGGAAAATTTTGGACCACTATACAAAATATCACACTTCTATAGGATTAAGTTCAAAAGTTTAATTGAACAATTGTTTGACTATAATTATGAACAATATATCATATTCTTGAAAATCATCTAGATATACTTTGTGTGTTCTCACCATAAAAATAGAGTGACAAGTAGAGGAAAAACATATATTAATTAATTAGGATAAGTCATTTCACAATGCGTATAAAATTTAAAATATTGTGTACACAATAAACATGTATTTTTATGAAATCATTAAAGGTATAAGTTTCCATGTCACCTGTGAAAGATTATGTTTCACTTTGGGGTGTAGAATTATCCAAGAAGAAAAGTTTTATTAAAATTTTTTGTCAGATGGAAACTAATCACACACAAATATTGGATGGATGAGATGTTATATAATTATTGTTAACTATTTATGAAATCACTGAAGCTGTTTATATCTATGCACCAAATTAATTGTACAAAAGTTCAAATAAAACCCCTTGAAAATATGCAAGTAGAAACATTACACATTTCTTCTAGTTTGTGCACGTCTGGGAGAAATATTTAATAAGACTTAGTTATTTTATATATGTAAATATTAAGATAATTTGAGAGTTAATCATTTTTTCTAATTTATTCTTTTTTTAGTAAATATGCATAGTTTGCAGTTGGTATTTGGCTGAAGTAAAAATATTGCTGAATACATAGAACTTGAACTAAGCAGGTCTATGTGTGCCAAATATTGATCTAGCAATATCCTGGCCCAACTCCATTTTAATTTGCTTTTCCATTTTTATCATCCTACAGAGGGCTATATTTCTGCCCAGCATGATAGAAAATAAACTCATTGCTAATTACAGTGTCTGTATTTCTTCATATAATGTACAAGGTAGCAGTGACATTGAATTTCATTATTAAAAAATATGCATGTAGAAAATTAATACATTTTAATTTATTTTTACATTTGAGCTACATACTTGCCATTTTCTCATATGAGAAGTGATAAGAAAATGTGCATTCTACATGTCATAACAGAGCAATCTAAGGTATACTCTGTAGGTGATTTAGATATTATGTCCCACAGGCACATTCTGATTTGGAGATTGTGAGAAATTTTGAAATAAATACATAGGAAAAGTTTTCAGTTAAATTGAAGAAAACAATCATGCTAGAAATAAAGTGTAGAGTTTTTAAATGTAAAGCCCACAATATAGTTTCAAATAAGCAATATTCATCATTGTCTTAATATTCATACTACAATTTGTATAATATATGGGGGCTTGTTATGTCATTTTCATATGCAAATTGTATTATTGATACTCCTGTCCTGTTTCTGCCCCTCAACAGCCTTTTGGTGAATCAGCCTATTGACATGGTGTCAAGTATTAGAAAAAGAATAAGCATTACAAAACCCTTTTAAACCTTTTTATTTTTTGGCCAGTAAGAAAGAGGAAGGCAAGTAGAATGGGCAAAGAAAAGAAGGAGGAGGAGAAGAAGGAGGAGGAGGAAGAGGAAGAGGAAGAGAAGGAGCAGGAAGAAGAGGAGGAAGAGGAGGAAGAAGAGGAGGAGGAAGACTGTTTTTATGTTGTCAGCCATCCCCTATGGCTCTTAAATTCTTTCTTCTTCCTCTTATACTTGGTCCCCAGAGCTCTGAGGGAAGTAATTGATGGAGACATCCTATTTAGATCTGAGTGGTCAAATGTTCTCATTCTATATATATAAAATGTCTAGCTGTAGGTCTCTGCATTTGTGGCTGTCTGCTATAGCTTGGAGCTTCCCTTATGGTGGACGAACAAAGTACTGACTTACGAACATAGCAGTATATATCTGCAAGTCATTTTATTGTTATCTACCTTTTGCAGAATGGTTGCATTTGATTTTTGCCTATATCCATGGCCTATGTGGGCTCAGGTTATTAACAAACTGAGCAGTGTCAAGGATGTGTTTCATCTCATAGAGTGGGCCTTTAAATCAAATCACATATTGGTTTGTTACACCTACAAGCTTTATACAACCGCTGCTCTAGCATATATTGCAGGCATGGCACTATTGTGTATCAGAAGACTTGTGGCTGAGTTGGTTTTTATTCTTCACATTTGACAGTTAGCAGAGGGCTTTTCTGTATCAAAGGTACTAGCACTTAGTGGTTAAGCTTTATGTAGGCACCACCTTGACTTTACATGTTCAATGAGCTGTACAAACATCATGAGCAAGGAAACCTTGTCAATTTGTGGAGAACTACTTTTAGTGTCAGCACACAGCCCGGGTCATTTGGGATTTCCTTTTGAACCATTTGGCCAAAAACTCAATTAGATGTTACTGAATCCCAGTAAACAATGCTTCAATTTATGACAAGATATGAAGAGTAGGATCTATGTCTCCCCCATTATTTGCCAATTTCATTTAAATCACTTTCATAAAAGTATATATTTTAGGAAGATTCCCTTGTATTATTTTTCCATACTGGCCCAAATGATCTTTAAATTTAGTTGTCTCTCCACTTATTCTTTCTTCAGTCCTTTACCATTTGATCTTCCCATTCCAACTTTCCTCATCCGCCCATGACTATTAACTCTTCCAGGAGGGAACAATTGCATGTTTCAACCCAAAGGTAGATTCCATTTCAGTTGCTTAGCTAGCCAATAGCAATTTTTCTTAATAAGCTTTTAATGCTATTAAAATGTCATCTAATTTTAAATGAAATGGTGACATTGGATATTTTAGGAAAATCTGGAATTTACAAAACCAGCAAAAAATCCGATGAATTCAATTGGAATTTTTTTCTGCTTATACTCCATTTTTAAGTGATAAAGAATAACATTAAGAAAGACAGAAGATAGAAAATCATTAATATTGGTTTTATCAACATGTTAAACAACAGAGCTCTGTCTATATTAACATTTTTATTATTAACAATTAAAATAAAATATTTTAATCATGCACTAGTCCAACCCTATCACTGTTGGAGTTATTCAGTAAAGTCATAACATATATTCAAGAAAATCTCTAAGGGTTTGTTAGTTTGCATTTGTTGCCATTTCCACCAAACCTTGTTCCAATTTTCTACTTATTCTGGCAACTAGGAAATAGCCCATTACCTACAGCATTTCTTGACAATTGCATAGGATTTGAAAATAATAGGATGAGGATAAATTTATGTCATTGTTTTTGTGTTTTCCTTTTAGCAATTAAATAACTGAAGGTTCAAATTTGATCACGTGATACAAAATACATTGAACTTAACTCATTCAACTGTTCAATAACTGTCTAGTTATTTATGCCCACCCACTAGTGCTTATGTTTTGCAGATTTTTAATAATAAAACAAAATCTGTATGTTACTAGCTATAACTACTTTTAAGAATAGTCAGTATTATCTTAAACTTCAGTATTATATATGACAAGTAAAAGTATTTGAAAAATGTTAAATTGGAAATAACCCCTCTAGTAGATTTTAGGAAAAAAATATTGTATATGATATTCTTGCAATATTTATATAAGGAAACCAACTATCATAAATTTGTGTTAGATAAGAAATAAGAACAGATATAACAATTTGTGACTTAAACTGAGTGAACTATATTGATCTTCTTTATGGTCCTTATAATATGTAACAGAGACCTATCTGTCTTTGACAAAAGGATAAATGCATTATGTCAAATGACCTCTATTTACAAATGTATCCATCTGTAAAAAGAACTTGGGTTACAAAGTACACTTTTAAAATAATGTCTTAATTGTAGGTAGTATTTTGTTTGTTGTTTTGGTTTTTTTGTTTGTTTTTTTTTTATTAAAATGAGTAATTCAAGATTTATGACATGGCCTGTAGGATGTTGAAGTGAAAAATTGTGCCCTGGGCAGAACCATCAATGACTCAGTATGAGGTGATGATAAGTAGAAAACATATTTACTTTTCAGGACGTTGCAAGAAGCATTCACCCTTAAATTCCTAATGCTGTTTCCACAAATTATTAGTGTTCTGTTCAGGGAACACTGTTCCCCAGGAGATGGAGATCCTTGCATTTGCTTTACTCCTTACTAGGCTCCTGCTGTGAGCACTAGCCCTTTACTCAGAGCTGCCCTACAGAGAATTTCTCTAGCTGATTTCAGATATTATTTCTTAACAGTAAGAATGCAAGTAGACTAGGTGGGGAGAATATAAAGAAATAAAATTCTGATGCTTTCTCTGCCCTCTAGATATTTTCCAACAGTGGCAAGTTTTGTTGTGGTTGCTGATAAAAATGAAATCTATTCCATCCTGTGCTAAGCCAGTAAGGAGTCACAGTATTAAATTGAGACAACATTTATGTTCACATCAATCATCCCAATGATACCTTACCTAATTTTTCTACTTGCTGTTAACACCCTTTATGCAAATAGAAATTAAAGCCTTTTATAGTACTGTATATTCATATTACTATTATCTCTTTTTCTTTTGGAAAATACCTCTGGTTGTTACTACATGTTAAATTAAGCATATATGTATCCATCAGCCTCTTTTCTAAATCAGTACCTCATAAAGGGAAAGGTTATATTGTTTTCATTTAACGAAGATCTTCCCAACACCTTGAACTGTACCTAGGACCTGGCTGTTCTTCAGAAATATCTGGCACATTAAAGAATCAGTACTATAAACAGAACTTCCTCTTGTCTGAAAAAAAAAAAAAAGCCTTGTTTCTCTTTTATTTATTCAATGGTAAGTGTAAGTTAAATATTCTTGTGTCATTTATTAAAAGACAAGGGATCAGGTAAGGGACAGAACAAGGACTTAAAAGTGCCATTATAGATCTACACACTCTACCAGTGATCTTGGGGGAGTAGTTTGATATCTCATGCCTTCTTTCCTGATGGCCTATGTCAAGATGTAGTGTGGGTATCTATTTCAGTAAACATTTCTCAGGTTCTATTTACTATGATAAATACTTGATTATTTTTCTCCGTAGGAACAATGAAATAAGTAGTAACTACAATAAACTTTGGATATCCTGAAGTTATCATTAAATAATTCTCATGATAATTAGATTATGATTTTGGGCACAGTCATGTGGCAGCAAAATTAATCTTGTAGTTAACAGTATTTTAAAAACTGGCCTCACTGTTATTATGCTCTAAAAGATAGTGTGAATTTAAATCATAAGTCAGTGAACTATAACAAGATATTTTATCTATTTCTCTTTCCCTTCATATTTTTCTATCCCCCAGAGAATATTAAAACTGTTAGAAGCTGAAGTATTGAGTTTTCAGTTCACTCTGCGGTTTTGAATTCCCAATTAAGTTTGGGAATACTAATGGAAGAAGCATTTATAATTAGCTTAAAAATGGCAGAACTTGTTATATTTAGTTCTGATTTTATGCAAGCTTTATATACTTACTGAATGTAATTTGATCTGTAATTTGCTATGTCATATGAAAACAGGATATTTGAGAACCTTGGTTTGAAAGTTTACCCTCTGAATTAGGTGGTTGGTAGGACATTTTGTATTCTGTGTTATATAATTGTCAGACTATTAACACTCAATGCATGGCACACAAATTCAGCTTGTCTGGGGTGGGTAAGACATATAAAAATGGAGAAAATATAGGTATTCGGAAAACATTATATATATATGGTTAAATGAGAGGACAATTTAATGTCATTTTTTTTAAAGAAATTGACTATTCAGATAAACAGTTTGAATATATTTCATTTTTAGAGTTCTTATACATTAAATTGATGACCAATTGCAATACTACTATTTCTTAGAGCATGGAGTAGTAGACTCAGAGATATAGACAGGAATCTTTATTTCTAAATAGATGAGAATAAGTCATACTTGAAATCTGGGGTCTGAAAGAATGACTCAGCAGTAAACTATAATCATGGCTCTTGCAAAGAATCCAGCCCAGCAATCACATGGTTGCTCACAACCATGGAAAACACTTGTATACATTAAATAAACAAATCTTTTTATAAAAGTAATTCTATTAAGCACCAAAATTTATCATCAGTAATTTCTTGGTTCAGAAAATTCAAATTTGATGGTCTAGGGAGATGGGTGATCATTTAAGAACACCTACTGTTCTTGCAGTCAACCAGCATTCTGTAATCAGAGAGCGCATATATATCTATGTACTGGCTGGTTTTGTGTGTCAACTTGACACAAGCTGGAGTCATCACAGAGAAAGTTTCAGTTGAGAAAATACCTCCATGAGATCCAGCAGTAAGGCATTTTCTCAATTAGTCAATCAAGGGGGTTGGTACTTTGAGTGGTACTATTTGTGGGCTGGTAGTCTTGGATGCTGTAAGAAAGCAGGCTGAGCAAGCCAAGAGAAGCAAGAAAGTCAGTAAGTTACATCCCTCCATGGCCTCTACATCAACTCCTGCTCCTTGACCTGCTTGAGTTCCAGTCCTGACTTCCTTTCATGATGAATAGCTGCATGAAAGTATAAGTTCAATAAACCCTTGCCTCCCCAAATTCCATCTTGCTCATGATGTTTGTGCGGGAATAGAAACCCTGACTAAGACAGACCCCTTGTGAGTGGTATCATCTGTGGGCTGGTAGTCTTGGGTTCTATAAGAAAGCAGGCTGAGCAAACCAAGAGCAAACAAGCCAGTAATTTACATCCCTTCATGGCCTCTGCATCAGTTCTTGCTCCTTGACCCTTTTGAGTTCTCCTCCTGTCTTTCATGATGAACAGCAACATGGAAGTGTAAGCTGAATAAACCTTTTCCTCCCCAATTTGCATCTTGGTCATGATGTTTGTGCAGGAATAGAAACCCCGACTAAGACAATCTATAATCCAAAGTGTCTTTTCAGGCCCTTTCCTTCATGTGTATATCATACAGATCTGCACAGAGACATATGTCCATAATTTAAAATACCATCACCCCCAGTGAACAAGGATACAACTTGTGGTGATGGTGCTCTTATGTTAGTCAGGGGCAGAGCAGATGGTAGTCCTTTGTTTACTCTAGCATGCAGCTTTGCCTGGTAGCCTAAGCTGTTTTATACCTAGGATTCATCAAATCAAGTCAAATCAAACCAAATTCAGCCAAAACAGCATGTGAAGAGAAAAACAGACAGAAATTTGTGCACCATCATGATGCCTACAAACCTGCTCTCTAGTGTAGAGTACATGCAGGCCATAGACAACTACTTGCTGCCACACCATGAAGCATGGAGAGAGGATGTCTCCCAGGGTCCCACCAGCCACATGGATGGCCTGCAGCTGGAGCACCACAATATGTGAGTAAGTAGTGCTCAGATGGGAGAGAAAGAGAAGTGGAGCATCTTGAGCATTATGAAGAGAGGTGGAACTGGAGATTCAAAGGTAGAGAGGAATAGCCTCTTGTGAGCTGCCAGCTCTGCTACCTGGGGCCATGGTGAGTTTCCAATCTGAGCCATGTCTAACTCTATATGACTAGGTAGTGACAAGGATTGGTATCAATGTCTATGGCTCATATTACCACTAGAAAACATGGGGATGTCCTTGGTAATGGCTGTCATCAGTGTCTATATAAATGTCCATGATTGTGCACAACTGTCCCTGCATCTCTCTGGATAGTCTGAAGAGTTGGCCCCATCTCTTACCAAATGCAGCACTTGGGAAAGTGCCCAGGGAGCACAGTGGCGCTGGCCCTAGTGACTGGGGTGTGAAAGAGCAGGTCCCTGAGATGTAAATGTGGAAAAGCTGACCCTACTATTCCTCTGTCATGAGGTGGCATGGGGGCAGAGGTGATACTTGTCCCCAGCCTCCAGTAATGTGTGTGTGTAATTGTGGCTGAAAGGACATATCAGTAGCAAGAAGCAATCCTGGGATAAAGTGTCTGAAGACCTTCATCTTGTAAATCACCCATCACAGCACATCACAAAAATGGTGGGTTATCTTCAAAAAACTCATTTGCTCTCCATAACCTTTCCTAGGTCTTCTGAAAACTGGTGATAGAGCTTCCAGGCATGAGAACTGGAGATCTGTCCTGGACCCTCACAAACTGAAACACTTGGGAAAGTTAGCCCGCATCTTGACTAGACAACACAGAGGAGCTGGCTCTGAAGGTGTGGGTGCAGATGAGCTGTCCCGAAGGACATGAAAGCAGGAAAGCTGACCTTGCTTCATGATGCTGAGAGATTTGGATGGTTTAGCCAGAATAGTGCTAGAGAACTCACCCTGGTACTGCAGATAAAAAGAGAGCCCTTCGATTTAACAGCTCAGCTAACACCCAGCCCCAGATCCAGGGATTTAAGTTAGTACACCCTAAAATCTATATCATCTATGAACAGTTGAATATGTGAAAGGACCAAACTTGCTGTTCCAAAGCGGCAGGAGCTCCATGACACAAGGCAACAACAAGAAAACCTGGAGGAGTCATGGCAAAGATTCAATGGTTTCACAGAAGTCAGAGATCTCAAACCAGACCAGTTCATTGCAATAAACATGTGCAAGTGACGCAGGGAGACACTGTGGGACTCACTGAGACTTACTATAGCTTCCACAATGAGTTTTCAGCACGTTGGAGTGTTGTTGTTGTTTATTTGGGGTTGCAAAGGTAAAGGAGGGATATGAGGGGATGGGAAGATGAAGAATAGGGTGCCTGATGTAGAACTCACAAAGAATAAATTGAGAGTTAAAAATACTCTTACAAATTAGCAAAGAATGTAAGATACATATATAAAAACCATCGAAATATATTGTATATATTATGAATATGTATTTCAAATAGCATCTATATACATATGGTTCATCCACAACCAAGCAGTGGTCACACTTCTGGTGAAAACCGATTGCTTATACTATAATAGCCACCAATGCCTAGAGCTCTCATGCAGAGTTAGGTTTCATGATCTCTTTCTACCTCCATTATTGAAAGTTGATGGCTTGATCTTGTATATATCCAATTCTAGTAGCTGCAGCCCCTGTATGCTCATAAGTGCAAAATCCTTGTTGTCTTATGGGCCCCCCCCCCACTGGAAAAACTCCATAAGACAAGTTGAGGAGCAAAAGGTTTATTTAGATTAAACTTCCACATTTCTGTTCGTCAACAAAGGGAATCAGGAGAGGCACTCAAATACAGCAGAAGCTGATGCAGAAGTCCAGGAGTGCTACTGTTTACTGGCTCTCTTCACATGGCTTGCTATGGCTGCTTGCTTATAGAACCCAGGACCACCAGCCTATGACTCAGCCTTCCACCATTAATCACTAATTAAGAAAATGCCTTACAGTTGGCCTTCATGAAGAGTTCTTCAAGCAGGTTCCTTCTTTTCTGATGACTCAGATTGTGTTAAGTTGACACACAAAATCAGCCAGTACACCTGCCATGTCAAAAAGATAATGTGTCTCAGCACTCCTTGCTGAGTTTTGACTCTGTCAATCTTTGCATCCATCTTTCGGTGTTCCCTGACTTTCGCTGGGAATGCCGATATTGAGGTCTTATTTCTGGCACAACACTCTACAGTCACTTGTTTCCTGGCCTTTGACTAGTTGCGAGTCTGTGACCTAGCTGTCAAGTACAATAAGAAGATTCCTATATGAGAAGCAAGAGCTGCAATAGTAACCTGTGGATATAAATATGAGGAATTTATTTAACCGTGTCCCACTTTTCATCTTTTTCGTGTCCTCTCTTGTCTAAGCAGCACACCCTCAGCTTTGATCTTACTGCCGACTTTACTCACCTCACAGTACTAGACCTTGATTCTCACCTCTGGGAAGTCTTCTGCTCCTTTGTTACATTGCTCTGTCTCAGAACGCACTACTTCTGAATTTTTCTTCATGATGCAGTGATAGCTTAGTCTACCTTGGGGACATATTTTCTTAGCTTGACTACTCTACTGACATTTATACATTTGATTCTAAAGTCTGAATGTACAAGAAATTTGTGCATCTTTATGAGAGCTCATTTACTAGCTTTTCTCCATCTATACACTGTGTTTGTTAAAGGCCCATTTCACTTGCAAGTGCTCTCATGGTTCTCTTCTGCACTGAGACATTTTTTTTTTTTTTAAATTGACTCATTCTAAGAGCAGTTCTTTAGCCATATGAAATCCTTTTTGTCCTTCCTTGAGTCTTTATTTTAATGCTACTGTTTAGTTGATAGGTAGTCTCAAACATTTTATAGTTTTTTTTTTCCTAACTGTCCTCTCAAGACATTGCAATACTATGCATACACTGGCATGAGTTTGTAGTTCTTGTCTCAAAAAGATAAAGAGATAGGTTATTCTTGAGCAGTTGACTATGGCAGGATTATGATGGTTCTGGTTGTACCAAATACTATGTTACCGTATTGTATTAGTGTCATGAGCTGCTTATATTTGCAAAACAAAATAAGCTCATTAATCAATACACTTTTAAAAATATATTTGTATAAATATCAGGTATGTAGGTAACAAAAATTGAGGAAATCTTTGCTGTGGGTCTCAAATGCTAGCTGATGCTATTTTTAGCTTTGGAGTTGATGGAAACTAGTGATCTATCAACAAAATATGAAAAATGATCTGATAGTCATAGAATTGTTAAGTCAGACAGTGATTGACAGATATTAAAGAGACTAGAGTGTTCCTAAGATAATTTGGCTCTAGATCTGCAAAATTTTAATTATTCACACTGACAAATATCTAACCAGTCAGTCAGCCTGTGTGTATATTTATACTTTAATTCACAGAAGGATTAACTGTATTTGAGAGACATCTCTTAAACTTTAAGAATGTTTGAAAATATGTACTAGGTAAATTGTAGTCAATTCTTTAAATTTGCAAACCTTCACTGAAACATTTAGTATTATTAAGATCATATTATCAATAAATTTCTTGTTGAGTTTTCATAAATTTTGAACATATCTTGCAATGGCTTATTTCAAATTTTATGTTTTGAAATAACATATTGATACTAGAGATTGAGAAGTTAACAAAAATACTTCATATATTTTAAAAGAATTTAAAGCACTTAAGATGTGAAATAAAGAATGGTGAAATCAATACATTAAAGATATTATGATCCGTGACTCAGTGTCAGAGTAATCTCAGGAATTCAGGTTAAATGAGAATATAAGGCCCTCCTCCTCAGTCTTCTTCCTGATTTCCTAATTCAACCACAGGGGTCAGCAGCTTCTGTCCATTGGTTGAGTGTAAATACCTGCATCTGACTCTTTCAGCTGCTTGTTGGGCCTTTCGGAGGGCCGTCATGCTAGACTTCTGTTTGTAAACACAACATGTCTTGACTCAGTGAGAGAAGATGCACCTAACCCTCAAGAGACTTGAGGCCCCAGGGAATGGGGAGCTTTTTTGGGGTTAGAGTGGGGATTGATGACCTGTTGGAAATACAGGGAGGAGGTATGGGATGTGGAACAGTCAGAGGGTAGACCAGGAGGGGCATAAAGACTGAACTGTAAAAAAAGATTAAAGAATAAAAAAAGTACAATTAAAAAATAAGATTATTATCACAAAACACTAAAAAAATGAATGAGCAGACAAATTGGCTGCAAATAGGGAGGAGGTGGACTGCAATAACAACCTTCAAGGCCACATGACTACTGAAGTTTTAAAAGTCATACCAGTCTTGGGGTTAGCATGTAGTCTTTGAATATCCATAGGAAAGGATGCTTTCTGGTTTCCATGGAAGCTTGAAATTTTGTTCTCATTATAGTATCAAAAATTGGCATTTTGAAGGAAAGGATCTAGGAACAGCAGAAAATTTCACCTGCTTCTGACAAGGAGGAAACTGCTTGTCTTGGGTCCCTCCTTAATAGAAAATTTGGAGGGGTATGTTTTGTTAAGAAATGCAAGAATTTTACAGATTATCAGAGCATTCCAATGCATGTTATCTCACAGAAGAGTAATTTTAGCTAATACACTATAGCATAGTGTCATTGGAATGCTTTAGGAATCTGAAGACTGAAGCATTTTTATAATGGCTACTTAGGTTTTTCAAGTGTCTATACTTGTACCTTAGTAACATTTTAATTGTTCTAATAGACACTAGGATCAAGGCAAATTATAAATAAATAATTTATTAGGAATTACAGTTTCAGAAGCTGAACCTATGACCGTCATTGCTGGGAGAATAACATCAGGCAAGTAGGCATGATGATGTTGGAGCAGTAACTGAAAACTTGCATCTTGAGACACAACTACTAGCCAGACCCAGGGATAGATGATGATAGATAGATGATAGATAGATAGATAGATAATCTCAAAGCCAGTAACACTAATCTTCCAACAATACAAACCTCCTAAATTTTCCTTAGCAATCCCAACACCTGGGCAGGAAGATCTCATAAGTGAGCCCATGGGGGACATTTCTCATTCAAACCATAATACCTGGAGATTTGACACTCCCCCTTTCTTCCTACATTTTAAGAGATGGTATCAGTAAATGATATCATTCCAGGTGAGTATTAAAGTTTGGGACTTGTTTCAGTTTAATTGTAGCTTAAAATTGTCAACAGATTTGTTGATATAAAGGTGTTGATATTCACATTTGTTGATATAAAGGTGTGTGGGGGTATGAACCAGAGAACTTAAGTCCATGTGTTTGGGGAAACCCAGGCTGATGTTCACAAATCTTCATTGTTCTCCACTTTATTCCTTGAGTCAGTACTACACAAATGAACATGGAGTTTGTGGTTTCACTTAATTTGGTTAACCACTTTACTCTGGGGATTTCCCGTTCCTGATTTCTGAGGACTAATTTCATGCAAGCAACCATACATATGTAGCATTTATGTGATTTCCACTGAAAATAACTCCAGTCCTCGTGTTTGCTATAGCAAGTACCTAAACCACCGGTAATATTCACAACAATGAAATTCAATATTTTATTAGAATTATAATATCAATGTATCACTTATTTTGTAAAATTGATGAGAGTACCTTTCAATGCTTTATTCAATTTTTTATGCTTTGAACGTGTATAGAGGTAGTGGATATTAAAAGGTTAATAAAATTAATAAAATATTTTATATGATTTTAACTAAAGCTGCTTAAGGTATGACATCAAATTTCAATAATAATAACTAAGTCTTCTATAGATATCAATGAGAAATGATACAATAAAAATAATTTTATTCACTGCCTGAATTTTTATTTTAATTTCTCATACCTGGATAATACTGATATTTATTTACATTTAAGAGAAACTTTGAATGTATAGAGATTATAAATCCATATCCAACAAGATTATTGTTGGTTAATCTGCAAGAGAGGCAAAAAGGCTGGGTGAAATCAGGGAAAGATCTATGTACCTATGGAGTCAGGGTCACAGATATGTTTGTTTGTTTGTTTTTTGGTATGGTTTTTGTTTTTGTTGTTTTTCTCTAAAGATTTATTTATTTTATGTATATATGAGTACACTGTCACTGTCTTCAGACACACCAGAAGAGAGCATCCAATCCCATTACAGATGGTTGTGAGCCAACCTGTGGTTGCTGGGAATTGAACTCATGACCTTTAGAAGAGCAGCCAGTCCTCTTAACAACTGAGCCATTTCTCCAGCCTCAGGGTCACAGATATGAAATACAACTATTTTGAGATGAGAATGAAGTTACAGTCTGAGAATAGAGATTCATTTAATGGGATTCCATAGAGTGAGTTGGCTCTGACAATGCTTGGTACTTAACCCAGAAAGACTGACACTGGACTTTTGACCTATAAAATAGCAGCCTACAGATTTATGTTGTTTTAAGCACAAATTTTGTTAATTTGTAATAGCAGCAATGTAAATTTGATTAAAAAATGCTGACTCTATTCCTACAGGTAAAATAATAATTGTCAGCCATTAGGAAAAGCAAATTAAGATTTTTTTCTCTCTAATTTTACAAAGAATTGTGCAGCTCTATTTCACCTCATACTGCCCATATGCTTCTCATTACTGCAGCCCTAAAGAAACAGTGCCATCTACCATCTAAAGTGGCCTCTGAATACATGAATTAAAATAAATGTCTCCTTTTAAATAATTTTTTTAATTATTGAAAATGTGAAAGGGAAGCCAAATAACAAGTACATTTTATGTTTGTAGCTTATATCATATAAAATATAATTATATGCAGCTCTATCTACAGAATTTATTCCAACACTTTCATTTTCAAGTGGTACTCAAAGAACAATTAACTGTGTTTACATTTTAACTGTATTTTTATATAGAGAGAAGGTCAGAATTTGTAGGAAAAAATGTTTATGCCAATCAAATGCACCAATACATTTATAAAATTTTTACTTACACACACATAAGTATATGTATATGTATATGATGTATATATATGTG
>JADRCH010000004.1:10631259-10751261 GCA_019843965.1 Rhynchomys soricoides | reverse complement strand
GTGGAAAAGATTTGAGTTAACCTTTACATCTTCAGCACTATTTTGTCTACCTAGTCAGAGTAGTGGAGAGTGCTTATTTTATTCTCATTTCTCTTTTGAGCTCTGTACTCTACTGTCCATAAAACCCTACCTTAATAAGAAAACAACTGACAAAAATGACTCCAGAAAGTTTTATAGGAAGATATATATATCACAGACACGTACATAAATATATATTTATATACATATACGTATAATTAGTTAGATAATTTAGGTATGAAGTTGCTATAATGTGATTTACCTAGCACATTCAATATCCTGTGCATGTGGGTATCTGGGTGTATGTTTGTGTTTGTGTGAGTGTGTGTGTGTGTGTGTGCACCTATATGTATACTCTTTAGTAGTATTCTATCTCTATATATTCTCTTTCATTAGTTCCCAGTTCTCACAAACATTGAAACTTCTAAGTAGCTTGTAATATAGAAACACTTTTAAAAATATTCATTGAGCCAGGCATTTTTCTTAGTAACAATTTTTCCAGATATTCTATTCTAAGTCTTTATGTGCCACTTACTCCTACCAGCTAATTATGTATCCCCCTTAAGGAAGAACACCTTGTCCCAGAACTAGATTATTCTTGTTGGGGTTGCAGTCATTGCTTGTGCTATCAGGATCAAAATGAAGGACTAGGGAGATGAGCTTACAGTTGTTGATGTCATGGAAGACAAGATGAAGGAAAAGATGATGGATCTCCAGCATTGCAGCCCTAAACTATTTCCTTAGAACATCAAATATTGTCTCTGGACAGGGCTGTATGTATTGTGACCTCAAACTCCAAACTAGTCATTATCACATTGGGGGCCTCTCTACAATAGGAAGAAAGTTGACTCAATTTTGCTCAGAAAAATATGAACATCCTCAAGATTATCATTTATAATGCTGAGAAGTAGAGTCTGAACTGAAAGTAGCTAGTTATTTCAAACCCAGTGAGTATTTTGACCTATGTGGCTTGGAAAATAAGTGGTTCCCCACTCCTCAAAAAAGAAAAAAAAATACAAAGTATCTGAAATGGTTACAGTCTGAAGTCAGCTTGGCTCTGTTACCAGATGGGAGAAGGAGTGGGAATTCATCCACTAAGGTGCCATAGAGGTGTTCTTGGGTGATTGTAGACTCCAGTGTAATTGTGTGGAATGGCTTGAATGTTGCTGGTGTCTTCCTGAAAAATCTAAACCTTGTAGGCAATGATGCATGTAAGGGGCAGTAGAAAGAGGTTCATAAGCAAACAGTTGACGAAGCTTATGAGTTGATCAAACTATGTGTTTATACATTTTAGCTCATTGGCCTCTTGGTGGCAGACTTGGCTGAGAGCATAATAAAACATCCTAAGCTAGTGAAATCCATTTCTACCATTACTCTATGGAGTAAAGGATGATATGTTTCTCAATGTCTCCTGTCCTGGGACTAATGGAATCTCACATGTCATGAAGATTACTTCTTGAATCCTAAAGAAGATGTGTGTTTGATGAAGAAGGCATATTCAATTGTGAATCCAAAGGGAGTATAAAAGAAGGTACAGTTCAAAATCTTCAAATGTCCAAGCACTTCACCACCCAGGGAGCAACAACAGCATTCTATGGAGACAACACAGTCTGTGTTAGATTTAATATGCTTGGCCGAGGGAGTGGCAATATTAAAAGGTGTGGCCTTGGAGTAAGAGTGTCACTGTGTGTTTTGGTTTTACTACCTTCCTCCTTGCTTCCTGGAGGCCAGTCTTCTCATAGCAGCCTTAAGATAAAGATATAGGATGCTCAGCTCCTCCTGCACCATGCCTGTCTAGACTCAGCCATGCAACACAACCACAAGTAAATACTGTCTTTATAAGAGTTGCCTTGGTCATGGTGTCTGTTCACAGAAGTAAAACCCTATATAAAACACAATTTCTCCTTCTCATCTAAATTTTGAATACTGCAGTTGTGTTAGAAAAACCTGGAGCCAACCTCAGTTTTCCACAGCTATACTCTGCTGTCTAGTCATACTTGCATAGTGGCAACCTGGTTAACATGACAGTCCCACAGTCCCTAAGACACACTGCCAGTTGGATGTAATATTATGTTGTCTTATAGCATTCCTTGGATGAGGTCCCAATTATTCATGCCTGGCTTCACTGTGTAAATATTATACATGTCTTATGCATAATTGTTTCAAAAGATCTTATTTGAGTATTGTATTGTGTAGTTATATTGCAAATATTATGCAAAAGTAGAATCTGCATGTGGATGATGCAACCAACCAACCAAGTGTCACACCAAAAAAATACCAAACAAATCTTGAACAATGGAAAAACATTTTTATTACTTATCTGCCTCTTGTGCACCAAGTTAAATACTACACATTTACTGCAGAATTTTACATTATAAGTTAATATATTTCAAAGTTGTAATATTACCAGTTAGACCAGCACCATTTATTGAAGATGTTTTCTTTTTTCCATTGTATATTTTTGGCTTCTCTGTCAAAGATCACGTGTTTATAAGTATGTGGCTTTATTTTGGATTTTCAATTATATTCCAAAGATCATCATGTCTGTCTCTGTACCAATACCATGCTGTTTTTATCACTGTTGTTCTGTAGTACAGTTGTGGTCAAGAATGGTGATTTCCCCAGAAGTTCTTTCATTTTTAAGAATTGTTTTTGCTATTCTGTTTTTTTTTTTTTTTTTCTTAACATTTCCAGATGAACTTGAGAATTGCTCTTTCCACATCTTTAATGAATTGTATTAGGATTTTGATGGGGATTGCATTGAATCTGTAGATTTAATTTGGTACTAGTCTAACTGGCAATCTGTGAATAGAAAAAAGAAAATAGATCCATATTTGTCACATTGTACAGAGTTCAAGTCCAAGTAGATCAAGGACCTCAAATAAAACCAGAAACAAACAAACAAAAACCAAAACCAAAAACAAAACAGATACACTGAATCTAAGAGAAGAGAAAGTGGGAAAGAACCTCAAACTCATTGGTACAAGGGGGAATTTTGTAAACAGAACTCCAGTGTCTCAGAGTCTAAGATCAAGTATTGATAAATGGGACCTCATGAAACCACAAAGCTTCTGTAAGGCAAAGGACACAGGCAATAGAAGAAATCTGCAACTTACAGATTTGGAAAAAGTCTTCACTAACCTCACATTTGATAGAAGGCTAACATCCAAAATATATAAAGAGCTCAAGAAGCTAACCACCAAGAAACTGAACAATCCAATCAAAAAATGGTGTATGGAACTAAACAGAGAATTCACATCAGGAATCTTGAATGGCTGAGAAGAACTTAAAGAAATGTTCAAACTCCTTAGTCATCAGGGAAATGCAAATCAAGATGGCCCTGATATTCCACCTTACACCAGTCAGAATGGTCAAGGTCAAAATCTCAGGTGACATATGTTGGCAAAGATGTGCAGAAAGAGGAACGCTCTTCCATGCTGGTATGATTGCAAACTGGTAAAATAACTCTGGAAATCAATCTGGAGTTTCCTCATAAAATTGGAAATTGATCGACCTGAAGACTCAGCTATACCACTCTTGGGCATATACCCAAAAGATGTCCCACTATACCACAAGGTCAAGTGTTCTATTATGTTCATATCAACCTTATTTATAATAGCCAGAATCTGGAAACAACCCATATGTACCACAACAGAAGAATGGATACAGAAAATGTGGTGCATTTACACAATGGAATAGTACTCAGCTATTAAGAATGAAGGCATCATGAGTTTTGCAGGCAAATGGATGCAACTAGAAAATATTATCCTGAGTGAGTAACTCAGACCCAATAGGACATGCTTGGTATATACTCACTAATATGTGGATATTAGCCAAAAAACTTACAGAATTCTCAGGATAAAATCCATAGAACTCTAGAAAGCTAACAAGCCAAAGGACCAAAGTGAGGATGCCTCAATATCTCTTGAGAGGGAGATGAAAACAATCACAGGAGGTGGAAAGGAGGGGGGACCTGGGTGGGAAAGGCAACAGGGGGAGGAAGAGGGGAACATGATCTGTTATTGGGGAAAGTGGGGAAACAGGACTGAAACTCCAAGGGTAAGAAGAAAGAATCAAAACAAGCAACCTCAGGAGGCAGGAAGGGGGGAGGATCCTCTAGAATGTTCTAGAGACCTGGGTATTGAGAGACTTTCAGGATTCAAAGGAAGGGACCTTAGATGAAAGGCTCTACAGTGGGGAGAGAGAACTTGTAGAGTCCACCTTCAGTAGAAAGACAGGGCATCAAGTGGCAAGATGAGGATGCCATCCCACAGTCAAAAACACTCTGACCCAGAATTGTTCCTGTCCCAATGAACTGCAGGAACAAAAATGGAGAAGAGCTTGAGGAAAAGGAGGTCTACTGAAAGACTCAAATACAGCTCAGAGGGAGACCCCGAGGCCTGACACTATTACTGATGGTAAGGAGTGCTTACAAACTGGGGCCTATCATGATTGCCCTCCAAAAGGCCCAACAAACAGCTGGAAGAGTCAGATTTAGATATTTACACCCAATCAAAGAACAAAAACAGTTGACCCCTGTGGTTGAATTAATGAAAAGCTACAAGAAGTTGAGGAGGAGGGCAACCCTATAGGAAGACCAGCAGTCTCAACTAACCAGGACTCCCAGAATCTCTCAGACACTGAGACAACAACCAGGCAGGGTACACCACTTGATATGAGGCCCCCAACACATATACAGCAGAGGACTGTCGGGTCTGGACTCAGTCACTGAAGATGCACCTAACCCTCGAGACACTTGGGGCCCTAAGGAGTGGGGAGGTCTGGTGGTTTCCGGGGGTGGAGACATCCTCTTTGAATTGAGTTGAGGAGGTATGAAATGTGGAAGCATCAGAGGGTGGATCGTGAGGGAAAGAGATTCTGTACTGTAAAAAAAGATTAAAGAATATTTTTTTAAAATTGTATTACAATGTCATATATTATAATTTTATTACTTAAAAAGTAAAATATTGCACATTTAGATAGAATATTAAATATTCTACTTTGTAGAAATCACTTATAAGAGGCATTTCATACGACCTTTATCTAAATAATATGCTTGAAAATGGGAGAAAATAACTTTTCATTATTTTTTTTTTTGCACTTCTGAATATAAAAATAATATAGACCAAAATGACAGAGCTTTGGAAGACAAATCCAAGAGAGATTCACAAGTGAACTCAAAGTGATGACATTTTCACATGTTAGAAATACTAAATAATATTATGCTTGCTATCTGTGGATAAAGATATATGAGTATGGAAGGTACATAAATCATCACTGAAAAATCTATTAAAATAATACATTCAATATTATTAGAATATTTCCAGATATGGTATCTAACAGCTATTTGTTAAATAACAGTTTTTATTTCAAAAATCCATTTCCTTTCTGCTTGAAAACTAAAGATGCACTCTGTATAGGAATCTCACACAATAGAAAAGAAGCAGAGACTCGTTATGTCTTCTTTCCATTAGATGAAGACTGATAAAGAATTTATTTTTGCAAATTGTGCACACAATTAAATTTATGGAATGAACTGTGTTGAACTCTGCCTTAGGTCTATGGAAATTGCTCTAGTAAAATTAACAAGGACACTCAGGACTTTACCCCTATTTCACTCAGAGTTTCTATACACTTATAACCAGATTTCTAGAAAACAGTAGAACAATGTCAGTAGGGTTTTATAGGACAAAAGAAGTAGACTTAGCAATACTTGATATCTCTTGGTCTGGTGACATCATCCTGCTTAGGCAATGTTAACAATAGCTGGCCACCCACCAAGAGGTTTGAGAAACTGAATCTGTCTTATAGAATGTGTACAGGAGGGTGTAAATCACAGCACATACCACATTCACATAATTCCCCTGAATACATTTGTTATTATAGTTTCAAGCATTCTTAGAAATTGCATGTTTCCCTTTAAGTAGTAAATACAAATGTTAGTATGATTAACATGTATACTTTAAATGATTAAAGATATAGACACATTAAATATCTTAAATGATAAACAGTAACTGTCAATTTTGGACATTTTCATGATTTGTATAACTTTTACATCCTTTTTGATTCTTTGAAATTTTCATAGATATATACAATGTATCTTTATCATATATGATACCCACTTACTCTCTGTACTTCCTTTGACCCTCTCTCTATTATGTCTCCTATCCTTCAAGTTACACACACACACACACACACACACACACACACATTGAGTATTGCTATCCATAGCCTTATGACTATGAGGTTATTCACTGATTAATTGCTCACCCCTCTAAGAATGTGACTCCCATAACTTCTGTGCTAATGGTGGGGCCTCAGGAGCCCCTTCTTCCTCAACATTAGAATGTTTAAGTCTGCTTGAGCATGTATGCCTTGTACAGATAATCAAAATTTCTGGTAATCCATGTGTGTAACAGTTATGTCTTGTCTGCGGACAATATTTCAAAGCCATCTTCCCACACTCTGACTCTCACATTCTTATTACCCCTTACAGCAATGTTTCTTGAGCACTGGGTTGGGAGAAATAAATGTCCCACCTATGGATGTGACATATAGTCACATTTTACAGTACTTTGGACAGTTACAAGTCTCTATATTAATGACTATTCACTACTAAAGGAAGCTATTGAGACCAAAATTGAGGTAAAAAAAAAAAAAAAGTCTATGGATCCAAACCAAAATATGTATAAGGCAATCCAAGGATATTACTATTTAGTAAAATAAATGTAAGCCAGATGCAGTGAACTAGACTACACTAGGCAAAAAGAACAGTGTGTTGCTTGAACAACTGCTGGGCTGCCTTAAAGAGTAGAAAGCAGCTACTTTGAGGGAAAATCCTTGTCTGCTTGATTAGAGCTGGTAGCATCAAGCTATGGAGTACTTACTGGTAGAGCCTGAGGGTTAGTGTTGAGACTTTGAATTTATGTAAACTATTTAGGTTATTTTGGAATTAGATGTCCTTTATTTAAGGCAGTTGTTAAAAAGAACTCTCCTCTGGGCTGTCAGTAGCTTTACTGAAAAACAGAAACCTCTTCCATGAGATTTCTGAGGAATGCTGAATATAGATTTCTGCTTACCCAGTAAAAATTCCTCAAAACAATCTGCACTGGGTTAGGTCTGGGCCACCACTTTAGAACAGCATCATTTGCACTGACATTTTGGGCATCTGCTTTGTGACATAACAAAAACAACATCTAAAGTTTCCACCACTAGGCCATCGATTTCCCTAGCTATGGGTTTAACCATATTTACCACAACAGGCAGGAATTCCTTCTTGGAGCAGGTCTCAAATCCAATCAAGGTAAAGGTTGGTTACTGCTGCCCCTTGTCCCCTTGCCCCTTGGTATGCTGGACTGGATAGAGGACTGCTTAACTGGGACACATGAGTGCATTGCAAGATTTTGGTCTGCTAGAGTGGCTGGCAATGAACACACCTGCAATAGCTTTTGAGAACTGGTTCATTGGTGGGGAGGAAGAAATAGGTATTTATGCCTATGCAAGTGGCCAGGGTCTCTGTGACAATATTTCTGTGACTTTATACCATTGGCTAGGGCAGACATGTTGGAAGTTTCCTCATCTATGTACCGAGAGGCTGTAGGGTGAGTGGGGAGAAATCATAATGTCAAATAAGGAAGGAAGCATGAGAACCTCAAGGGTATTAAATTCATAGTGGGGTTGATAGTGGGGGAACCAACTTTATGTGGCACCAGGTTGGGAGAGGGGACGTAGCCAACTATGCCATTTTGATGATTGAGGTATCAAACCTTCCTCCTTAACACTGGGCCATTACTATTACAAGTTACAACCATAAATCATTTTGTCAATAACTTAATATGTCAATTAATTGTGGCTCCTTCACTTAAGATTGAAATGCTGCTCATTATTATGAAGACATTTCAAATAAATAAATTACATGTTACATATAAATTTCTCACTTTAGCATGTACCTTATAATTCATTATTAGTAAGTATTGAAATGATAGCCTGAGACAAATTAATTAATATGTTCTAATATTATTGAAAACCATTATTGGTTAGCTATTGTTCTAGCTTTTGTGTTTGTCAAGCACTTTTTAGAAAATATTGTCAACCACTATTTCACAAGACAATAACATTAACTTGAGACAGTGTTCTTGGCTGCTTTTCTGTAAGCTAATAATTGTGAAAAATAAATATCCTACAAACCAAGTCATGAAACCTTAATCTAATCAGCATCAAATCAAATTACAGATTATTATTCTGACCTTCACAAATCTGAGTGCTCTTCATATATTTTCTCTCTAGAAAGTTGTATCATTGTCATATTATTTTAAAAATAATTTCTTAAACTTAACAGTAACATGAATACAATATCTTTACCAATATGAATTTGCATAGTGATGGCAAATCTGTTCCTTTCAATATTCTATTACTTGTATTCTTTTTAACCAGTCAGGATGATTGCTGTGTTAATGAGAAAATGTGCTACACCTCGTACAAGAATCAAAATTTTAGTACTATTTCATGTTTTTGGACTTCATTGGATTTTTCTCTGATACAAGTGAAGTTGTTGTTGAACAATATACATGAATCCTTAATCATAATTAGTAATTATTTTTCTGATATTTTATTATATTAGTCATCTGTATCGTAGGTTGGTTTGATAGACTGTTCCCAAAATACAAGTATCTAACCTTCTCTCATAGTATGTAAAGAAATTTTACAAAAGTTTCACAGATTCATGTCTTCATTTTTCATAGGAGTTTCTAGTGTGAACATGCTGAATATTACCATTTCTTACTGAAATTCTTGCAACATTTATTAACCATACTCTATCTCAGCTGTTATTAATAGCTCAAAGCAGTTCTCTTGAATGTAAAACATTAAATTTATCCGTGTAATGAATGGATTTTATTTCATCTTAAAATCTTGTTTATGTAAGGTTGTGCTGGACTACAAGTTCTTTTCCTAGCCTGGCTTAATACATTATTCTCTAGATATCTAATTTATATAAATATATTGCTACAGGATTCTCCTTCCTGATCTGTAAATGCTTAGAATATCCTTAGTTTATTTGGATATATTTCTTGAGTCCTCCATAGGCTACTGCCCCCCCCCAAATGTTACTACATTTTGGGGAGTTCTCCCACATATTCCTGTTTCTTCTTAGGAATTAATATTATATCACCAAATATCTGTACTTTTACAAGCATTGAGAGTTATAGTCCACAGCAACCCAGATGTTTCCCAATCTAATGATATAACTGTGTATTATTATTCCCCTGAATGAGTTTCCACTTAATCAGTCGTAATAAAAGTTGAGAGGGGCTTTTAAAAGCAAAGACACTTTTATATTACAGCTTAAGATCTAGGATCAACTACCTTAGGAAAGCCATAGCTTACAGACTTAGAAGGCAATACTAGTTTTGTTCCATACTCTCATATTTTACCAGTGCTGGTGCCCTCTATCATGGTATAATGAAACAAATTAGTTTAAATTTAATAACAAGTATCTAGGTAGAGCAGGGAAGTAGTCTCTTTTTGTTAAGGGCACATGTTACAAGAATGCTTATTGGTAAATGGCTGATGCTAATTCTAAAATTAGGATTCCCCAGAATTTTTCATTCTCAGGAAATAGTGTTTATTATCTAAAGCTTTGCCTAAAACAAATGTTTACATGTGTTCATTAGTCAAACATCCAATTCCATCTTAATTTTTGCAGACAGTAGACAGCAGTATGATTAAATTGACACTGAATGGATGAATTCTTTCATAATTAATATATTTTTCAAAGAGAATAATTTACAGTAAAAATATCTTGTCTGCATTTAGACATGAACTGGTGTATAAATTCAGGATCTGCACTTAAAATTTACCAATCACAAAAGTCTTCATCAGGGGTATCTCTGAACATACACATAACAACACTACATCTATTTTAAGACATGTTAGTTTCAAGACAATTATTATTTGATTATGACTTCCTAAAGATTGATTTGATAATGTACTTCATTAAAAACAACACATTTTACCATGTCATTACTTAATTTCCTATGAATTATCATTTATTTTCTATTATGATAAAAAACCAGTCTATATTTTATATATTTCCTTTATACAATACTATTTTTCAAATTTCATATTACCTACTCCCCTATCAATTCTATTACCTTTCATATGCTTATTTTTCAATATCATGAGTTAATTCTTCCTTATCAACCTTTAAATATAAAAGGATAAATTCTTCTATACAGTGACAAGCTGAATATAAAAATTCAATACCAAACATATTTTATATGCATCCATAAATTACTAGATGCAATCATGTTAACTTCCAATAATAGTTTCTACATGTCCAAATTTTGATTCTTAAACTTTATGCATAAAACAGCACATTTAATACTGAGTGATTCTGTTGATCATTATTAGTATAGATTCTGGCACCATATACAAGAGTCATCAATTGGAACTTATGCTTTTAATGCAAAATTGCTGTAAGACATAAATGTTTCCTAGTGTAATTGGAGTGCTAATTACTTTATCCATAAAGTAATGAAGAGTTAACTTATTGGGTTTTATGGATTTTATGATTTCTGATCTTAATACAGGGCATCACAAAGCCAAGAACTTTGACAAAATGTTGCTAAGAATGTGTTCAGCATTAGCTATAGCCAAGAGGCAGACATCCCCTTTGCCTGTCTACTCCTTTTCCTACTTCTTGAGCAACAAATGTTTTTGATGTGATTAGTTAGCTCTTATTCCGTGAAAAGATTATGCTGATATTTAATTTAATTTTTATAACACTCTTAATAAAATTCGACTAATTTTGTATCAAATTTTGCTACTAATTTGAGATCCAGGAGAGATTACACACACACACACAAAAGCAAACAGATTTTGCCCTCACAAATACTCAGATTAGTATATAGATCTGACAGTATTTTTTACCAGTCTAATCAATGAAACACTAAGTGTGATTGACCTATGATTTATAGATTAATAAATAAAATGCTCCAAGTTTTACATCCTATCTGTGTACTACTATGACATATTCCAAAAAAAAAAAAAACTCCAAACAAACAAACAAAAACAAAACAAACAGAAAAAAACCCTACTTCATAATTTCATAATATATAGATATTAGGTTGTTATTTTTAAAGAAAGTAGTACTAAACTCAAGAGCATCTCCCCCAGAGCTGTGTTGAATAGAGATTTTTCTCCAAACAATACTTTTCAATGAGAAATCAGAAGTTAACATATTTTTTTTGAAAACCAAAAGATGCTTTTGTTTGATATTAGAATGGCTACTCCAGCTTGTTTCTTAGAAACATTTACTAGGAAATTTTTTCCAGCCTTTTATTCTAAGGTACTGTTTGTCTTTGTCACTGAGGTACATTTCCTGAATGCAACAAAATACTGGGTCCTGTTTACATATCCAGTCTGTTAGGTCAGCATGTTGAAGAAGGCAAATTGATGCATTCTTTTCTCCTTATACAAAGGTCATGTCCAAGTGGATCAAGGACCTCCACATAAAACAGATACACTGAAACTTATGGAGGAGAAAGTAAGGAAGAGCCTTGAACACATGGACACAGGGGATAATTTCCTGAACAGAACACCAATGGCTTAAGCTCTAAGATCAAAAAATCAACAAATGGAACATCATAAAATTGCAAAGCTTCCTTAAGGCAAAGAACAAAATGGCAACCAAGAGATTGAGAAAAGATCTTTACAAATCCTACATCTGATATGGACCTAATATCCAATATATACAAAGAACTCAAGAAGTTAGACTCCAGAGAATCAAATAACCCTATTAAAAAATGGGGTACAGAGATAAAGAATTTTCAACTGAGGAAACTTGAAGGGCTGGGAAGTACCTAATGAAATATTCAACATCCTTAATAAACAGGGAAAGGCAACCCTGAGATTCCACCACACATCAGTCAGAATGGCTAAGATCAAAAATTCAGGTGACAGCAGATGCTGGCAAGGATGTGAAGAAAGAGGAACACTCCTCCATTGTTGGAGGAATTGCAAGTTTGCACAACCACTCTGGAAATCAGTCTGGTAGTCCATCATAAAATTGGACATAGTACTACCTGAGGACCAGCTATACCACTCCTGGGCATGTATCCAAAAGATGGACCAACATATAACAAGGACATATGCTCACTATGTTCATAGCAGCCTTATTTATAATAGCCAGAAGCTGGAAAGAACCCAGATGTCCTTCAACAGAAAAATGGATACAGAAAATGGGGTACATTTACACAATGGACTACTACTCAGCTATTAAAAACAATGACTTCATAAAATTGTTAGGCAAATAGATGGAAATAGAAAATATCATCCTGAGTGAGTTATCACCAATCACAAAAGAACACATATGGTATGCACTCACTTATAAGTGAATATTAGCCCCAAAGTTCAGAATACCCAAGATACCATTCACAGACCACATGAAGCTCAAGAAGAAGGAAGATCAAAGTGAGGGTGCTTGGGTCCTTCTTAGGGGAACAAAATACTCACTGGAGCAAATATGGAGACAAAATATAGAGCAGAGACTGAAGGAAAGGCCATCCAAAGACTGCCCCACCTGCGGATCCAACCAGTATACAACAACAAAATCCAAACACTATTGTGGATGCTAAAAATTCTTGCTGAAAGGAACCTGATATAGCTGTCTCCTGAGAGGCTCTGCCAGAACCTGACAAATACAGAGACGGATGCTCTCAGCCAACCATTGAACTGAACACTGGGTCCCCAAAGGAGGAGTTAGAGAAAGGACTGAAGGAGCTGAAGGAGTTTGCAACCCCATAGGAAGAACAGCAATATCAACCAACCAGACCTCATGGAGCTCACAGGGACTAAGAAACCAATCAAAGAGTGCACATGGAGGGAACCATGGCTCCAGTAGCAGAGGATGGCCTTGTCAGGCATCAATGAGTTGAGAGGCCCTTGTTCCTGTGAAGGCTTGATGCTCCAGTGTAGGGGAATTTGTGGGCAGGGAGGCGGGAGTTAGGTAGGTGGGTGGGAAACACTCTCATAGAAGCATGGAGAGGGGGGATCTGATAGGGAGTTTCGGGGGGCGGAAATGGGAAATTGGATAATATTTGAAATGTAAATAAAGAAAATATACAATTAAAAAAACCTGAAAGAAGCCTGGCATCTGCACTATTTTGTAAACTGAGTTTCCTCATTTACAGTGGGAGATGAGCATTGAATTGGAGGTTCACCTTTCTGTGCGTTCACATTTTGAAGTTGGACAGAGTTTTCTTAAAACATAGCTCTCATATATTTGTTCTTTTTTTCTTCCTATGTTTCCTTCATTCTTTGTGTTTTAAAAAACCATATATTTCCTTGAAGTTCATCAGAAATGGTATCATCCATTTGGGAACAAATCGTGCTTCAAATGCCCTGTGTTGTTTGAAATTTCTTTACACATAATATTTGTTTTGTTTTAACTGGTTTGGAAAATTAACTTGCTCTATTGAGTTGATGAATTAAGGTATATATATATATATATATATATATATATATATATATATATATACATTTTTTTAAAAAATTCAAACACTTTCTTTTTTGTAGAATTGCTTTCCACCCTCAAATCTATTTGTGTTTGTTTTCAAAAGATTTTATCCTCTGAATCACTCTTATAAGATATATATTATCTTTAATTCTGCTAATAAGATTATAGGTATTTTTGTACAACATGCAAATGTGGCAGAGAGATTAATCATAAATTTTACTCATTATAAATCTGAGGCAATTACAGTTTCACTTTCTATGCTTTTCCAACTGAAGTCTGCTGTTGCTTTTTAGTGCTGACTTCAAATGAAAAGGCTTGCAGCTAAATGGACAGCTCTCTCTCTCTCTCTCTCTCTCTCTCACTTTGACTGTATGTATTTCTAATATTAACACATTTTATTCTTCTAGCTGCCATGTTTCATGAGTCAGTACCACTTCTAGACATCACAGTAAGAAAAATCCATGTCATTTTCCAGTGCAATTTCTTCTGTAAGAAACCTTCTTCCTTTTTTATTCTTGCAATAGCAAGCCAGTTTTATCATGAAATCAAGTCTTAAGTGCTGTTATTTCTACAAGAACCAGATTTTATACCAACCTATCATATTCATCCAAAATCCATAAGCTACTTGTGGTCAAACCACATAGGTTAAAATTAATGAAAATAACAATGTCTAGAAAATAACTTGTAGCTAATGACACTTTGTGTCCATGAGACTGACAAGATATATTCATGCATATACTCTGTGCCCTAACTACTCCTGTGTCTTATATGTTATGGACATTACATCAATGTTCCATAGAACTTTAAAGCTTTATGTATCACTTAATATATATAATGAATTCCTTTGCAATTACTTTGCATGAAAGCACTGGTCAGAACTTTGATTAAACTGAATAAATAGTCATAAAGTGTCTGACACTTAGAGAGGACACTCCCTTAGCCATGTTTCACTGTCACAGCAATGCAGAAATTTTTCATTAAATTTCTCATGTTCTGTAGTATCAATTGGTCATAATTTTATTAGCAGTTGTAAAAAAAGTAACTGAGGGGAAACAATGCAGTAACTCCAATGACAGTTGTAGTTGGATGTTGGTAAATAAAGATAGCTTAGTACTGTCACTGTGTTTACCTGTCAATGTAGAAACATTCTAGAGGATGAACTTATAGACAAGGGATATAATCCTCTTTCTTTAGAGAAAAACAAAATGTGCCTCTATATTTGTTATCTGGTTTGCTCATGGAAAATCAGTTTATAGTTTCACTAGATTGCACTAAATAAATTCTATTCATATAATTAGTTCCCACTCTGAAACAAATCCTCACTTCTTCTATGACCACAATTGCCTTTATTTACATTGCCAACTTCCCAATTTTTTCCTAAAGTTTGGCATTTTCTTATTTATATAAATATTATTATTTAGAGGAAGTGTGAGATAAAATTCAAAGAGTAGTTAACTCATTTTGTAATGATGTGAACAATGTACAATTAAATTGTTGAATAAGAGATAAAATTCTGTGCTACAGCAAAGAGCTATTTAAATATGTTCACTCACCCTTAATAAGAGCAACCTTGTAACATTGCCTTTTCTCTGGGTACTGATTTATTCAAATTATTCTTTTCCCCTACCTCTTGAGATCTGAAGCTTAGGTAGTCATTTAATCTGAATAAATTATTACATCATTAAGATTCTTATACAAGATGGATATTGAAGTTGAAGAAAATATCTTCCTACGGGTCAATGGATATTTTCTTTAATAATAAATTCTTGGGAGAATTTTATTTACTTTCCAATAGCTAAAATAAAATTAGGGTTTTCTAAAATGAGGTCCAATCCTTGTAACTCTGTCTACCGTGTTGTTGAATTTATATCCCGAATATGTTCACATGCCCCTAGAAAAATCAAGGGTTGGGCAAAAGTGGCTAAAGATAATACTGCTATAATGCTTGTCACTTGAAATATAAAAAATATTTTATATTACAACATGGAAATTAATGTCTATTTCCTACATCTCTAAGTAAGTTGTTAGTTGATAAATATATGAAACGTTTAAGATCATTAACAGTTTCCCATGGGAACCACCTTTTTGAAACCAAGCCAAAATTCACTTGAGAATACAAATGAGTATTTTTCTGAAATATGAAGTGCATTTGATTGTTTCTATTATCTGAAAAAAACCCTATATATTTCTCCTGACAATTCTGATTTTAAGTGGCACTCTTGTTGAGCTGTCCTTAGAAACATAGTGCAGTTATGGAGCCTTACATTTTCTAATATTGTCTGAAGGATTCAGCTATTCCACTCTCTAAATTTGTTTGTTGAAACTGAAGCCCAAAGAAGGAGAGACTCAGGTGAAGATGTTGAGTTTGGACCACTCATCATTGTAACTAGTTTCTTAAGAAAAATATAATTGGAAAATCTTTTCTGCCTTTCTTTACCAGAGGATGTATTGGGAAGGTACCATATACCAATCTGAACGTGAATCCTTGCCAGACATTAGTGCACTTGTTCCTAAATTGTGGAATTCTCATGCTCTGTTATAGTCAAGAACATGGTTATGATGCTTACAAACAACATAATTTATTAGAATTTTTATACTATGCTGTGAGAATGAGTTAAGTTCTATTTCTTTATTAACTTCTTGTTGTCACACCCTTATATAATGCATTTCTATTACATTCAGACCTACCATTTTGTCTGCTTCCTGTTCCTCTCCAGTCCTCCTCTTCTATACTAGTCCCTTTCTTGTGTTCATGACTCTGTTCTATTTTGTTTCCCAAGACTGTCTGTATTTGTAACACAGCAAATGATCCTTACACAGAAATATAAGTGGAGAGTTGAATAATTTATTCAAAAATCCAACCAGATTCTTGAACTATTTCTTCCAGTGTGAATATAAGCAAGTCTGTCCCAATCTGTTCATCTGTTAGAAAATTTGCTTTCCAGAAGTGGTAATGTTTGGATAGGTTGCAGAAGCTTTTAGATGGAGAACATTAATGGATAAAGATTATAGAATTACAATCTTTATTTGTTCATTTTTGAATAGTTTTCTGCCTAGTTTCTATTCCCTATTTTTGGAGAGATTTGAGCAACAAGCAGCTACTAAAATCCATGATGTCCCAGACCTTGCCATGCCATGTCACAATATAGGTTATGGGACTGTGGGCCAAAAATAGATGTCTTCTCAATATTTTTCTTGTCAAATATTTGGTCAAAATGTGGAAAAAAATAGGTAATATTTTTCTGTAGTTTTGATTATTAAATAAAAGCACAATTTTTGACCCAACTTACCAGTGTAACTTTCATAAACAATATACTATAATCAACTTTGTGGCTAGCACCTTTGAAAATTTTATCACTAGAAGAAAAAGTACTTCAGAGTTTAGAGTATGAATAATCAGAAGAAAAATAACTGTGGTCCTTCTCTGTGTTTTAACATTGTTTGTAAGAGTCATATTGAAAGATGCACATCTTTACTTTTCTTCATAATAGAAAAATGTCTCTTTTAGTGGCAAATATCAACTTTATGTATAACCAAACAGAAATGTTTCATATTAAAATTTGACATATGTACACATGCTATGCTGACAAATTCCAATATTTTTGTTTATTTGGGTAAGCAATGCATAACCATTATAGATTGCAGAAACATCCAGAACGTCAGCAAAGCAGAATATACTTTGCTGAATAAACCATATGAAGTCCATTTTGCTGCCTTGAGAATTAAGAAAACAGTGGGATTGATAGTAGAAAAGAGATTGTTTTGTTATCTAAAGACTGGCAGGTCCAAGGCCAAGCCTGATCAAAGAACTGAGAAAATAACAAACAGTATCAAGTCACATAGTAAGTTAAGCCCTATGATTTTAAAAGAAGAAATCTTAATTCAATAGGACTATACATAGAAGTGATTTTGACATGCCAAGATACTATTAATGTTTTTGATCAGAGTTATAAATTATACTAGCGTTATACATATAGTATTGATATAATTCATTTTCTGTTGAGACATTCATATTTATGTGAATACTAATATTTTATCATGTACATTTCTTAAAACTTTAACCATTGTTTTATGAGATAATGAATTGCTCTAAAATATTCCAGTAAATTATAAATGCCAATAGTTTAGCTATCAGTGGAACTGTTCAAATTAGCATGATCAGATTCACCTAAATTATCTTAAAATGTAAGAAGACACTACATATTTCTTATTATTCAGATTCTAACTAACAGTAGCGTTATTTTTAACCACAAGCTATTTGCCTCCATTACAACTTGCGTATAAGTGATGTCAAACAGAAATAACTCCTCAATTGTCTCCTTTCAAGCATCATCACCTTCTTCAAATTTGTTCCCAGGATTGCATGTTTTAAATCATCCTTCCATCTTTATTAAACATTTATTACTAGGTCGATGAATCTCGATTGACTGGTACATTACTTTGACACAGTTATATATGATGCTGCTATGAAATTCCACATATGCAAATATAGTTTTGGGATCCTCATGGAAATGGAATATTGGAATGCTGTAAGGTGTGCCATGATTTTCACTGTGACCTGTTCTGTATGTACTCCAGTTTCAAGGAATCTGGCATCCTCTTCTGGCCTCTGTAGGAGCCAGTTGCACATGTGGCACACATATGTACATAGAGAGAAGACCCAGATAAGGAGTAGTGTGTCATGGCTAGTCGTCATGGCATTTTCATTTCTAGTTTCAGTGTTAGTTCTGCTTTTCTTCCTCACTTTCATTTTGAATTGTAACTATATCCTTTTTTTATCTTTTACTGTTTTTATTTCGTTCCAATGCTAAAAAAAATCACTAGGAGTTTTCCTTTATTTATTTTTTTCTTTTCTTTCTCTCTCTCTCTCTCTCTCTCTCTCTCTCTCTCTCTCTCTTTGTTTTTGTTTTTTTTTCTGGCCCCCTTGCTTTTATTTACTATTTTTTCTGAATTGTTCTTCCTAACTAGTACCAAGGTTTGAGATCCAGAGATCTCTTTTCAGGGAAAGGAGGGTCCCAAATGAACCCCAGGAATTTCATAAGATGATGGTGTCCTACTTTAACTCTTTCCACAAGTAACAAAGTTTGAAGAATTTCTACAAACAAAAGTCACTTCTTCAACCATGCCTACCCCATCTTTTTATCTCCAATATATGTTCCTGCCTTATTATACTTCCATACACCCAATTCCCAGGGGTTCCTTACCTTTTACCCCATTTTACCCAACCCCCATCCCTTTTAAATCCCTATATTTCATGTACCTGTTCAGGCACCACTAGTGGTGCCTACCCTTTAGGTCAAAGTCACCTGATATGGCCGTGAGGAATTAAATCAGGCTGGCTGGAGGAGTCACAGCACAAGTGAGTCAGTGACAATTTGAGTGAAAGAAATCAGATTTTCTTATACATTTATTAGAAACAGAATATAATGGCATTTGCCAGAGTCAATACAATTGTTGGCAGGATACCAAGATGTTTAAAAATTATAGAGGAAACATAAGATTAATGTCTAAAACCAATTGTCATGTAAAGTTTCCATGCTTCTTTGACTTCCAAGGGAACATACAAAGAAACACAAAGAGACCTGAACATTCCATTGCTTAAGGAAGTGCATAGGTATCTCAGGGACTGAAAGAGACATTGTGCCCCAGGATCCATGGGCTTTAACCTGAAATGCCTGTGACATGTTTCTCTCAAGGCAGCTAGGCCAGGCTAATACCATGGTTCCCTGCTGCTGCTGAGAACGTAGAAAACCACAAATTAATTTTGAAAACCTTCTACTATTATAACATCAGTTTGAATATTTTGTATATTATATAATGTGCATATGAAAATAAAAAGTAAAAATAAATCTCAGCAACTACACCTATGATTCTTGTATTATTTTTATATAGATGAGATTTCTTAAAGGATTTATTTTGACATTTAGTATGATTATTATTAAATGTGCTTTCAGCTTAGCCTGAAGAATGCTTATAGAGATATTTTGAAATATTTGTATGATCTAATTCTATAACTTTTAACAGTTTCTGTTTGTTTGATGTATCCTCTTTATAGTGTGGAAAAATAACTATGTGGCATGTAAGATCCTTTGTTTTGTTTTTTTTTCTCTCCAACAATTTTGTAAAATTATCCCACTGGTATTAGATACATGGTTTCTGATGTTCCATGAAGTATTGCTGGAGATATTAGATGAAATGAGTAAATACATTTCCAGTATTGGTTAAAATTTTCTTTTTTCTATTGTCTTTCAGTTTCATGGCTGGATTTTACTTGGATTTGAGTATTGTATGCTTTATTCTATCTGCATTACATTAAAATTTAACAAATGTGTATATTAAATAAGTAATGATTATTTTGTCTATTATACAAATTTATACAGCTTATTTTGTCCCTTTCTCGTTATCTTCCTTTTCTGGGATCCACAGATGCACATTTATATTGTATTCCTTTTAAGCTTTTTTTTTTTTCCAAAGTGGTTAATCTCAAAAGGTGATTCTAGAAACAAGTTTCATTTTGTTGCCAAATTTACTTTCTCCAATACCCTACAGATATGTTACAGGTATTATCTTTCACTACAAATTGTTATCTGTCATTGGTTAGGAGCATTCTATTTCTTTACTGAAATTCTGTATATAGCCTGGGCCATTAAGACACAGTTTTCAAGAGGTGATACTTTACTTTCTTCATGTGAATCTCAGAATTGATCTCAGACTGGCAATCTTGGTGACAGGTACCTTTATCAAGGCCCCAGAAATCACACCAGATCTGATGAAAGTTTTACTTCACAAAGTAAACCATTACCATTAAACAGAGATAATTTCAGAGTACCTTGTTTCAGTTCTGTTATTTTTCAAAAGAGATTAGTTGTTTTGAGCCACACTTTTCCTGACATTCTTGAATTTCTGATCATTTTCTTTTTAATTCACAATTAAGTTCTTGATTCCCATATGACTAAATCAGCAAACTTCTTTATATATTTTCAAATCATAATGGAAACACTCATTAGTATATTTTCTCAGGCTCATTTTATTCAGACTGGGGTCACTCAACAGATTTAACAAAAAGATTTTGTTACTCCTTAAGCCAGTTTATTTTTAATTTTTTAGGGAATTTGCTTGGAGTGTATGGTAAAAAAAAATGCTTCTCATATTCTCATGGTTTACAACTGTGATACTTTTACTCTTTATACATAAAGAAAAATAATTTTAGCCAATTGTTAAAGAGAAGAATATATGAATAAATATATTTTATGAAAAGTAAAATGCTTTTGTACACATGTGAAGGTTCCTTCATCTAAATTGATACACATAAAACTTTCAGAATCACCTACAGTACATCATTTCCAGTAATTTTGGTTATGTTTTAGATAGTATAATTTCTTCCAAATATTATCATAACTTCTGGTAATGATGATCATAAAACTTTCTTCTGCTAGATCAATATAGAAATTTTATTTTGTTTTTCTGGCTAACAGTAAGCATGAAAGTAAATCAATCTGCGTCAAAAAATTATTCCAGAGAGCAGCTATATTGGTTGTGTTGTTAAGATGGATTTGGGGAGAGTTCTACCCAAGCTCTACCTAAATTCTATCCTGTCTCAGTGGTGGTTGGACTGCTGACATTACAGCCACTATTAATTTCGCTTTCCAAGGTGGCAGGGAAAATACACACACACACACACACACACACACACACACACACAAACACACACATATACATATACATATATATTCAGAAGTGTATATCCTATTTAAAAGATGTAGAGTTTTGTACATTTTACTCACTACAAACCATCTTTAGAGACATTTTAAATATTTAATTTAGGAACTCATAGAGATGGATGTCAAATATTTTGCTTTGTACTTATTGGCTGAATTTAAAACCAGATATTACAGCAGCATCTACTACTATTGTAGGAGAGTAGTGCTTGCTTACTAATGACTTTTTCACTTGGAAATTCTATTGCAATCTATGGTTGCTACCTGACTTTTTAAAAAAAGATACACATGTCTAAGATAACAATGCAGTCAAAAAAGTGAAACATGGACCAGGGAGACATTAATTTCTAAAAGTATCTTCTGAAGTGAATTACACTCCTTTTTGTAGAAGGAAAAGTATATTACTGATATATACAAATATTAATACATAATAATAATTGTGTTATCATTAATACCTTTTCTAGACATTTATTTTTTATGCTACACTTAATTTGTCTCCTAAAAAGGTATTCTTTAAAAAAGATTAGTCTTTTAGATCCCTCGTTGAATAACAAGCACTTGGGATTCTGAACACTTTGATATACTGTAGCTATGGGCATATATGAACAAAATGTAACAAATTTTATGTAATACTACCCTGAATATATACTCATCTCAGAAGCCAATTATGATATTCCATTCTTGATTTGAGTTTAGACTCTCCATTTGATGGGATAGGGTTTAGTTACCACAAAGTTGAGTTTGCAGAATCAATTCCTCTAGCTACTTTGCTATGAATACAAATCAATTATATATGTATCAATAGATGCTGTTAAAAATGCAATTTTAAAAAAGTAAGAGATCAAAATATATCTGTTCAGCACAATCCTAGTATAATTTGCATTATATTTGCATTTCCTTTCTTAATGTAATAGTATGCATAGTCAGACATGCATAAAGTTTGAACTGAAGCACACTAAACCACATGGTATAGAACATGATACTTTTATTGCTGAAAACAGTGTTGTCAATTATTTAACTCTGATCACCAACAGAATGAACAAGCTAAAAATAAAAATCCTCCTAAAGTGGTCATTAGAATCTATCATGTTTTATATTTTTGCTTATATAATACAATCCAGAAAAATTCATAATTAAAAATCCATTGAAATAATATATATAGTAATTTGAAAATAATATTACACACACACACACACATATATATATATACACTTCATATCAAAATTTAAAACAAGTTACATCATTGTACCATTAAGCAATTTACTTTTTTAATTTTATCAAGTATATACATATTACCCCTAATTTGAAAACTACAATGTTTTATTCACTTACACTTTATAGGTATGAAATATGCACTACATATTTTTCTATATTTGGGTATGATTGCATGTTTAGTTGCACTACTTTAAATCCTCTTAGAAATAATATTATTAACACATACACCCTCCAAGTACACACACACACACACACACACACAAACACACACACACACACAATGTATCACTACCAAAATATTACAACAAAATTTACAGAAATTCCTTATTTCTTCCTTTCAAAGTACACTTAACAGGAGTCAGAAGAGGCTACAACCAGTACAATATATATTAGCTTAGACTTTGGAAACAGGGAGACCTTGTAGTTCTTTTCAAAAATTGTGTTTGCTTAGAATAGATTTCTGCTATCACTCTCAACTTTGGTGGCCATGTAATTAATTTCCTACATCTATATACTTTCTGAAGTGAAAATACGTATTGAATGCCAGATAAAATTTGAAAATATAATGTATCTCCAAATGTCAAAGCTCATACTTTCTCAAGCCTAGCTTTATTTCCCTGTACATCCCTGTGGGTGTAGGTGTCTCTTGAGATCATGAAACTCAGATTCTTGGACTATGGATTTCAGAACTTTACAATGAATTGTTGCTTTCTCTGATTAATTACTTTTTCCAAAATTCTTAATAATTTAGCTGACTTCCACTTTCTCTCTTTCAGAATATTATCTTTCATGCTTACTTGAATTCTCTGAAAATGTACTTCCGAATGTTTCAGGACCTTGTTGAAGAGGTTTTTCCTCTCTTCCTCTCACATTTATGTTAAACTCTACAGTTAATTGCCTGACCTAGAAGACTGAATGAATTTACTCTTTCAACCTCGCTCATCTCATTACCCACCAATTATTTTCCACACTCCTTCTTCTGCAGCTGCAAGAGTCTCATTGCTCTTTGTGAAACACAGTAAGGCCCCCGAGTCTTCTTCGTCCTCCTTTCCAACCTCAGATGTTATTATCCCCAATAACCTCCTGGCTTCTTGTCTCATTAAATCATTGCTTCTCAAATTCCATCTCATATGTGGGGCCAAGTTTAGCAATACTGAATAAATTGGATTTCGTCCACTTACAGAATGCTCTTCTACATAACACTTGAAAACAATGGATTTATATTAGTCTGTTAGGGTATAGCTCCCCTAATAATAATGAATATATTAAAAATGGACAAATTCAATTTATTTGTCTTTTTTATACCTTTCTCATTAGGCTTTAATATGAACTGATTTTATTGAAAGAAGGGTTGAATGCATGAGTGAAAACTGTGGTACAGATTCTATAGGTGTCTTCTCATCTTTCAACATTAATACATAATTACTGCCAGGTGAACTTACTTCCTTGCTTGTCTATTTTTGTAGCAAATGTATGATGCTTTAGAGATGGATCATCTCTTAGATATTTTGTTTACTGTCTAAAACAGTTCACATTTGTAACATTTTTTGCATCAACTCCTTCTTATACCTTGAAAATAAGTTTTATCAGTGAAAAATCACATTTCTCATTTAAGAAAGAAAACCTATTTATCCCTGACTGTGCAAGTCAAGGCTTTCTACATTTTCTTCTATTCACAATGCCACCTTTTTAAGGTTCGCTGTATAATTAAAATTGTCATTTTCATACTACTACCAACAAATCAACTCTAAATGTATGCAAATATTACTTAATACTGATTTGTTTCCTATAAAAGTAGAAAATATTCTACTCAGTGTATCTTCCAGTATTAAAGAATTGAAAAAAAAAAGTATATATTCAAAAATGACTAGCCAGTGGCCCAGGAATCGAGATTCAGATTATAATAAACACCAGATCCCAACAAGGTAAAAATTTGATGAAGATTTCATAGTAATAGGAAAATGTTGTAGAGCACACACTTTAAATACATTGGTGGTACATCAGATAGACAATGACAGCAAGGCAGGAGAAACACAGTTAATGTCACCAAATGTTCTCTGACAACAATGCCTGCTTTAGTATATGCAAAATCTAGGGTATTCTTTACATGGTCCAAGGGATTTACCCAATAGTATCAAGGAAGTTAGGTCACATACAAAGGAAGAGAAGAAGGCATTAAGTTGGCCCAATTCTTTTGTTCTGGACCATCAGTGTTACAACTTCTCCATCAATGGGTCAACTTTTTGGGTGTCACTTTTTTCCCAGGAACTTTAGCTTGTCTTGCTTGCACCATTTGATGGTTTTGTCTTCCTAAAAGGAGTCTTGTCTTTCACTATGCAAAGCTACCATGTGATAATGTTATCCTTATTTAACACACCCCTAGTTTTTTTCCTCTTTTCTTTATTTCCTGTTAACTAGTAAATGTTACAGAAAGTAATAATTATACACTGTAGACTTTCCTGCATTTCAGCTCCTCCAAGTCATGTCAATCAATCCTGATGGCTTTAAGCTTACATCTTCTGCCTACAGTAATCACTTTTAAATCTCCATCATTGCTCTCTTCTGTGGGATTCAACGCCATAGACCCGGTTGCTTACCTTTGCATCCATCTTGTACAGACATCTGCTTTAGTTTGCTTTGAGTGAGACAACAAACTATTACAAACTGTGAAGTATATAAATAATGGAAGTTTGCTTATCACAGCTTCAGAGAAAGTTAAAGATGAAGGATGTGGTGGATGTTTGGAGTTTGTGGTCTATTCTTCCCAGCTTTACATCCTAACACCAAACATGGAGGGAATGGAGTCACTCTGATGCCTATTTTGGCACATTAGTATCTTTTGTGGGGGGTGGCTGCTCTGAGGACCCAATCACTAGCTAAAAGCCTCTAATTATATCATTTGGTGGAATTCTAACCACAGTTCATCATTCACATGTGAACATACCCCTTCAAAGTATTGCCTTGTTCATATCATAACATCCATATATCTTGATTATCTAGGCAAATTATTAACACAGTCAGCTTTCATTTTGTTTCACCTTAAGTAATGTGTGAAATTCAGGATCTCTTAGAGTCTAACACGTTATTATATTTTGTATTTATTTTAGCTAATATCTAAAGTTAAATATTATTTTTGAACATTGGAATCTATTTTCTTAAGTTTTTTAATGAGATGAGCTGCTTTGTATTTCTATTTTATGTGTAATATCTCTATCACAGCATAATTACAGATTTCTTAAACAATTGCTCATTGTCCTAGCTCAAAGGAGAGCAGTACCCATACCAAGTGTCATGAGTTTTACTCCATATTTTGGAAGGAGACAACTGAAGACTTCCATTAGTGCTCCTCCTACCTAAATCCATATCATATAGCATGCATGCACACATACACCTACACAACACACACACATACACACACACACATACACACATACACACACACACTCATACAATCCCCATAGCGCCTGAATTCCTTCCTAATATTCCTCTGTAAGAGTCCCAAAGCTCCATCCACTGTTTCCCTGTGGGTGTCTGCACCTGTCTGAGTCAGCTGCTGGTGGAGCATATCAGAAGTCAGCCATGCTAAACTCCTGTCTGAGAACATAGCAGAGTATCAGGCTCTAAGATCAACAATTGATAAATGGGACCTCATGAAACTGAAAAGCTTCTGTAAGCAAAATACACAGTCAATAGGACAAATCAGCAACCTACAGATTGGGTTAAAAGTCTTTACCAATCCCATACATAATAGAGGGCTAATATCCAAAATATATAAAGAACCCAAGAAGCTAACCTCCAAAGAAGCAACTAACCCAATAAAAATGGGTTACAGGACTAAACAGAGAACTCTCAACTGAGGAATCTCAAATGGATGAGAAGCACCTAAAAAAGTGTTCAACATCCTTAATCATCAGGGAAATGTAAATCAAAATGACACTGAGATTCAAGCTTGCACCAGTTAGAATGGCTAAGATCAAAAACTCAGGCAACAGTAGATGCTGAACAATAGAAGAACACTCCTCCATTGCTGGTGGGATTGCAAGCTGGTACAACCACTCTATAAATCAATCTGGCAGTTCTTCAGAAAATTGGAAATAGTTCTACCAGAAGACTAAGCTATAGCACTACTGGGTATATACACAAAAGATGCACCACTATACCACAAGGACACATACAAAGCTATATTCATAACATCCTTATTTATAATACCCAGAAGGTGGAAACAATCCAGATGTTCTCAACAGAAGAATGGATACCAAAAGTGTAGTACATTTACACAATGGAATATTACTCAGCTATTAAGAGCAACAACTTTAAGAACTTTGCAGACAAATGAATGGACCTAGAAAATATCATCCTAAATGAGATAACCCGAACACCAGAGGACATACATGGAAATGTAGGAACAAAAATAGAGCAGAAAGGAAAGGTCATCCAGAGACAGCCCCACCTGGGATCCACCCCATCTGCAGACAGAAAATCCCAACAGTATTGCTGATGCCAAGAAGTGCTTGTACATAAGAGACTGGTATGGCTGACCTCTGAGAGGCTCTGCCAGCACCTGAATAAGACCAATGCAAGCACTCACAGACAAGCATTGCACTGAGCCCAGGGAACCCAATGGAAGAGTTAGGGAAGAACTGAAGGAGCTGAAGGGGATTTTAACCCCATAGGAAGAACAACAATATCTACTAACTTAAACCCTTAGAGCTCCCAAGGGCTAAAGCACCAGCCAAAAAGTATACATGAGTGGGTCCATGGCTCCAGCTATACATTTAGCAGAGGATTGCCTTATCTGGCATCAGTGAGAGGGAAGATGGTTGGTCCTGTGGAGGCTAGTTGCCCCAGTGAAGATGGATGCTAGAGGGGTTAGGCAGGAGTATGTAGGTGGCTCAGGGACTATCTTCTTAGAGACGAAGGGGAGGGGGTGGTATGGAGGTTGAGGAGGGAAGATGGAGAAGGGTGACAACATTTGAAATGTAAATTAATAAAATAATCAATAAAAATAGTATAAGTGACTGGTGCTTGCTCCTGGTATGTGTTTTAAGTTGGACTGGTTATTGGTTGGCCTAAACAAGAAGGAAGGCACAAGTGAGGATGCTTGAATCTCACATAGAAGAGTTAATAAAATAGTCATAAAAAGTAGGAGGGAGGGAACTAGTTGGGAGAGGGGATGGGGATGGGAATGGAAAGTATCTGGATTGAGCCCAGGAATGGACAGGAGAGATGACCAGATGGCCATTGGAATAAACAGAAATCTGCAACTGAGAGGAGTAGGGAACTGGGGGCAGGAGGCATCTCTGGGACAAGACAAACACCTGAGGTATGAGAGGCATCCAAATGTCTTTGCAGGTGACCTTAGCTGTGGGGAAATGGAACCTGAAGAGACTAAGTCCTGTAGCCATACAGGCATCCCAATGCAGTGAGAAGGACATCTACCCCACCCACAAACCTTTCCACCCAGAATGTATATTGTCTACAAGTAATGCTGGGCTGCAGATGGAGCATGGACTGAAGGAATGGCTAACTTGCAGAGCATCTTACCACGCCCCTTTCAATAATTTTGATTTTTAAAAATTTCTATTGATTTTTGTGTATTTAACATTATACACTCTTTCAATTTTATTTGTTTCTTGTATTTCATAATCTTTACTTTAGATAATACTTATTGGGAATGAGAAGATGGTGTCCTGCACTGGGAGCATAGTAGAACTTCTGACAATTCTCAAGTCATATAGCCCCACTCAGTTCTCAATCATCATCATCGAAATCATATCTGTAACCATAGAGTACAATACATTGATAGTATACAAAATAATTAGATTTTGAATCACAAGTGTTCCATCAACACACATTTGCCAGCACAAAGATAGAACTATAATATATCCTTTTTGTTGAGTGATAATATAAGAACTATAAGAAAAATAATTATACATATAATAAAAATACTAATTATCCTGTTTGTATTATAATACAGATAATAAGAATACCTATCCTGACATGGTATAGGATCTTAGGATAATAGTATTAAAATTATGATCTGCGTTTAGGACTTGGAAAGCTTTATGTTCTACTTATTTCATTTCCATCTAAATCATTATCTTTTCTTTCTGATAAATAGTCTTTTTGCATTTTCAGACTGAGTCATTCTCAAGTAGAACAAAAGTAAGAAAAGAAGGCATTGCTATTAGTTTCCCATTGTGATCCCCCCCTACATGGAGAGCTGTAATGAAGGCTTTTAAAGTCCAACTTTCATTTTTATTGTTGGGAAACTGAATTACAGTAGGAAATTAAATAAAGAATAATAATGAGAATTTGTTAGTAGTTTGAAAACTAATCTATATTTGCATTAACTTTTCCATTATCAAGCAGTAAAATATTTTAATACAGTACTATGAGAGATGGGAATTATCTACTCTCAAAGTCCTATATTTGATCCATATTGATCTCATAATTACATCATAGATAATATTTTAAATGTTTTTTCTTGGATAAACTGTGAATAAACAAAAATATAATAATTGTAAGTTTATATGTTTACTCATATTGAGAACAAAATAAAGTAAGTACAAAATAATACAATAATCAGACACATATGAGTTCCTAATATGACTTATTACTATTATATAGGCATTCATAAGCAAGGTCATCTAGTTAAATGCCTTATTAATGCTATTTTTTTTTTAAAAAGTGTTTCATTACATGAAACATAAGATAAATTTAACATTTAAAAAAACTAAAGCTATATTTTTCTTTAATATTTGTTTTGTAATAATGTTTTTAGTGACAGAAATGGATTTGTAAATCACCATGGTGTTGAGTTACTACTAATAAAGTGTTATTTTAATGATTGAATAGTGTTTCTAAGATCATATTATGTTCTGGTTTGATTTCTCTTACTATAATTAAAATTAACTCAGAAAAAAGCAACCTGTAGAGGAAGAGGATGCTTTGGTTTCTCTGTCCTGATCACAGTTGACCGTTGATGGGAAAGAGAGAATGATCTCATGCAGAAGTGCAGTCAAGGTGATGGAAAGAAACTGTGAGGTGATTGTTTCCCATAGATTGTTCAGTTCCCTTTCTTATACCACCAAAGACTACCTGCCCCAAGTTGTACCCCGAAGGGTTAGGGTCTTCCACATTAATCATTAACCAAGAAAATGACCCACAGACCTTACCAGAAAAATAGGATAAAGTCATATCTTCAGATGAGCTTCTTTCTTCCCCTGTAATGGGAGTTTGCATCAGTTTTATATAAATAAATGAATAAATAATCAGCCCATAGAAAATACAATGGATCTAACCACTTGAACACTAATAAAAATAAAAATATTATGCTTACATAGAATACTTGGACACTGGGTTCTTTCTTTTATTTTTTTTTATATTTTTATACTATTTAAAGCAATTTTTATTTAAATATATTTTATCATATTTTCACCTACCTCAAGTATTCCAGATTCCCTGAACATATGCATGAACTTTCTTAAAATTTACAAAAATCTAATAGAACGCAAAATACCCTAAACCCAGAAAACAAAATAAACCTATCTTCCCCAAACCACCAAACTGTAACCAAATAAAAGTGCACACACACACACACACACACACACACACACACACACACACACAAAACAAAGTTGGAATCCATGGTATGTTGGTCAGTTCTTCTGCCCTGGAGTGATTGATATAACCAGTATCACTCCACTGGAGAAAACTGATGTTTCCTCTCACAGTAAGTATATATACCAGTTAAGTTATTAACATTTACCCTAGTGATAAAATTTTGTTTATTCAGTCACTTATACACTACATATGTACAAGTATCCTAGGTCAAGCCCATATATGCTCTTTGGTCTGCTATTCGGTCTCTGAGAGCCCCCAAGGGACATTTTTTTTTCAAGCCAGTGTTATTAGGTTTTACTATAGGTCCCTGGGTTATCTAGTCTCAGGTTCTTGGTCACTCAATCAATGTCAGATATGTGCCACACCCACAAGTTTTGTGCCACAATTGCACTACCTTTCCTTTCAGGAAATATACCATTGTAGATAAAGATTTTGGGGCTTGCTTGGCATTTATGTTTCTCTTTTGATAGTGTATAGAGAATCTTCCTATACCCAAAATATTGGAACACAGAGGTGAAGTCTTTATGTTGCCACCAGCTTTACATCACCATGTTCAATGAGTTGTGTAAGTGCTGTCTTCAGCAATAGAGTCTTTCTGTCAGTTTGTGGAAAGTAACCTATAGTACTGGCAACACACTGGGTTGTTTGAGGATTCTCCTGGGATCCATTTGGCTAACAACTCAATTATAAGTAACTCAGTCTTGGTACTGGAAGCTTGTTGGTGACAAGAGATAGTCTGTGGTATTCTGTCACCCCATTGTTTGAGACTACATTTAGATTGCTTCTCTCTCTCTCTCTCTCTCTCTCTCTCTCTCTCTCTCTATCTCTCTGTGTCGCTCTGTGTGTGTGTGTGTGTGTGTGTGTGTAGATAGATAGATAGATAGATAGATAGATATAGATATGAGAGTTGCTACTGAATCATTTATCAGTGAGAGACACATTTTTCAGCTTTGCAACTCAAGCAATTAGAGGCTCTTTGTGATACATGACACACCCATTACATGAATGCTAAGTTAATTGGGGTTTATATATCTTCATTAAAGTACAGATTATAGTGGCAGTGTTAATTCTTCCAAGGAAAGAAAACATGGTAGATTTAAAATAGAGATCTGATGCATAAAGGAGATTTGTGTGAATAGAATTAAAATTGTTTAGTCATGCAAGGACAATGGAAAATATATTAAAATCATTTTATTCATAATTCTACATTGAACATAGGGTCTAATGCTGATACACTTCTTGACATAGTGACAATCTTCTCATAAAATTTAACAAACCTTTGGTAATATGAAATAATCTTATTTATGAATAAAATCAAGAATCCAAACAAAATATTATGATACCTGCCAATATGATATCCTTTAGTAAAGGTAAAGTGATATTCTTTACATTTTAAAGAAGTGATCCCTGAAAGCAAAAATTTAATAAACCTTGTCTATATATAATTAAAATAATTTTGCTTTCCATGATGAAAAAAATAGAGATTCTATTATAAGAGTAACATTCTATTTAGTAAAACTTACTCAAAATTCAATTTCCAACTGAAACAAACTGAAAGTTTTTATCATGTTACATTCTTAAAAGTATAAATTTGTATTGTGTGAGCTATCATTTACTGCCATAGCATCCTTCTTTGAAATGTATATTTAGTTTGCTATTAAGGGATGATAGTCTATAGAAAACACATCAAAGTGCTTGTCATTATGAATCATCAAAATGATAAGTTCAGGGTGTTAGAGTATATTGGGTAGCAAAGTAAGCTAAGAATCTACTGCCATAGGAATTTTGATGCCAGTCAAGAAAATAAATCTATGAGTGAAAAATCTTCTATACTCGATGATGAACTGATAGTCCCACTGACTTCAGTTCTAATTTTCTCAGTGTCTGTCTCCAAGATTAATAATATATTTAGTGGAAAGAGTTAATGATAATTTGATTGGTTAAATCACAATTTTCCCATACTCTAGTTGCCATAAAGAAAGAGAGAAATAAAATCCACACTAATAGAATTAGAAAAATTTAAAATCCCACACTTGATGACCCTGCATGGAGAATACTAGGGCACTGAGGAGGGAGTGGGTGGGGGAGCATCCTCATGGAGGCAGGAGAAAAGAGATAGAGGATTTGTGGAGGGGAAACTGGGAAGAGGCTTAAGGTGTAAAATGTAAATAAGTAAAATAACTAATAAATAATACTTGTATGGTAAGGAACACAGAGGAAGAAAATAGCTCTTTGTAGCAGGTTCTGTGTAAATCATTTTTATAGTGAATAGGATACACTTTTTCATCCAAATATAAGTCAGTCTTTAGTGTACTTTGTGTTACTAAGAAAAGCATTGACAATAAAATTCCAAATATCCAAAAAAACAAAACAAAACAAAACAAAACAAAAAACAAAAAACCTACAACAGATACTGAAGAAATTCAGGAAAAATTATACTTTAAAAATGTATGTTTCACTGTCTGGAAAGTCTAAAAGGAATAAATGAATTTCCAGATGCATATAACCTACTGAAGTTAAAACAGCATTGGAGTAAATAATTTAAACAGACCCATTACCACAAGTTACATAGAAGTTGTAATTTAGCATATCCTAAATAAAATAAACTCAGGACTGGATAAATTCAATATAGAATTCAATCACATGGTCAAAGAACAAACACTGAACCTTCTCAAAGTATCACATGAAATATAAATGGAAGGAGTATACTAGAAGGTGGTTTTGTGCACTGTGTATTCAGATGCTGATTTCTATGCCCAAACATCTGGTTGCAGTCCAGAAAAAGGCATGATTAAGTATCTCTGGTCTTTATGTTATATAAAAATTATTTATTATCACTTCTGATTGGTTAATAAAGAGCTGATCAGTAAATTAGGTGGGCAGGAAAAAATAGAGCAGAACTTCTGATACCAGTCATGGGGTCTCAATGAAAGACAAAAGAGTAGAAGAGGACCATGGGGGAAGGAGATGGAGAGACCATGTGGATAGACCATGAGGATTCACCATGAGATCGCTATGAGAGAGCAGCCATGAAGACACATGTACCAGAGCTATGGAAGCCCAGACTCAGATGCAGGTACAGGGCCATTTGAGTGGATAGTAGCAGCCTAGTCAGGTTAGAAGAGATCAGAATCATTCCAACTTAGTCTTTGCAACATGTTAATAAAAATACAAGTCTCTCTGTCTTTATTAGAGAGCTAAAATGGGCTAGAACTCACATAGAAATTATCTCCATTTATTTGGGTACAAGAGAAGTGGAGAGAACACCACTAGAATTATAATTACAGGAATATTTATAACTTATTTTATGAAACCAATATTATCCCAATTTCAAAATCAGATAGAGACATAACAGTAATAACAAAACTAACAAGGTCAATCTCCTTGATGAGTTTAGATGCAAAAATTCATCATAAAATACTTTCTAAACAAATTAAAGAACTGTATTAGTTAGAGTTTCTGTCACTCTGAAGAAACACCATGACCACAGAAACTCTTATAAAGGACAACATTTAATGGGGGCTGGCTTACAGGTACTGAGGTTTAGTCCACAGTCATCATAGATAGCAGAAAGCATGGTAGCATGCAAGTAGACATGGCACTGGAGGAGCTGAGAATTCCACATTGTGATTCAAAGGCCAACAGAAGAAGACTGACTTCTAGGTAGCTAGGAGGAGGGTCTTGAAGCCCATACCCACAATGACACATTTCCTCCAACAAGGTCACACCTCAAAATGGTGCCACTTCCTGGGCCAAGCATATTTAAACTACCTCATGAACATGTAAAATATATCATCCACTATCGATATGTCAGCTTTATTTCAGAAATGTAATGATTATATAACACATATAATTCAATAAGTGTAGTTCATAACATTAATAAAATTCAATGACAAAAGCCACATTAAGATCTATATAGATACTGTCAAGGTCTTTCACAAAATCCTCAATTCCTTCATTATAAATATTCTGAATGATCTAGGAATAAGGAGTGCAAATGTCAACATATTAAAGTCAGTATAAAGCAAATATACATTAGCATAATGCTATATGTATTTAAACTCAAAGTGTTTTTACTAACACTAAAATCAGGAAGAAGAAAAGGATGTCCACCATCTCCACTCTTCAATACAATGCTTGAAGAGTTAACTAGACCAACAATTCATGAAAAGGAGAAACATGTTGGAAAGTAAGAAGTCAAAATGTCCTTATTTGTTGATGATCTGATTCTACACATAAAAGACAGACTACACTAGCAAACTCTCTCAGCTAATAAACTTATTTACAGTGTAGCAATACAAAAAAGTAAAAGAAAAGAATAGTCACTTTCCTATGAATTGGGGAAAGAGGTCCAATTAACCACAGCTTTTAAAAAAGAAATATTTGAATATGTCTAACCAAAGAATAAAATACTTGATTAATAAACATTTTAGGACATTGAAGAACAAAATTAAAGAAGATACTCAAAATTAAAAAGAATTTCTATATGATGAATTAATGAGATTAATATTCTGAAAATCTCTTTACTAATAAAAATAATCTATATATTCAATGCATTCCACATCAAAATTCCAATGACATTGCACTGAAAATTTGAAAAGCCCTTCTTAACATTTACATTGATACATAATTCTGAACAACAAACATAGCTGGAGGCCACACCACTGCAATTTCAAGTATCCTGCCAAGCAATAAAATAAAAACAGCAAAGCAGTGCTATAAAAATATATTGGCCAATGAATATAATTGATAATTCATTTACAAACCTGCATTCCTATACTCACCTGGGTTTTCACAATGAGGACATCAATATGTATTGAAGAAAAGAGACTCTACATCAGGTTATCCCAGTCAATTTATGTAGCATAAAATAGTAGAAAGAAATTTAATATTTTTCTCTCACCCCATACATAACTCAACTGGCAACAGACTGAGGATCTCAAGAAAAGACCCATATTCTTAGTGCAATAGTGGAGAAATTAGTGAATATCATTGAATTCATTTGTGCAGGGATAGACTTTCTAGACAGGCTACTGGAAATGCAGGCATTAAAACAAAGAATTTAAAATGGACTGTCATAAAACAAATAATCTTTTGTATATCCTAAGACACCATAATTGTAAGGAAGTTACAGTCTAATTAATGAGGAAAAAATCTTTACAAGTTTATCTATAGATAAAGGTTAGTTTCTAAAGTATATGAGAAAATTAGAGAATACCTAAATTCAATGAAAACAAATGATACAATTAAAATTTCTGGCATGGTTCCAAAGTTATGCAAAGATGCAATACCAATGACTATACTTTCTTAGATTTTCTTAGCAATCAGGACATTCAGAACATCCCTAACAACGTCTCCTCTTAACCCAGTCAGAATTGCTAAAAATGACAACAAATGATGGATAAAATGTTCTTGATAAATGGGAATATTTAGGTACTGTTGATGGCAATGCAAACTGGCAATGCCCTATGAAAATCAATGTAGTTGTTCTTCAAAAGGCCAGAACTAGGCCTACCATATGATCCAGCTATTATGTTCCTGGATCTGCCATCCAAGTGTTCTGCATACTAATGTAGAGAACATTGTTAGCCTTGATAATTGTTACTCTACTCAAAATAGGCTTAAATTGGAAGAGGTGACATGTCCATCAACTATTGATAGGATAAATAAAACATAGCGTGTTCACATAATGGAATCCTTTTGTCTGTTATAAAATATTAAATTATAAAATTTGCAGGTAAACAACTGGAAAATCTTATCCTGAGTGAGGGAACCTAGACAAAGGTAAACAAACATCAAATGTTCTTCGACCTTTTTTTGTTTGGTTTGGTGTATGTTGGGTTTTTGTAGTAGTTGTTATTGGATTGGATTTTTTGTTTGTGTTTTTGTTTTGATCCATAATATTGTCCATGTACTGGCTACCAGATAGCATTAGTCATGGAACACTTCATTCTAGAAGTCTTACAGTTAAAATAAAGCCAAACACAGTAAAAATATATTCTCTTTCGGAGTTTGCATTTCATGAGTGGAAAGAACTTAGCTGTGTCTTTTACACTAAATACAGATATTCTGCCTTACAGAGAATCTCCTAAACTCTATAGGCATATAATTAAACTCTCTGTATAAACAGAATACCTCTATATAGTCCTAATTATCCTATAGCTTTATATGTAGACCAGGCTGGCCTGAATTCAAAGAGGTCTATCTGCCTTTATGTTTTAAGTGTTAGGGTTAAAGGCATGTATCACTATGCCTTCCATGCTGATCCTCTTTGTCATATATATGATGACCAGATTCAAATCTGTACTGAATTATGCCTGGATTGGAGTGCCCACAGGAGTCAGAATCTAGTAAGATACCATTTGAGGCATTTTCAAGGGAAGGACCATAGAATTTTATTGGAATAAAGGAGGAAAGAATAGGAGGACATGAAAGACTGAATGTGATAGTGTAGACAGTAGGGGGATGGATAACTAATACATAGATCTTAGAATAAGCCATGTGGGAACCCATCATGGTAGAAGCCCTAAACACATACATATACATACATACATACATGTGTTTCTGTGGGGGATTAAATGGAAATATTCTTTAAAATGGTACAATGATTCTCTATGTAATAATAAACTAACACATGACAAACCCAGTGTCAGGTATGTATTGGCTCATTTCAAATTGTTGATGAGTGAGGTGTCACAAAGAAATCAAGCTGAACATGAAAAACAGTAAGCTGGTACTAACATGAATTTTCATTCCTACAAGTTCCATAGAGGTGGCATGTTCCTGTGTGCCACCTGGGAAGAAAGCTAATCAACAACATCCATGACCAACCTAGTTGCTAACCCTGTAAGTTATAATAGCAAATGTCCTGGAAAGGAATAACTACTTTTTTTCAGTAGTGGCACCACTCTTATGAGAATAATTAAGCATTTTCTGATGGCAGTTAAAGTCTGGAAATCATTCCTGATATCCTTAACCTGACCCAAAACATGCAGATAATTACTTCCTAGGTGGCTTCTAAGAAGAGTCTTAGCATTATTATTCTGGTAAATTGGCATACAACTACACTATACCTAAGTTCATGTACTCATACCAATTGGTTAATACATCTTTCAAATTTCATTAGAGAAGCTTCTTTGGAGGTAAAGAATAATAGACACAGAGAACCTTGACTGGCCGGTGTACAGGGATTATGAAATTGTGTAGGGCATGCCTCTAAGTGGGACGTCTACATTGCACCTCCAAACAGGAAGATTTGTTTAAGAGGTGGCAGGAAGATTAAAAGAGCCAGAAAGAATGAACATCTCCGGTAACATTTTATTTGGCAGACATGATATGACTGTAACAGACAAATTCACAGCAGCTATGACTGAATGTACATTATCCTGTGAGCTGCCCAATATTAAGCTAGGCTGGAGATGAAGGTGGATTATGAAATTACACCCCTATTAAGATTGATTCTCAACTGATGGCTACAGGTGAAACAAGAGACAGTTTTCTTTAAGGATGCTAAATCTGAGAGGTTATCCTTGTTAAAAGTTAGAAATAAGGATTGTTTTAATGATAGCTTTGTTTGTTATGGCAACTTATCTATGACAGTTAGCTATTAATATTTTATTGTATGTTCTCATTTTAGGCAATTTATGACAAATCCAACCACAAGAATCAACTCACCTTCTCAATCACTAGTCCCATACCACATTACAGTTATATAATATACAGTATTGCATTTTAATGTAAGACTCCAAGGATTTGAAGACATTATTTAAAATAACATTTAAATACACACAATGTACATGGAAGTATAGTGAAATTTCTCAGTGAAGAGTATGTAATTATGGACATATTACAATCCACAGGATGACATTGCTTTTTTATGTTTCTTGATAAGAAATTTTCCATAAGTCCACTATTTAAATTGATTCACGAAAGACTGGAGTGACTTAATAGTGATCAATAAGAGTGTCCATGTACCTGCTGGCCAATAGTGTTGGTCCTGAGCATTTTTTTCTAAAAGTCTTACAGCTAAAATTATGCCAAACACAGTAAAAATATATTCTGTTCCAGGAACTTACCTTTCAACAAATAGAAATAACTTGGTGGATACTTTTACATGAAATACACACATTCTGTCTTTCAGGGAAGCTATTAAACTCAATAGGGAAATATGTACAATAGATCCCTAATAATAGCAATTACTCTTTCAGGCTATGTAATTTATATTTTAAAGGCCTAATAATCTAACTTGAAAAAAGTATTAAAAACACATGTATTCTCTCTGATAGTATTTAGAGTTAATATGGTGTTAGACATTATAAGGATCTTAATAATATCATTTTATCTATGAGTCTTTGATATATAAGTATATATTTTAAGGCCAGTTTTCTTAAATTTTCTGTCTTTAGCAATTGTATTAGCTGAAGAAAAACACGCTGAAAAGTAATATTTAAAATACATTAATGGATGTGTCAGATTGAAACACAAAATAAAGGAATTATAGTCTTATTATATTCACTATAAAAAATTTCCACGAAATTATAGTGAATACGTGGGACAGTAGCTTCCTAAGACAATAAAGCTCAGTTTCAGCATATTCACAAATCTTCTTGGACACTTATGCTTGCTGATTTCCATGAATTATACAGTTTGTATTAGACACAAACTGCTCTGCATTGTTTTTTAATCTAATGTTATTTGAAGTTCAAAGGCAGCATTTTTATCATTCTTATCTCTGGGGCAGTGGTATAGTTTAAAATGAGAGGATAACATACAAAAGCCACAGGAAGTTTGTAAAAGCAGAAGTACTCATTCGGAATTGATGGGGAAAGGTATCACCGCTTGACGTGGCTTACAGTTTCTTTAAGACAATCTGATTAACCATTGTGTGTGCTGTTTGTAAACATAAACATCTCTGATTCCTTCTCTTGCTATGTATTCTTGCCTTTCTTTGTCTCTCTTTGTGTATGTCTCTCTTTCTTTCTGTCTCTGACTCTCTACCTCTCTTTCTCTCCCCTTCCTTCTCTGTATGTCTTCACAATTGCCACTCAGGATTTTTTTCAATGAAGTTAGCGACAAATACATTTATGCCAGTATAAGAACACCCTGTTAAATATGTGAAAAAAAGATATTCAAATTGCCTTATCCCTTTATGTACTTGTACTGGCTGGTTTTGTGTCAACTTGACACAAGCTGAAGTTATCATACAGAAAGGAGCTTCAGTTGTGAAAATGCCTCCAAGAGATCCAGGTGTAAGGCATTTTCTCAATTAGTTATCAAGGGGCGAGGACCCCTTGTGGGTGGTACCATCTATGGACTGGTAGGCTTGGGCTCTACAAGTAAACCATCTGAGCAAGCCAGGAGAAGCAAGCCAGTAAGTAACATCCCTCTATGGCCTCTGCATCAGCTCCTGCTTCCTGACCTTTTTGAGTTCCAGTCCTGACTTCCTTTAGGAATGAGCAGCAACATGGAAGTATAAGCTCAATAAACCCTTTCCTCCCCAACTTGCTTCTTGGTCATGATATTTATGCAGGAATAGAAACCCTGACTAAGACAGTACTATTACATTCTTTCTTATACCTTTGATATTATAGGGTAATGTGTGAAAATATGTTAGCATTCATTTTACATTTTTAATGAAAATAGAATCTTCCCTCATACAATACATCCCAATCAAAGTTTCCTCCCCTTCAATTTCCCAACCTCCCACCCCACCTTCTATCTTCTCCAGATTCCATCTCCCTCCATCTCCTCTTCAGAAACAAAAGTGCCTCCAAGAGCTGGCCACCCATACATGGTAAAACAAGATATGTGATTTCATTTTAGTTATTTAATGCTATGAAGTTATGTTAGCATTCATTTTAAAAACTAAGAGCTGCAATAAAATCAAATTACCTAAGCTGCATCAGTCAAGAGTTTATCCTCAGTTAATATTAAGCTCCACAGAGTAAAATATGTGAACAGACATGGAGAAATTCATGAATGTTATTTAATAAATCTTTAGTAAAAAATTACAGAATGATATCATGAAGTCACTGTTTTATCAGTATGAGTTTTCAGAACTGACAGAATTATTTGGTTTATATGTAGATGAGCTGAACAGACAACCTGCTGAAATAAATAACAATGAACATCAGAATGCCTGAGTAGCTTTACAAATTTACTGTTATTAATTAATTACTTTATGTGCATGAGCATTTGGCCTACATATATACGTATGTGCCTACAACCTGAGGAACCTAGAAGTGAGCATGAGATTCCCCAGAACTTGTGTTTCAGAGAGTTGGGCCCCCATGTGTATTCTTGGACTCCAATGTAGATCTTTGGGAGGAGGGATTAGTGTTCTTCATGGCTGAACTATGGTTAAGGCTCAAACCTGTGTACTTTTAAAGGAAAGGAAACAGTAATAGAATCTTTGAATCTTTAGGAAGATGAAGACTGGATTTAGGCAAGTGGGACTTCCCACTTGAAGTCTGACTCTGGAAGGTTAAACTGCAAGAAGTGCCGGAAGGGTCATGCAGACAAACCAACTGGTCACACAACGTATCTGTTACTGCAGGAGAAATTTCTCAGAACCTTGGTGATTGTTTTAGTCACCTAATTTCCAGGATCTTGACTGTTAGGATGACTGGACTGGGTAAGCCCGCATCACCACCCCATTCATCAAACATATACTTTGTGTGCTTTAGTAAGGATGCTCAAACATCCTATAAAGTCATCATCTTTGGGAGTTTCCTTAATAGAAATGTTTAAACATGGAGAGACAAAATCAATTATTATTATAATTTTAATTATTATGATGATATTATATTAATGTTAGAGGTACATACATGGTTTCAGAAGATCCAGCACGTTACCTCTCTTCCTTCAGCCGTTACAAGCAGACAAAGACATGTCTTAAAAATGCCCTATTCCAGCCTTTGTTATCTGGGGCACAGACAAAGAACATTTTACAGCAAGAAAATTAATAACATTTTAAATGCTATAAAACTATTTTTCAATTGACACTAGTAATACATTTCAGAAGCATGCTATAAAATAAAATTAAGAGATTTAATTTTCATTATCTGCTAGTGATTGACTGAAATGTATCAATGGTTGTCTGAATGTTTCAACTAGTTGTTGTTAAATATCTGTTGAATTTATTTTTCTGTACTTTTAAAAGGGGTAGAAGAGACAATGAAAATTTAGGAAATCAAGAGACTTATTAACAAAATTAAAAGCATAATAATTATGTGCTCATGTATGTCTGTGAAAAACAATGAACTTATATGTGGGTTCCAGTGGTTCCAGTAGAGCACAAATTCTAGGCATTTTCCTTTTTTCCTCTCTCTCTCTCTCTCTCTCTCTCTCTCTCTCTCTCTCTCTCTTCCCTTCACATCCCCTCACTTCCCATTTCCTCACTCACACAGCTCCTCTCCCCATTGTCCCTCCCACTCTCCTCTGAAATGGGCTGTGGGGGGGACCTAGATATCACCCCACCAGAGCAAATCAAGGTGCTGCAGCTCTAGGCACATCTACTTCCACTGAGGTCAGACAAAGCCTAAGTGTTAAAGTTCCCTGAGTTAGAAAACTGGATACACAGGCAGGCAACAGATTCAGGAATAGCCCCCATTCCAACTGTTGAGAGGCTGCTGTATATCTTATACATATGTGTGTGGGGAGGGGGGAGGGGGTAGGTCCAAAATTTATAGGCATTTTCAAATATCTTTGCATGAGTATCGAGAACAAAACATGGGTCCTCTACAAGTTCAGCAAGCACTCTTCAGTGCTCAGCCCCTGTCTCTCCAGTCTCTGAAACAGCATAGCTTTCAAGATATGATGTGTTATACAATAAATTCATTTTCATTCTACCTCTATCATATTAAATATGTTCCTTCCTTCCCTCCATAGAGAGCACTTTGAAAATAAGATTACTTTTAAATTTGTAAGTCTTTTAATACAGCTATACATTCTTCAATGAATATTTACTCAATAAATATTTAAAAAATATTTATGATATACTTGACAAAATATTTCCAAAACATGCTCTACGTTCAAAAAATTAAGCAAAAATTGGGTCTTCCTAGTTAGTGCACTTTCCAGTCCAATCATCCCGTTCATGGGGAATACATTGAAATATTTTACGCAAGGAACACTGCGTGATATGGCTGAATTTGATTATCTCTACAAGATATTTCTCTGAGTCAAGTTTCTGATACTGAGAATTTTATGGTTTATATGTTGTTTTGGTAGAGGTGCAAATAGTAATGAATTTTATAGCCAAAATGTTTTCGAGAAATTAATTACTCCAGATTCTCAGTAGCACAGATAAAGAAGGAAAGGAAGTTTTTCCATCACTCCAATTAGTAACAAGGGAGTCGTTCTTATACAAAATGTATGACTTGGGATTTCATTTTTTTCATTTTTATATATGGGAAACAACAGGTAAAAACAAGAATAATAAGGCTTTAGAGAGTTTACATCTGGTTATATTGTATTTGTATACCCCATACAATCTACATTAACATTTACTATTTTTTATATTGTTGCGACATAGAAACAGTATGGTTGTTTAAGTAGGCTGAGTTTTGTAAAGACAGACAAAAGAATGAAAATAATGCAGAAAGTATTTCACCATATGAGTATTCAGAAGAAGAAAAACAATGGGAAGTTTGAGCCTCCACTCTTTAAGATGTAATTTAACATTCTTAACAGCTTTCTTTTGAGTGTGGATAACAGGCCTATGTTCTTTCCAGAAGAACACAGGTGGTTGCCAAAGGTAACTGATAGATCTCAAAAGGATTACTGAGTATATAAGTGCTTGAGGACACAGTAGCTTTTTGAACATACAGGTTCTGAGTATGCTTGCAGAAGAGATAGCTTAATGGGTACTCAGGCTCAAGCATGTAAACAGACTGTGGGAAGACTACAGGCTCTAAGGCATCAGGCAATCTCCTCAACGAGTAGACTGTATAAGTCCTCTATTTACAGCAGGCAGGAAGCCTTTACACAAGTCTTGCTTCTGTAGAGATTGTTTCCACGTCTCCTACAGGATAATTAACAGAACAATTCTTTCATCCAGTCCAAAGAGAGTAGTTTGAAGCTCTCTAGTGAGAACGTTCAATAGCATGCCACATCAAAGGAGAAATATTTGGAGCAATTATGTTGTTTATCCCAGAGCAATTACTGAAGGGTACATTCAGAACAGGGAGGCGAAATCTGAATAACTAACAGCATAGCTAAAATCAAGAAACGCATTATTTGGCTTCACAACTTCCACCAGAAAATCCTCTACGTACATTTTAACTTCATACAACAGAACACCTCTACCTAACAGCTATGTCTATCTGTTCATCTGGAGAAGTTCTTTCCCAAAGTGAGAGGATGCATGATCTTAGCACTTATTGTAAAGAGTAGTGCATTATCTTCACACACATCCATCTGTTTTGTCTTCACTATTAATCTACTTGACTGCTTTGATGGTTATTTAAAGCCTTCATTATAGCATTCACTCTCACATATCCAAAGAAAGATTGGAGGAAGCAGAAAGTTGAGGTTTTATTAGTATATCAAAACAGGGATTGGAGGGGACAAAAGGTCAGGAAATTGAATAGAAACGTGTAGCAGTGGGGGAGGGGGAAATAGGGTAGCCACTAGAAAGTCCCAAACTCCAGGGAAGCAAGAAGCTCCCAGGAAGGTTCACTCATCAGCGAGAAAGAAACATGCACTCTGACTGTCAACCCCAGCCACTTCCCTTAGAGGAAGGACTAGGTGACTATGGAGGAGAAGGAATTGGGGGTTTGACTGTGGCCTTAGAATGTGTGATAGGAAGGGTGAAGGTCAACGCCAATGGAGGGTGATTGGAGCTACCTGCAGCTGGCACAGAAGGAGGGGAGGCATCCAGAGAGGTTGAGCTAGTAGGCCCTGGAGTATCCTGGTGAGAAGGAGAAAATGAGGTGGCAGTTTGGGTTTTGAAGCAGGTTTGTGGCAGAAGGGAGGAGGTTCATTAGCTGGATCTAGGGTTGTAGAGTCATCTAGTGGTGGTTGAGTAGATTTCATGGCTAAGAGAAGTTGGGATGAAGAACAAGCAGAGCATATGGAAAGGTGAGAGTGAAGATATATGAATGCTTGGATATACAAGACTTCTTTCCATTTATCCCACTGCTGGAAGTATTTATGGAGCTATCTTAAAACGATCATCTAATGTGCCATTAGCTGGCCATTTGGAACCATTATCTAAAGGGCATTGAACTCAGACCTTATTGCAGAGGTGTATCAATTTTGAGGGCCTCAAATTGGACATTAATTTAAGAGATTTGAGATTTTCCAGAAGACATCCCAGTGGGGTGCCTGGGAATACTTTCAAAAACCATTTAGTGTGCATTGGGTGTTGGGAATATTACTGAACTATTCGTGCCAGAGTCCCAGAGAAAAGTTCAGCAATGGGTCAGTAGTGTAAAAGCCAAACTAGAAATTAAGGTTGTCAAGTGAATCTCTAGGGGCTATGTCCCAATTTCCTGGAAAATGTCAGAAAGTAATTCAGCCTAGTACTAGGAATTTAGACCAGCTGCAAGAACTCGAGGGATTTATGAACTGCTTTCGAGAAGGAAGGTCACCCAACGGTCTAAGTCTAAACTCGTAGGTCAGCCAGGAAATGGGTCATAAGGACCGGGCATTGAAATGCTAACCCCTCAGCTCAGCAATGGTTGGCCAGACACTATCCAGGCATACAGGGTCCTCCAGCCAATTGGAGAAACTCCTTAACAATCAATATGTCGGTGTGTTTTTGCGGACTTCTGTAGTTGGGTAGCAGGAAGTGTGGAACCGTGTGATCAGTGTAGTCAGATGCTAGCTCCACATGGTGGGTTGAGGTGGCACAGATCACATGGTAGAAGTCTGTGAGTCTTTCAGTGGCAGCAGCAGAAGCAATGGTCTGTGGTATCAATGGAAATTCATGTGGTGGGTGATGGTGTGTGCCAGCAGATGGAGTCCACTTGGTGTAACAGTGGCTGCAGGCAGTGATGGCGATGGTGGCAGTCCACAGGGCTTTGGTCATCAAGCAGCAGTGGTGTAGCAATTCCAGAAGTCTTCGGCACCAATGCTGTAATGGTCACTCTGCTCCAGAAAGACCACATCAGGCCAAACAATTTCACTTGGGGTTTATTGAGAGAGACGGGGGCAAGGTTGGCACCAAAAAGAGAAGGAGGGTAAAGAGAGAGAGAGGGGGGTCTTTTGTTTGTATATGGATAATGATGTAGCCACAGGTAAAGGTGGGAGGTGGGCCAAGAGGATTCTTGGAATATGGTGGCTGTTGCCTTGGCAACAGGTGTGCAGGCCGCACTGTCACCTTGGTGTGATGTCACCGGTTTGGAGTTCCTGATGCCAACAGTTGCCTCCTGTAAATACTTTGTATGCTCTGATGCATGTCCTCTTCTGAAATTACCTGTCTCCAGTAAGCCCACAGAGGAAGTCAACGTGCCACACTGTATTATTAGAAGTAGAAAACTTAGTCTTATACATAGAACTTGACTAAATTACGGACATGGTGGTACCAAAGGCAACCTTTCAAACACAAATAACTCCAAAGGAAGTGGGTTGATGTTAGATGCCACAGTCTTTCTTTAATAACTTATTAAAATATCTGTCCCTGGGAGATGTGCAGTACCTGCAGTGCTTGAACCAAGCCCAAGCTGAACAGAGTAATTTGCGATTCTCACTAAAGGAACACAGAGAAGAGCATTCTAATTCCAATCGTAAAGAGGAAAAAGAAGAAAACAAAATATCACCAATGAAATGAATTGTTGTATACTATTTTTGTAATATTTCTGAAATATGAAAGGGACATTAGTTTTGAAAGGAGAAAAAAATATATATGTTTGACATCTATTCCTAGCATAGGAAAAGTATAGAAAATAAATAATCACCTGTGTCTTCACTGAAAGAACATATGGATTCTACTTACATTCACCTTGATTAACTCTCTGCTTCTTAATGTCTGTCCATCCAATTCTGACAAAATTCCATATAGTTGTGTGCTGATATAGGATTTTGGTACATTTTGGAAATATTCTTTTGGAAACGTCTATTGTGTTGAGCATTTAACTTTGACTCTGTTTTGTATTGTATCAGCTAAAACATTATCAAGGATCACCTCATCCCCCCACCAAACAAATCACAGAATTCATAAGTGTAATGGTTTTCCTCCATTTACAATCAAGATTTTGACAGCTGTTAGAGCCCTTTAAGAATCAGCTGTTCTGGAAAATTATAGGAAAGTGAGTGTAGAAAATATTAAGATAACTTTTTAAATAAGTTTAAAACTGATTTTCAGTTTATTTCTTCATTACTTCAACACTGTAAAAAATAAAGCCATCAGGATATCCTTGGGAAAAAGTGGAATTTGTATTATCTGAGACTTATTGCTTGGAAATGGTTTTAGAGATGCCAAAATCCTTCTGTGTGCCTCTATGGGAACTTAGGTTTCTTAGCTATGGTAGGATTTTGAGCAGTCCTGTTTTTCTGCTGATTCCTCTCTGGGGATAAGACAAGTGTTGCTGTTTTATTTCTAATGCTTTTAAAACCAATGTTTGCAACTAAAATTCAGACTTATAATCTATGTTTAAAGATACATGCTATATATTGAAGGGTGCATTTTAATAAAATATTTCTATTAAATTGTTCCGATCTTTATAAGCAATTTGGAAATTAAATCCTGTAACAATATATTACATATATCTATGCAATTAAAAGATCCATTTCCCAGAGATTGACAAATAGTTGTAAAATGAAATTAAGCTTAAATTAAAACATGTAAAACACTAGGTCAATGTCAAAACCAAAATTTACAAAGCAAGCATCACTATTGCTAACTCAAACATAAACATTCCAACTGTACCAATGAAAAATGACTATAGAAGCTGGGCATGGAGGCACAGACCTTTAACCCCAGCCCTGGAGAGATGAGAAGTCATAAGCAAAATCAAACTATTAGAGTATCCTTCATGGCAAACTAAAGGTCAGTCTAGGCTTCCTGAAAGAGTTACCCTCCAGAGGGGGAAAAACAAAAAATCCAAATTAAACAAGTTAAACATTTTATAAAACATGAAAAAAGAAATATAGTTATTATTACTATGTATGCATCTAAAATATGTATTATGTATCTGCTATATTTTCCAAAGTGTCAGAAAGTAATGTGTTGGCCCTCAGTTTGGTACTATCTGGCAGGGCTGAGCCCTTTAAGAGGAAGGGCTATGTTGGTGATTTTCTGTTTGTATAGGTAAGCCGTCCAATGATGGAAGCCATCACTTTCTTTGCCTCTCTTTTGTTTTCTGGTCATGATGTGTTTACCTTACCATCTCTTGCCCCATGCTATACTCTGTCCTTCAAAAACTGAGCCCTTGGGTTGGAGTGTTGACTCAGCAGTTGAGAGCACTGACTGCTCCTCCACAGATCCTTAGTTCTATAACCAGCAACCACGTGATAGATCACAACCATCTGTAATGGGATCTGATGCCTTCTTCTGATATGTCTGAAGACAGCAACAGTGTACTCACGTACATGAAATAAATAAAAACTGAGCACTTAATTACTGAAATCTCCCACCACTCTTTTTGTTTTAAAAGTTGATCACTCTATGTATTTATTAAAATGGAGAAAATTCATACTTCTCTGAGTATGAATTTCTTTCCTTTCAAAATTGGAGGTAAATTATTCAGTAATTCAAGAAATTTCCCTGTTACAAGCCATTAAATGTATGGAACACTTTGTAAATTAAGGCAAGGGAAAATATATTAGCCTTTAATGATAGCAATTGGTTCATCTGAGAAACATAAACATCGTTAAGAGGAAATGAAACCTGAGCATGCCCCAATTTCTTATTATTCAGAAGAGAGATATGGAGCATTTGGTGTCTGTAAAATGGGTGATGCAGAGATGTGTGTGAGAGTATGCACACATGTGTGCTTGTATGTGTACATGTATATTTTGATAAGAGACAGTGCAGTGAGTGGAAAATGTGGTCCAAGTGTTGCATCTTACAAAATTTTACATGTGATTATCCTCAACAGAATCCAATTAACCATTCTTAAACCAGTAAACACTCACCACTTACCCTACCATGATATGGGATACCCAGAGTTACTCATCATTTAGTAACCTATATTTACACTGTTTAAAAGTTTCTGTTTTTAGAAATAGAGGACCACTGAGCACATTCCTTCAAACATTTACAAAATGAGCAGCAACATGACCTATAAATACCTATAGATTATGTCTCCTTTCTTTGTTCAGTTCTCTAAAAGGTAAAATATAACTAGATCTTTTCTCTCCTGCCTCCCTTCTAACTTCTCAATGGGCCTCCAACTCATGCCATTTTATTTCATAACTATTATTATTATTACATACAAATATGTAATCACTGGCATTTAATTCTATTTGTTTTCCCTCCTATGCATATGGTTTAAGGGCTGATCACTTTATTTATTTATTTGTTTGTTTATTTATTTATTTTGATACTTTATTTACATTTCAAATGTTTTCCCCTTTCCAGGTCTCCCCTTTGGAAACTCCCTATACCATCCACCCTCCCTTGACTCTATGAGGGTGCTCCCCCACCCACCCACCCACTCCTATCTTCCCTCCCTGGCATTCCCCTATCACTTGATGTAATATTACCATTTCAGGGCTCATTCTTCAGGAAAACTACTTTTCTCTCTCCTGAATTTGCTAATTATGTGTAGCCCTTCATGAGAGGTTGACATAGAGTAAGATTTTCTCTATTGCTATTTTTAAGTAAATTGGTGTTGTCATTTTTCAGGTCTTGCCTAGGCACCCATATTGACTCTGTGGTGCTAATATCACCCTGATAGCACAATTTAGCATGAGACTTGTGAGAGGGGTCTTGTGTTCCATAGCCTGAGCTCCTGTCTGTCCTTGTTCCCTCTCCATGTCCTACAGGACAATTACTCTGCTCCTCTCTGCTATACCATCTCTTTCAGGAAGTATTGAAAGTGTGAGCCAGAATAATCTGTTATCCCTTAAATTGCTTTTTGTTACGTATTTGATCACCATGATGACAGGCTAGTTAAGACAATGGGTAATTTTTTGTTTGAAGAAGTATATTAGTGTGGTTTTGTTTGTTTGTTTGTTGTTGTTGTTTTGTTTTTTGAGACAGGGTTTCTCTGTGTAGCCAAGGGGCTGTCCTGGAATTCACTCTGTAGACCATGCTGGCCTCGAACTCAGAAATCCACCTGTCTCTGCCTCCCAAGTGCTGGGATTAAAGGTGTGCACCACCACTAAATGTGCATACCAGAGCCAACAACCAGAGCCAACAATCAGAGCAGAAGACACCTTACTTTATAGATTCATGAGTATATCTATCGTAACTTAGAACTATTTAGAACTGTCAACATTCTCTTAGAATTTAAGATCCTCTAATTCTCTCCTGAACTGCCTTCAATGTCATGCACCATGGTTGAACATCACCAGGTTAACAGTTTGTACCGCTGATGGGACAGAGGAGAAGAAAAATTCCCATTGTCTTTACAAGTCTAAGATCTGTGAGACTTTTGTTGTGCAACTTCTGGAACCAATGAAGGTACAGGTTTGTTAAGTGGCTGTCACTGACCTCTTTAACTCTTGGCTTTTGCTAATAAAGTAGTGCATTAATGTGATTATAATTTGTATTAAAGTAGTAATGAAAGTTGCTTTTTGGTTTGGCTTCATTGGTTGGTTTTTGTTGTTGTTGTTCTTTTCAACATTGTTGCCTAACAAATACAATGTATATATAGAGAGACAATTTCTGAGGAAATAGTTTTCATACAGTAAAATCAATTTTAGACAATTTTATTAATAGTAACAAATTTATACTTGTGATTATAAAACAAAAGAAATAATGTATGTTTTGTACCTGATATTGCTTATTTATGCCTATCTCTTGTCAGTCATACAGACAAGATTTTTCACTTTGACTTTTGTTAAATAAACAATATATACAAATTTGTCTGTCTATATATCTGAATGTTTAATATTTGTTTTTTCCTATCTATATAAAAGGATAATAGATATGACTACACCCACTGTTGGAATCTTACAGAGTCACCAAACTAACAGCCATCACATGGATCCAGAAGCCATGTGCAGATTCATGAAGGCCCCGTGCTTGCCATTTGAGTCTCTGTGAGCTCATGTAAGTAGGTCCTGTTTATTTAATTTGGTAAACCATAATCTCCAGATGTCCTTCATCTTCTCTGACTCCTGGTCTTTCCTCCTGCTCTACTGTGGAGTGTCCTGATCTTCAAGAGGAGAAGCCCAATGGAGACCTACATTTAGACTGTCTCTCTCTCTCTCTCTCTCTCTCTCTCTCTCTCTCTCTCTCGGCATAGTATTTGGCGGGTATTTGCATTCGCTCCCATCTCATGGCAGAGGAAGGCTCTCTGATGATGACTGGACAAGAATAAGGCATTGACCTCAGAGTACAGATGCATAATATTAGGAATTACTTTATTGATATTTTTGTTGTTCCAGTCGTGTTTCATTCTACCCTAGGTCTATGGGCTATCCAGTTTACATATTTTGGTCATCCAGAGAATTCAGGTGGGGCTTGGGCTGCTTTGCATAACATGGGCTTCAAGTTAAAACAAACATTGGTTGGCCACTCTCACCAGTTTGTACCATCATTGATTCAGGATATCTTGCAGACAGGACAGAGTGTATGGCTTTTGTGTCTAGGGTGTTTAGGTTTATTTCCATGGCCTGCACAGCTCCTTCTCATCCCATAGAGATTAGCAACTGTTTTAATGTTTCATTCAATTTATTTATTAGTAGAAATGTTCTAGTTTGTTATCAGAGTAAACATCATTTTTCTGTCTATTTCATACTTTTCATAAATTTATTACTGCTGGTTTATATATCTTCCTTGAGGTGTATCTTTTCAGGACTTTAATCTGTTTCACCTGTCAAGTACTAAAAGTATTGTAAGAAAGGCATGGACATTGTGTGCTTTTTCTGTTATCTTTGAAATACTTTGATTCAGATTTGGGACATCTTATAAATTATTATTTTCCTGGAAAGATCATGCATATGCTATATATATTCTGATATTAGGTAGTTATAGTGTACACCATTATTATATTCTTCTTTGAATAAAACTACTGTATTACAAATTGTGTAGCAGCTAGACATCTCAGTTCATAGTTAGAGCACTAAAAATGTATCCTTTCTGCTGTCACAGACACTTGCTATGAGTAGCGTTGTTGCCAATTACTAGATTCATTATACTCAGTCAGCGTCTATTCTTATCTCGGTTTGTTTTGTCAGTACTTGGGCATAGATTAAATGCTTTATATAAAATTTCTGGCACTGAATGATAGCTTTTAAGAAAGTACTTTTGTGAGTGTGCTTTTCATCAAATATGGGCTATAAAATCTATTTTACATACAGAAGCTTTTTCAAAGGCTATTATCTATAGGAGTTCAGAATCTCACAAAGAGAAAAGCATAGAAAATCTGCAATTTAGCATTGCCCCAGAGGCACTTTCCATAACAGTAAGAGCTCAGCTTAAACACTGTGCTTAATCACAGAGCAGTTATAATGAATCTAACACTGGCAAAGTCCTAGGATTCTAATTTTCTAAGCATTTGTGAAGAGCTGGAGTCAAGTCTCTCCACCTCAACCAATTCCACATTCTCTTTCTCCACCTAAATTATCCTACACTTTGGCCTAAGTCATAGGTCAGACCTCTTAACAGTGTCAGAATGAATTAGATTGCTGCAAAAAGATCAAGGAAACATCTCCTTAGCAGACCAATTCAGAACAAGACAGCCCAATTAACTGTAAGGAGGCACCAGTTAAAGCACAGGCAAGAGCATAGGTCCTTACTTAACTGAGGAAGCTCTTGGCCTTAATTTTGATTTCTTACTAACTTCTTGAATTCAGTATATCTGACCAGAATTTTTTATTTATACAGAACAAGCTGTTGTTTGGAATGAACTGGTTTACTTATAAAGAGTAACTCATGGTACCATTCTATATTTTTATATCAGTTTCAGTCAACAATGATGGATTCTGCAGAAGCATGGGTGCTTGTAGAGTGAATCGAATTTTGAGGTGCAACACATTTTCTTTAGTTTCCAGGGTTTATTTTTCATATCTTCTCAGCCTTTATCCTGAGGATTCTTAATATGATAGCAAAAAATCTTACTTGTATTTTCTAGACTAATGCAAACCTCATTTCTTTCAGAGTAAACAAGGAATTCAGAAACAGCTATTAGCTAAAATTATCAAAACCAAATTAAAAGGATTTCTTGATTGAGAGCCTGCACTTTCTCATTTTATCATACCTACTCTGCTGATTTTCAGAGTAGAGACATTTATATAGTTTGCTTTTTATAAACTAATAAGCTTTTTTTTAAAAAAAAAAGATTATTTATTTATTTAAAATCCTCCTTCACATAGTTCCTCATCTCATTCCACCTCCACCCTGTATCAGAGAGGGTACTTCCTTACCACCAGGACTTCCCCCTCCCTGGGCCTCAAGTCTCTCAAAGATTAGGTTCATCTCCTCCCACTGAGGCCAGACCAGGCAGACCTCTGTTATATGTGCCAGGGGCCTTGGACCAGCTCACATAAGCTTCCTGATTGGTGGATCAGTGTCTGGCAGCTCTCAAAGGTCCAGGACAGGTGAAACTGCTGGTCTATCTATGGGGCTTGCCCTCCTCTTCAGCTTCTTCCATCCTTCCCCTAATTCAACCATAGGAGTCCCTGACTTCAGTTCAATGATTGGGTGGAAGAACCTGCTTCTGTCTCAGTCATGTGCTGATTGGGCCTCTCAGAGGACAGCTATGCTAGGCTCCTGTCTGTAAGCACATCATGGCATTAGGACTAGGATCAGCTTTGGTGTCTCCCTAGTTGGGCAGGTCACTGGATCATCTTTCCCTCAGTCTCTTCTTCCTCTTTTTCCCTGTAGTTCTTTAGACAGGAAGACATCTGTTTCAGAAATTATGACCAGAGGTTGGTAACACTGTGCTTCCTCTTGAGGCCCTGTCTATCTACTGGAGGTAGACTCTTCGAGTGCCCTCTCCCCACTATTGGGTATTTTGGCAAAGGTCCCTCCCATTTAATCCTGTGAGTCTCTCACCTCTCAAGTCTCTGATACTTCTAGAGGTTCTCCCCACCTCCCACCTTCTGAGGCTGCATATTTCCATTCATCTTGCTGGCCCTCTAGGCTTCTTTCCTGCCCCCCAATACCTAATCCTGTTCCCCTTTTCCCCATAACCCTCAAATCTCTCCCTCCCTCTACCTCCCATGATTATTTTCTTGCCTCTTCTGAGTGGGGTGGAGGCATCCTCACTCGTCCTTTCTGCTTGTTAAATTCTTTAATTCTGTGGGTGCTATCCCAGGTGCACCACTTTACACCAATCAGAATAGCTAAGATCAAGAACCAGATGGAGGAGTTGGAGAAGGGACTGAAGGAGCTGAGGGGGTTTGCAGCCACATGGAGGGAGCAACAGTGTCAACTGGCCAGATCCCCCAGAGCTCCCAGAGACAGGACCACCAACCTAAGAATACACATGGAGGAACCGATAGTGCTGGCTGCATATATGGCAGAGGAGGGTCTTGCTGGACATCAGTGGGAGGAGAGGCCCTCGGGCCTGAGGTTGTTAGAAGTCCCAGTGTAGAGAAATGCTAGGGAGGGAAGACAAGACAGGAGTGGGCAGGTGAGTGGGGGAGCACCCTCATAGAGGAAGGGGGGGAATGGGATGGGGGTTTCTGAAGGGGAGCCCTGGAAAGTGGATAACATTTGAAATGTAAATAAAGTAAATATCCAATTTAAGAAAAATCCTCAGGAGACAGTACATGCTGGCAAGGATGTGAAGAAAGAGGAACTGATAAGCTTAATAGCCTTTTGAGATCCCTTTTTAAATAGGAAATACCATTCAGAAAATTGCAGCACCCAGTTAGAGTGGCAAATGAGGGTAGAAAATACTGCAAAATTCTTAAAAATGTGATCGAGAGTGTGAGACAAGCCTGGACTACCCTCAACCTGTGATAGCAATTATGAAAAGTATATATACATATAAAGTAATTAGCTTGAATATTTTACCCCTAATAGAAACATAATTAGTTTTAAGTATTTTTTAACAAATTGACTACAGACTATATCTCATCACAGGTCATAAATTTTACTAGATTATCCTGTGAACACTGTTTCTGTCACCAATAACCTCTCTTTTATATTAGTCTTCATCCAAAGACAGAAAATAAATATGAGTTAATTATTCATCTGTCTTTATTCAGTTCACAGTCTCATTTTCATGTGTCCATAAACACTGCAAGTTTTCTTTTAAAAGATCTTTTCTAAATTAAAGAATGCTTTTATAAAAAGAGTGTTTTTAAAATCAGCTGGCTGTAATGGAGTCATCTTTATTTATTAGATGAATTTAACAGATTACATTTGCAAAGTCTACTTTTCATAGTTTTTTTTTTCCCTTCTGAAAGGTTGTCATTTGAATTGTATTTTATGTACATTCTAAAGTGTCTTTCTTCACTGCATGAAAAGGATTGGAAATGATCTGACTTCACTGTTGCTGAAAAATTATTTATAAGTACTTGTTCCAATTTATTCTTCTGAAGAGAGTAAATAAGCCGCTCAGCTTACTATGTCCACTATTAAAAGTTGCTATTATTTTATATTGTTTAATGTGTTTTTGTAATATATTGAAATAAATTTACATAAATTTCTCCCCTTTTATTCTCTCCTTAGCCTCTTCAATGCCCACATTTTGATTTTCAAGTTGCTAGACTACATTTCTTTATTTTTATATACATACATATACATTCATGTATGCATAAATACATAAATAGGATCTTCTGACTGTACATTTGTGTGTGTGTGTGTGTGTGTGTGTGTTTGTGTGTGTGTCTGTTTGTACATAGTTTCAGGGCTGATCATTCTATAGTGGACAACCAATATGAAATCTCATACATGGGAGAGTCATGATCTCCCTTCCAGCAGGCATTACATTTTGCCTATAGTCCTTTGGAATGCAATGTATAGCCATCTCTTATGGCTATGAACTGTATTTCACTATTTTTGTGAATTGGCTACCAAGCTGTTTAGCTCTTTTTAATAGTAGATTTGTCTTGCAAGTTCAAATATTATGGGAAAATACACAAATGTGTGTTAGTTAGAATACGTACTGTGGAAGTAAATAACAAATATTTTGTTGACCTTTCTATACACTAATGACGTTTTATAAATCATATATTACTAATTTTTACTCTGGCAAATATAATGTTTTTCCTTCATGAAATTCATTGCTTTAAATAGATTTTCTGTAACAAAATTTGGAACATACTTTCTGTTATTCTAAAATTATAAATGTTTTCCTTAAAGGATCAAATATATAATATATTTAGGAATCAATTGTATAAAGACTCAAATATATTTTACTTATCATTTAACATTTTCATACTTGAGTAATTCATTTTTTACTGAGTTTTGCACTTGTTCTTTCCTCTTATCCCCTATGATTCCCTTGTTTAAAATGGCCTATGCTATGCTAAATAATTAATATTTACAACTTCCTGCAGCCTGTTCTCAATGTACAGTTATGCTCCATGAAGTGTTTGGGACACTTATGGTTTGAAATAAGAAGTGTGTTGGAGTTTGGCTAGAACGGATATCTTTCCTTCATGAATTACATTTTAGATGTATCCTCAGTGGTGCACACATGTTTGCTTTCCCTCTGGGTTTCCTGGTTTCTTAAAGTTTTTCACCCTGGACTAGTTAATAACATTTTGGGAGAAGTTCTGATTTTTGAACAATGTTCTCCTACATGCAGATACACTCTTCAACAAGAGCTCAAACCTCTTTGTCTGCCCTTTCTTTTCTCTTCTTTAGGACAATTTATATATTAGTACCAAATTCTTCTCAAGAGCTACAGGCACTGGATCACGGTATTTTTTAGTACTGCTTCAAGTCTGTGGGATGCAACATTCTCTGTAAAGATTTTATTATTGCTAAAGGCAAAAAAAAAAAAAATACTTTATTTCCTACATCAAAAATGAGAGGCTGCTCATCTTAGGAGTTCAAGAATACATAATGGGGGGGGGGGGGAGGATTACCTCAGGAGATAGAAGTTAACATTCGTGAACTCTGAAGAATTGAAAACTGTTGTTCTTCCTACTGACAGTGCATAGCTTCCTCCAAAACAATATTCTAACTTTTAATCCTATCAACTGCACAGCTGTGCATGGGCTGATGGAAGTGAAAATGTAAAGCTAAGGATCAACAACAGCTGCAAGCAGAGATTCTTGGATGAAGACAGAAGTTTCTGTTCCAGAGAGATTAAGATCCAAGACTTGAGAAAATTCGAGAGAAAGTGATAAGTACATTATCTCATAACTAGATAAAACATATTTGAAAATTTTAATTTTCATTATTCCTTCTAGGTTTTCTTTGTAAAAGAATATAATAGGTTCAAGGAAGAACAATATAAAATTAAAAGAAGATATTATATGCTTACATTTTGACTTGAGAAATTAGTAATAATATAAAGTAAACAGAATAGGGTCTGGTTAAATGTTTAAAGGGATATTGGCCATAATTGTGTATATGTGTCAAATTTTTATATAAAATGTATGTCACTAAGCCTCTAATTGGAGAAAATAATTTTGTTTGAAAATTACTGTTTGGATCTATTATTTAAATATTTTCATAAATATTTTGAAGTTTGTTTATCAATAGAAGTATTATGAGGTAATTTAACTTCCTAGTATATACTTATTATACACTTAGCTACCCAATAACATTTGATTTAAAATGAATTTTCATTAAATACCAAAAGTTATATAATTTTATCATTATTTTATTTGATATTACAATATAATTAGATTTTTAAATTCCCTTTCCACCCTCAAAATCCTTCTACATGCTTCTCCCATTATGGCTTTCAAATTTATGTTGTCATTAATTGTTATTGCATGCATATATCAATGTGTTTAACTATATATTCAGAAATATAATCTGCTTAGAGTATAAGGTTCCCTGTATTTATTTGTCGGACATATCATTTGGAACTGGACAGCCAACTGTTATGCTTCTCATGAGAAACACCACCTCTCCTACCTCAGCTTTCCTGGGTTGTCTATAATTCCTTAGAGCCACAACATTCAGTCTCACTGACATGACTGTCCAAACAAGACCTTATAAAAGAAGCTGGAAACAACCCAAATAATTATTATTAATGAAAGTGACTCAAATATTATTAACCCAATCAAACGATTAGCATTTGGAAATATCCTAGCCGGATTCTTTATTTCACTTAACATTTCTCCAACTAATATTCAAATTCTTACAATACCCTGATACTTAAAAACTACAGCCCTACTAATTTCTATTTTAGGCTTTCTAATTGCCCTAGAACTTAACAACTTAACCATAAAATTTTCCCCAAGCAAAACCAACTTCTAGTCATCATTCTCAACATCACTAGGATATTTTCCATCAATTATACACCATATAATTCCATCCAAACTCTAAATTCAAGCTTTAAAGTATCATTAAATATACTAGATCTAATCTGACTAGAAAAATCTTTTCCAAAATCCACTTCTACTATTCACATAAATATATCCAAAACATTAACAAACCAAAAGGGACTAGTAAAATTATATTTTATATCCTTCTTAATTTCATTATCACTTATTATTATCCTATATATTATTAATTCCAAGTAATCTCCATAATAATAAAAATACCAGCAAAGACCATCCAGCTACCACTATTATTCAAGTTACATGACTATATATTACCATAACCCCAACTCCACCTACCAGCATTAAACCAACATCATCAATCTCATACATTAACCAATCCCTTAAACCATTAAAATCAATTAATTCATCCTCATTCTAATAATTAAAAATATACATATATAATATTTCCATCAAAAATCCAATAACTAAAAAACTAAAAATTAACCAATTTGAGCCCCAAGTCTCAGGGTATTCTTCAGTAACTATTGCAGTAGTATAGCCAAACACAACCAACATTCCACCTAAATAAATTAAAAACACTATTAAACCTAAAAAAGACCTCCCAAATCCTAAAACCATAAGACAACCTACACAACCACAAATAATTAAACCAAATCAAACCATTAATAAGCAAAGGCTTTAAAGCCAACCCGAGACACCCAGTCAAAAATAACAAACTTAAAATAAAAATTCAGTTAGTCATTATTTCCACCCAGCATTTAACTGTGACCAACGACATGAAAAATCATCGTTGTAATTCAACTACAGACACAGATAATGGCAAGCATCTGAAAAAATCATCCTTTACTTAAAATCATTAATTACTCTTTCATAGACCTTCCAGCGCCATCTAACATTTCATCCTGATGAAATTTTGGCTCCCTTCTAGGACTATGCTTTATAATTCAAATCATCAAAGGATTATTCCTAGCCATACACTACACATCAGACACAATAACAGCATTCTCATCAGTCACATACATTTGCCGAGATGTAAACTACGGATAACTAATCCGACATTTACATGCAAATGGAGCCTCAATATTTTTCATTTGTATATTTCTTCATGTAGGATGAGGTATATATTATGGATCCTACACTTTCATAGAAACATGAAATATTGGAGTCATTCTACTATTTGCTGTTATAGCCACCGCATTTATAGGCTCTGTTCTCCCATGAGGACAAATATCATTTTGAGGGGCAACCATAATTACTAATTTACTCTCAGCCATCCCATATATCGGAACTACCCTAATCGATTGAATTTGAGGGGGATTTAAAGTTGATAAAGCCACTCTAACACCCTTCTTTACATTTCACTTCATTCTTCCATTTATCATCACAGCCCTAGTAGTTGTTCACCTTCTATTTCTTTGTGAAACAGGTTCTAATAATCCAACAGGCCTAAACTCAAACACAGATAAAATTCCATTTCACTCATATTACACAATCAAAGGCCTACTAAGAGTATTTATCATAATTTTATTACTCATAACCTTAGTCCTATTTTTTCCAGACCTATTAGGGGAGCCTGATAATTATATACCAGCAAATCCACTTAATACATCACCCCATATTAAGCCAGAATGATATTTCCTATTTGCCTACTCTATGCTATACTCAATCCTCAACAGGGAATTCCAGGACAGAAGAATGAATACAGAAAATGTGGTTCATTTAGCACTCAGCTATTAAGAATGAGGACATACTAAATTTTGCAGGCAAATGGATGGAACTAGAAAATATCATTCTGAGTGAGGTAACTCAGACCCAAAAAGACATGCATAGTATGTTCTCACTAATAAGCAAATGTAAGAAAAGAAAAAGTACAAAATACCCAAGATACAGTCCACACAACTCAAAAAGATCAACAAGCCGAAGAGCCCAAGTGAGGACACCACAGTCCCATTTGGGAGGGAGAAGAAAGCAATCACAAGGGGGAGGGAGGAAAGGTCTTGGGAGGAAAAGGGAAAGCTGGGTGGGGAGACAGGAACATGATCTGGTATTGGGGTTGGGGAGGGGACTGAAGCCCTTAAGGCCAGAAGAATGGAAACAGGCAACTACAGGAGGTAGGAGGCTGGGGGTGCAGGTGGGTCTTCCAGCATGTGCTAGAGAACTGGTAGGTTAGAGACTCTCAGGACTCAGGGACTCAAAGGGAGGAACCTTAGATGTAATGCCAAACAGGGCGAAGTGGGTACTTGTAGAGGCCATCTCCAGGGGAAAGACAGGGCATCAAATGAGGGATGGGGTTTCCATCCCACAGTCAAAACTCTGACCCATAATTGTTCTTCTGAAAGAACTGATGGAATGGATGGAAATGTAGAGGAGCCTGAGGAAAAGGAGATCCAGCAACAGGCCCAAATTGGGATCATGTCAGTAGCCATAATGGGAAAAGCTAAAAACTAGCAGGTGATTATCCTGAAATGGCCTGTGACAATAATCTGTGACAAGTAAGCCCTTATTAAGCAAGGCTATAAGGGATTCATTTTAGGAAAGATTCCTGTTATTAATATGCTTTTCCTGTTATTATCAAACATTATTATTAAACAATCAATAAGTAGTAGCACACCCCTTTGGAGCAGATCTCTGCAGATCAATGAAGATGTCTTGTAGTGATGCTATATTGACAAATTGATGACTTAAGTCTTTATGATATAAGAATTTCTAAAATTTTATCAGCGATTATTAAACTATTTTATAGTGGGACTTCTATTAGGTCTTTTTCTGATAGTCAAAACTGCAATGAGAACTCTGCCAGTGTTCCAAGCGTCACCAGTTAGTTGCTCTTAGTAACCAGACATTCTCCTACCCAGAGCAAATTCCAGGAGGTTGTAAAACAATTAACCAAAGGTCATCGAAAGGGAACCAAAGATTTACTATAGATGCTAGGACAGGAGATAAAATATTGACTGGGTTTATCTATACAAAACTTCACTAATAGCTTAGCTATGGTTTTAAACCCTTGCAGGTGATGGATGTTTAGCCAGATAATTACTCCACATGGATATGCATGTGAACATTCTTTGTTGTAAACTTCTATTTCAATTTATGATTTGATTTTTTGTGTGTGAACTTGTGACGAACTTTGTAACATGTGATCATGTATTCTGAAAGATGAATAAGTACTGAAGACAAAGAGGATTGGGTGGTGAAATCCTTTCTTTTTCCCCTTAGAGTAGAATCCTTTCTTTTTCTCCATTTGGAAGAATTTTTCCCTTACTAATTTTTTATTTATTTATTTATTTATTTATTTTTTATTGTTTTTAATTTTTATTTTTTCCCCTTACCCACTTAGAAGTTTTCCTTTTCTTCACTTAGGATCTTTCTGCTTTTCCCCTTAGATAGTTTCATAGAAAACTTTTTACAACTTAGTAATAAATGCCATAATAATTTTCTAACTGTCCCTTTTTCTTCCTGAGACTAGCAGGCTGAAAGTTAGAGCCCAACAATTCCTGCTGAGATAGAACAAAGGCTACATTACTTAATCCTCTGCTGCTTAGGCTACAGGTGTCAATGTCCTAAACCAGCAGCCTTTTATCCTCCGAAAGAGCCAGAAAGTTCTTAGGATTTTTTACAAATTATCATTAGCATTTCAGTACACTTAGAGAACTAGGAAGTCCTGAAACCCTCAGACTTTAAAGCTGTCACCAGAGTCCTACTCTGTGCACTCCACTACTACCTTCTCCAGGCTGGGAGGCTCCGGGCAGGATCTAGCTCATGAGGAGGCCCCAAGGCCTGATACTATTACTGAGGCTATGGAATGTTCACCAAAAGGGACCTAGCGTGACTGCCCTCTGAAAGACCCAACAAGCAGCTAAAAGAGTCAGATGCAGATATTTGCACCCAATCAATGGACAGAAGCTGCTGACCCCTGTGGTTGAATTAGGGAAAAGCTAGAAGAAGCAGAGGAGGAGAGCGACCCTGTAGGAGGACCAACAGTCTCAATTAACCTGGACCCTAAGATCTCTGAAACACTGGACCACCAACCAGGCAGCATACACCAACTGATATGAGGTTCCCAACACATATACAGCAGACCACTGAGGGTCTGTATTCAGACAGAGAAGATGCATCTAACCCTCAAGATACTGGAGACCCCAGGGTCTTTAGAGGTCTTGTGGGGTGAGGTGTGTGGGTGTGGTGACATCCTGGTGGAGCAGGGCTGCTGGGAGGAGGTATGGGATGTGGAATAGTAGGAGGGTAGACCAGGAAGGGAATAAAATCTGGAGTGTAGAAAAATAAATAAATAAAAAGAAGGAATATTATAAAAAAACTAATGTTTACATAATTTCATTAGCTTGTTGATCATTTATGTTTGGAATAAATGTATATGAAACCAAAGCACTAAATAATATTGATAATTAGATATTTCCCTGTTGAAGTGATAATTGGGTTCATTATTTTGTAACAGACATTTGATGAACACATAAAATAAAAGGCATTATGCTGTTTAGACAGAGTAATACTATGCTCTCATATAACTTTGAGTGAAATATACCATTTTTTGTTTATGTGATATCCACATATATATGCACATATCTAAAACCCTACATATGCATATGTGTTCATGAAATGTATTTATGTACATATATATGAACATATAATTATATAGAGTGTTTGTATGCTAATTGGTACAAATATAACTATAGCTAAAATGAATGGTCAGATCTATCTGATTTCCATATGTTCTACCTTATTTACATATGGTTTTGGAAAGCAGTTTATGATTTCTAATAAAACATATCCTTTCTTCTATATAAAGAATCTAGTCAGATACTCCCATTTACAAACATTTATGACTGGCCATGTATTTCAAATACATAATAATTGTACATGTTATGCACTAATATTTTATTTCTATTATACTTCCTAAATTATGTCTTACTTATTTAGAGATACAATATCAGGTATTTATTCCTGAAATATTTTTAAAGATGAAGGGGTAGGAATCTTAGGAATATTTCTAACCTATTTTGGATATTTTTATTTGATTGAAAAGTAGTTTGAGAAGTAATACATTCAATTAAACTGATGGTGTCCTCTCTAATACTCAATAATATCAACAGAGTTGTAATCTGATATCAGAATCAGGCAGATCGGTGTCTGATGAGTCAAAGTATACCTCATTTTATAAAATAATAATTTCCTGAACTATTGAAATTGTAATAATAATAATAATAATAATAATAATAATAATTTTACTTCTCTAGATTTTGATTCAATTTAACCTGCTCATCTGTAAATAACACAAGCAACTAAAATCTTGGATTTTTTAATTCATATATTATTACTGCTTTCTAGATTAGAGGCAACTGATTGAGCAGATATCATTTTGCTACAAAATACCTTCTTGGTAATTTCTCATGCCTCAGTTCTTCCTAAGATCAACGTGGTAATAGGATGAGGGCAGACTCACAGCTCCTTGAAGAGGTACAGGAATAAGAAAGAATGACAGCATCATTAATATCTGATCTTACATAAGCGCCATAGACAATCCTTCCTCCCTCTCACTGGAGGGAGGACATGGAGGACATGGAAGACTGGGGCGTTCTGAAGAAACAAGATTTTTTTTTCTGGGAAAAGGAATAGATATTTTTTTCTAGTACAAGGACAAAGACTGTGTAGAAATGATCTGTGTGTCTTTGGAAATCTCTATGTTCCATTATTTTTGTCAGTGTTACTCTTTTATCCACATTGCTAGTCAATTTGGTCTGTTGGTTATATTTAGAAAAGTGTCCCAAAACAGAAACATGAAATTTTTGTCCAGAATTGCTGTACTACACAGAGAAAACTAATAGTATTGTAAATATTGGCTTTCAAAATGAATTTACTTGTATACACTCAGATATTCAAAACATACAAATATTTTTTGTAAATTTATAATCCTAATTTATACATATACTAGATTAATTTTAATAATGTTAAATAAAATAGAGCCAAATACTTAACCCAAACATTATAAAAGCAACTATAAAATCTTCCTTTTTTCTACAATAGCAAAGTCAATGCAGTTAGAAGAATAGAATTTTAGTCCTTTTGTAAATACCTGTAAAATTAATTGATATATCATCATGCTGCAATATTACCTAACGTAATGACAGCTTTTCAATTTTTCAGAGCTGTCTTAAGACAATGATTTGGATAAATGAACATTTTGAAGGAAGAAAACTTCCCATTTTAAAAGAATCATTGAAATCCTCTTAGATACTGATTGTATTGAAAGCAAAGTGTCTGGTGAGGCTTGTCTATAATTAGGAAACATTGAATAAACTCTTCCCTTTGCAGAAACAGATTGGAACAACCATTTCATAGTAAATCACAATTGTGCTATCAAGTTATATGATAAGCTCCTCTGTATTGCTTGGTAAATCATGAAGTGTGACAATAGGGACACTCAATAAGCTTCTAAGAACTGCATAATAAGTCAGGAAACTGCACAATAACTTGCACAGTAAGCCTGCTGAATTAGCCTAAATCTTAGGCTTTTATGAAGAAATCTTAAGAACCACATCTTTCTTCTTTGCTAGACCTACTGCTATAATACAGTGTCTTTTAGTTAAAGATAGAACTTGATAAAGAACAAAACCATCACCACATTAGTAGCTACCACAATTTTGGGAAAAGCTAGTATTTCTCTATATGAAATGAAACCATTGAAAACCAGCAAGGGATTAAATGTTAAACCATGTCTGTAGCTATCCTGTGTCTGTTTGGTTTGTGATAGTGAGGATTTTGAAGAAAATCTTTTGTGGAAATATTTTTATTATTATCTTTGGAACAGCCAAGAGAAATAAATCAAAGCCCTGAAAGCATAAGTAACATCATACATACTGAGTAGGTTATATTAGAATATATTAGAATATATATATATATATATATATATATATATATATATATATATTCTCTGTATAATGCAGCAGAATTGATATGAAAAAGAGAGAGAAAGCATGGAGTTGAAAAGAAGAGGTATATGAGGGTTTGAAAGCAGGAAAAAGAAGGCAAAAAGAAGTCCATGAATTTAGGCCCCACTTTAGTGATAGGAAATGATGATGTGGAGTCTAACTTCTTGAGTTCTTTATATATTTTGGAGATTAGCCCTCGACCAGATATACGTTACTGAAGATCTTTACCCAACTTGTAGGTTGCCATTTTGTCCAATAGACAGTATACTTTGTGAAACTGAGAAATCTGAATAGATACATTAAATGTGGTTCATTTACATAATGGACTGCTATTCAGCTATTTAAAAATAAGAACATCATGAATTTTGCAAGCAAATGGATGGAACTAGAAAATATCATTCTGAGTCAGGTAACCAAGACCCAAAATGATATGCATGGTATGTACTCACTGATAAGTGGATATTAGCCAAAATTTACATAATACCCATGATTCATTCTACAATCTCTAAGAAGTTAAACAAGAAGAAAGACCAAAGTGAGGATGCTTAAGAACTCAAGAAGCTAACTTCCAAAAAGCCAAATAACTTAATTAAATAATGGGGTACAGGGCTAAACAGAGAATTCACAACAGAGGAATCTCAAATTCCCTAGAAGCACTTAAAAAGAAATGCTCAGCATCCTTAGTCATCACGGAAATGCAAATCAACATGACTCTGAGATTCTACCTTACCCCATTCAAAATGGGTAAGATCAGAAACCCAGGAGAGAGCAGCTGCTGGTGAGGATGTGGAAAATCATGAGCATTCCTCCATTGTTGATGAGAGTGCAAACTGTTACAACCATTCTACAAATCAATCTGGCAGTTCCTCAGAAAGTTGGAAATAGATTTACTTCAAGACCTAGCTATACCATTCTTGGGCATATACCACAGGGACATGTGCTCCACGATGTTCATGTTCTAATAGCCAGAAGCTGAAAACAACCGAGATGTCCCTCAAAGGAAGAATGTATACAGAAAATGTGGTTAATTTACATAATGAAACACTACTCAGCTATTAAGAATAAAGATATCATTAGTTTTTCAGACAAATGGATGGAACGAAAAATATAGCAAGGGAGGTAACCCAGATTCAAAAGGATATACATGGTATGTACTCACTAATAAGTGTATATTAGCAAAAAATACAGAATACATAAGATACAACCCACAGAATTTAAGAAGTTTAACAAGCAGAAACACCAAGTGAGGGTGTTTCAGTCTCACTTAGTAGAGGGAAGAAAGTAGTCAATGAGGAAGCAGGAGGGAGGGAAGGATTAGGGCAGGATAGGGGAAGGAGAGGGGAGAAGAGGAACAGGATCAGGTACATAGGGTGGAGGGGAACAGGAGAGAAGCCCAGAGGGCAAGCAGAATGAATGGAAATATGCAGCCTCAGAAGGTGGGAAGTGGGAAGACCCTCAAAAGTACCAGAGACCTGGGAGGGCAGAGACTCTCAGGACTCAATGGGAGTGATCTTAGATGAAATGCCTGACATTGGGGAGATGGAATTTCCAGACATCGAGCCATTAACCAGGCATCATACAGGAGCTGGTCTGAGACCCCCTTCAAAATAATTAGCAGAGGAATGCCATGTCTCACCTGAGTGGGAAAAGATGAGCCAAATCCTCAAGAGACTTGAGGCCTGAGGGATTGGGTAGAACTGGTGGTGGTGGAGCATCCTCTCAGAGACTAAGGGGAGGAAGAGTTGCATGAGTAAGGGGGACAAGAGGGGGAGCAACAGCAGGATTGTAAATAAATACTTTTTAAAATATCTCATTAGAAGGGGGAGCAAAATAATTATGAGTTGCAGAGGGAAGGAGGAACATGGGTGGGAGAGAGGAGAGATAAGAGAAAAGTAGGCAAGAGCAGGAATGGGGCAGGGAGACAAGAGAGAGAGGCCCAAACAGCCAAAAGAATGAATGGAAATATGCAGCTGCTGGGGGTTGGATGTGGGGAGAACCCTAGAACGTCCCAGAGGCCTGGGATAGGGGAAGCTCCCAGCAGTCAATATGAGTAGCCTTAGCTGAAATGCCCAACAGCGGGGAGAAGTACCTGAAGATACCACCTCCAGTAGTTAGACAGGATCCCAAGTGCAGGGATGGGGACACCAACCCACCTACAAATCTTTTGCCCCAAAATTGCTTCTTTCTAAAAGAAATGCAGGGACAAAAATAGAAGAGAAACTGACAGAATAGCCAATCGGTGACCTGCCCAACTTGGGATCCATAGGTGGGCAGGCAGCAGTCCCTGTTCCTATTACTCATGCTATCTTGTGTTTGCAGACAGGAACCTAGAAATACTGTCCTTTGAGAGGCTCTATGGAAGGGACTGGGATAGCAGAATAAAACTCCATTTTATATTTAAGACTCCATTCTAAATTAACTTGCCCTTAGAGATGCATGGCCCCAACCTTGAGGTCTGAGAAAAATCACAAAATGTCCCTGGCAGTTGCAAAATAGACATAGTAGCTGCAGCTAGCTGATAACAACAGATTGCTCTAAGAAAGGATGTCTTTCCCAGGTCAAGAGCCTCCTTTTTTGATATATGCTTGCTCCCTTCTTGTGGTTTCACCAGGTACTGTAAAACAATTCACTTAAAGACCAACATTCCTTTACCCTCTCATGTAATACCAAGGCTTGGAAACCCCCACTTCGGTTTTTGTATTTTTGGTTTTTCTTTTATAACCCACCCCCACCCCCCAGACCTCAGGGTCACGCTCCTGTTGCATCAGGAAGGTTTGTGGCCCAAGATCTCGAGATTGTGTAAATGCTCTCATGTGCTTTGCATCTGAGTTGTGGTTCCCATTGATCTCTGGAGGTTTTGCAATCTAGGCACAATTATCAGCAGCTGACTGAAACAGATGTAGATACTCAAATCCAAGAATTGGACTGAGGTAGGAGACCCCTATTGAAGAGATAGGGAAGGAATGAAGAAACTGAAGGGGATGGCAACCCCATAGGAAGACCGACTCCTGGGAGCTCCCAGAGACTGAGCAACCAACCAAAGAGCATACATGGACCTGTCTGAGGACTTCCCCCAACTAAAATATAGCAGAGGGCTGCCTTGTCTGGCTATAGTGGGAGAGGATGCACCTAATCCTGTAGAGACTTGATGAGTCAGAGTGGGGGGTATAGGGAGCATCCTCTCAAAGGTGAAGTGGGTTGGGGGAAACCACTGGGAGGGGCCACTGGGAGGAAGGCAACATAAATAAATATTTGGAATATAAATAACTAAAATAATTACCAGTAATAATAAAGTCAGAGAAAATAAAAGAAAGTTATAATATGTTTCTCATGGGTTAGATAAATTTAAATTGTAGCTAAACATACAGACATACACAAGTGAACCACCAACATATATACTCATCTATATGTTTGACACTATGTACAGTATTTTAGTATACAGTGTATTATACATATTACTCTGCAGAAATAAAGCACATGAAAAGGAAAACGTGGTATAATTAGAACATGATACATGAAAAGATATCATTTCTATATATTAATGTTCATTATTCATTATTTTTTTTAAAAAGAGGCATATTATAATTTGACTTTGGTTTCTATAGTATGAGGAATTTCTATGAGACCTAAACCTAAATCTATTGAGTCTAATTATGATAAATAAGAAAATAAGGATGGTATTATTTTCTTCTTTGTTGAATATTCAAGTAATTTTAAGTTTTTATTTCATTAGACTATGCTAACTCATGTTTTAAGTATGATTAAAACATACTTTTTTTAAATTCCTAATTCACACAATTTTGCAGCTATTTTTGAATGTTGCCATTAAAATTACTAATAGGATATAAACCATTAATCATTTTCTTTATTTTTTCAACTGTAAGATTTTATGCAGAGTAGAAGTGTTCTCATAGATAGATAGATAGATAGATAGATAGATGATAGATAGATATAGATATGGAGGTACATATTCACTTTAAAAAATAACAACAGAGGGGTTGGCTGACATAGCTTAGTGTCTAAGCTGTTTGCCACGTAAGCAGGAAAGCATGATGACATAATTACAAGACTCTCCACACAGGTGGAAAAGAAGCCTGCTTGTAATCTCAGCACTTGTATACTGAAGACAATAGGATTCCTAGGCATAGCTGGCCAGCAAGAATGGCTGCATCTGGAAGGCCATGCTCAGTGAGAGAACTTGACTCAAAAAATAGAGACTTATAGAGGGAAACATGCAGCTTAACCTCTGCTTTGCAAATATATTTATATAAATAGAAAGGCTCTTATACACACACAAACACATACACAAACACACTTATCTCTCTCACACACACATACAAATATATACAATCAGAAAGAGGGGGAAACTAAAAGAAAATATACACAGTCTATTTGATATTAAATTTGAGATACAGGCTATTGATTACTATAATAAAATCAATTACAATAACTAGTATCTACTTTGCTTTTGTAAAATATCAACTAAGTTCAGCATAGAGATTGATACATTGCACGAAAACATTAATTATATGTTTTGTTTTAATTTATTATTCATAGCCAAGTTTTCAGTTTATAGAAAAACTAGAAATACTGAAGTTGAAAATAGAGCATCATATTCTTAACAATAAATTTCAAATGTTAGTTGTATTTTTATGTCAAATTACAAAAATCTAATATAAATTTGAACTAACTTTAATGTTTTAATGAATACTGGAAATTAACATAATCAGGAAATATAATTATTATTAATTTTATAATTCTTTTAAAAATCCTTGAAATTTTTCAATGAAGCCTAGCCCATTTCACATAGAATTAATAAATTTATACTGTATAACATTGAAGCCTTTTTTAAAAAATACAAAACCATCTAAGCAGTTTCCTTATCAGATCACAAAGATGAAGCTTAACCCAGAAAAATGATCAGAGAACTCAACTGTAGTTGATGTAGAGAATACTAATGAAGAAAATGGCATAATTAATATTCTCCAAGTCCCACATGTAATATTTCTATCTAGGCAGCGGTCAGAGATCTCCAGATGACATGCTTTGCATTATTACTTCACTTTTTACTGTACAGAATTTCCCTACATTTTAAGGTAGTATAATAAAACCAAATCTTTTATTCAAAATAGTTTGTCAAAGCTCACTCACCAAAATGGGTGATAAAAATTCAGCCCATATATATCCTGTCACAGCCATAGCAAATGAGCTCAGGTCTGCCTACCTTATCCTACATATAATTAAAAATCTACTGAATGCAACTTTAAATCAATAAGCCTAAGTGGTAGCTATTCTAACTGTATACGACTTGAGGAACAATTTAGAAGTGGCTACCTATGAAACACTCAAAATAAAATGAGGGCAACTGTATGGTATGGTATATATCAAAGAAGAATATATTTAGTATTTTACCATGAATGCATTATAAATGTTTGCACATGTAAATATATTAAATGATATATATATACACACATACATATAAACATCAAAGGTTCACCATTTATATGTACTCTTTTTTTACTTTTTTTTATTGGATATTTTCTTTATGTACATTACAAATGTTATCACGTTTCCTGCTCCTTCCATCTGTAAACCCCTAAACCCTCTCCCCTCCCCCTGATTCTATGAGGGTGTTTCCCCACCCATCCACCCACTCCTGCCTTCCTGCCCTGAAATTCCCCTACACTAGAGCATCATGTCTGCACAAGACCAAGGGCCTCTCCTCCCACTGATGTCCCACAAGGTCATCCTCTGCTACATATGCTGCTGGAGCCATGGGTCCCTCCATGTGTACTCCTTGGTTGGTGGTTTAGTCCCTGGGAGTCCGTGAGGGTCTGGTTGGTAGATATTATTGTTCTTCCTTTGGGGTTGCAAACTCCTTCAGTTCCTTCAGTCCTTTCTCTAACTCCTCCATTGGAGACACAGTACTCAGTCCAATGGTTGGCTGTGAGCATCTGCCTCTGTATGCGTCAGGCTCTGGCAAAGCCTCTCAGAAGACGTCTATAACAGGCTCCTTTTAGCAAGCACTTCTAGGCATCCATATTAGAGTCCGTGTTTTGTGACTGTATATCGGATGGATCCTCAGATAGGGCAGTCTATGGATGGCCTTTTCTTCAGTCTCTGCTCTACACTTTGTCTTTGTATTTGCTCCTATGAGTATTTTGTTCCCCTTTCTAAGAAGGACCAAAGACCAGATGAGTTTAGTGCAAAATTCTATCAGACCTATAAAGAAGACCTAATACCAATACTCTTCAAACTATTCCACAAAGTAGAAACAGAAGGAACACTACCCAATTCGTTCTATGAAGCCACAATTATGCTTATACCTAAACCACACAAAGACCTGTCAAAGAAAGAGAACTTGAGACCAATTTCCCTTATGAATATTGATGCAAAAATATTCAATAAAATTCTCTCAAACAGAATCCAAGAACACATCAAAACTATCATACACCATGATCAAGTAAGCTTCATCCCAGTCATGCAGGGATGGCTCAATATATGGAAATCCATCAACATAAACCACTACATAAACAAACTCAAAGAAAAAAAGAACACATGATCATTTCATTAGATGCTGAAAAAGCATTTGACAAAATTCAACATCCCTTCATGTTAAATGTCTTGGAAAGATCAGGAGTTCAAGGCCCATACCTAAACATAGTAAAAGCAATATACAGAAAACCAGTAGCCAACATCAAACTAAATGGAGAGAAACTTGGAGCAATCCCACTAAAATAAGGGACTAGCTAGACAAGGCTGCCTACTCTCAACCTATATGTACTTCGACCTGCCAGTCAATATATTTACTGAAAGATGTTTACACAGTCTATTGTACAATATGTATAAAATACATGAAGTGGTACAGATATAGCAACCACGGACAGGTTTTTGTTTGTTTTGTGCTATCAAGGGGTTAGAAAAGAGAGCATGATTATCTCATTCCAAAATGGAATAAAAGAATAAGAGAATTTTCCTCTATAGCGACTCCCACACATGTGACAAAATTATAAAATGAAGACATATGCATCCATAAGAGTGCACTGATAATTGTTAAAATCTGAGAAAGGTCAGTATACTGGAGTAATGTTAAATTTTTGGGTTCTCTGATATTGCCAGAATTATTCTAAAAAATCCAACTATCTAAAAATCTACCAAATAAAATCCATGTCAATGTTCAAAGAAATGTTACTTGTTAATGCACTGTGTGAAATTTAATACTTGATATGTTTTCATTGTAATTATGATATTTAAACTAATTTGAATGACTTTTCTGATTTTTTTTCTTGTACATAATCAAGAACTTCAATTTATTCTGTGTCAGACCCTTATACTACTTTAGTGAATTCTTGTTTTATTAGTGAATTGTTATAAGGAATGGCTGGGCTTTAATTACATAAAGCTCAATGTTAAATATATCAAGTAAAAACACATAACATGGATGTCCTAACCAATGAAAGTACTTACACATCACCTTTTATAGCACTTATTGCAATGATGCTGTTGTTATCTTCCTCCAGTAAATTCAGTAATTACAACACTCCTTATAAATGTCTTCTAATAACTGCATTGGTCAAGGTAATTGAAAGAATTCACCCTAAAATGGTTTTCTTAAGAGATAAATAATTATTCTCAATTGATCTAGAAAACTGTTTATTCATGAACCTATGCATTGTGTGATGCATGGCCAACACCTGTGGAGGGTAGGAGGGAGGTCTTCTTTCTGGTCAGTTCTTCTTGAGGCAGCAAAGGGGGAAGAGTGTCAGTGGAAGGTAAGACTTTGTCTTAGCAGATATTTAGGGCTGCTGTATAATAATAAAATGTTTACTTATCTAAGTCTAAGTTATTATGCTACTGTAGCTGACCTGTCTTCTGTGATTCTCTGAGGCCAGAAATTGCAGTCTCTGGCACGTAGCACCATCCTAAACAGCATCCTAAACAGCAGGAGATAAAGTAAAGGGTTAATTGTTAGAGCCTTTTCCCTTTTGTCCAGATGTCTCTTGCTTGTCCAGCTAAGGGGCAGTTTGGAGCAATAAACTTCTATTGAACCAGGAGAAGAGAATAACACTCGCAGAAGGAAAAACTTTTACATAAGCAAATATGCATAAACTCACATAAGTTCATATACAGGTTCATACAAGCTCATTTATTCCTTCCACTAAAACCAGTTGGGCCCAGCTTACATGCATTCTCACAGTTTAATACTTACACACACACGTGCATGCATTCTCACAATTACACACAAACACACACACACACACACACACACACACACACATCCATACTTACATATGCATATGGAACAAAAAACCAAGCACCGCTGCAGGAAGAACTCATTCATTCTGAAAAATGTGCTCCAATCTTTATTGCATAATGAAAAAAAAGCTTCTACCCCTTTAATGCCAAATGAATTAAATTTATGTTAGTAAGAATAAAGCTTTGTTCCTTTTAATAAAACTCAGCCTGCCTTGTCCTTACCATGGGACCTGTTTTGTCCCATGGTAAGGAGAGCCTGCCTGCTCCTTCTGCTCTCACAGCGTCTTCTTTATTCCTCTTTCCCTCTACATACTGCACACTACTCTCTTAGTTGTTTTTGTTTTCTTTTAATGTTACCTCTAGTTTTTAAGTTATTCCACTCTCCATTCTCCTTCTAATCTTGCCCTCTCCTCCTGCTCTGATGTCACAACAATGCTCTAACTCTCGATGTCTTTTCTCCCAATGATGTGCCTATTCTAAGTTCTTGTTGGGTTCAGTTCTTTCTAAAAAGTGTTCTGTCTAAAAACTTCTCCTCAGCTCAGTTCCTCTCTCAGCTCAGTGCCTCTCAGCTCAGTTTCTCTCTGCTCAGTACTGACTGTTCTGCTCAGCCCTCTCTTCAGCTCAGCCCTAACTCTGATTCTTCTCTTTGTTCTCAGCACTTAAACATTTTTTAGAATACATGATCACATGTGACAAAGTTCATCACAAGTTCACACAAAAGAACAAATCAAAAATTGAAATATAAGTTTACAACAGAGAATGTTCACATGCATATCCATTAGGAGTAATTATCTGGCTAAACATCCATCACCTGTCTCAGCTCCACAGGTTCATTGAAGGTTTAAAACCATAACTAAGTTATTAGTGAAGTTTTGTATAGATAAACCCAGTCAATATTTTATCTCCTGTCCTAGCACCTATAGTAAATCTTTAGTTCCCTTTTAATGACCTTTGGTTAATTGTTTTACAACCTCTTGGAAATTGCTCTGGGTAGGAGAATGTCTGGTTACTATCTAAGAGCAATTAACTCGTGACACTTGGAAGACTGGCAGAGTTCTCATTGCAGTTTTGACTATCAGAAAAAGACCTAATAGAAGTCCTACTATAAAAGAGTTTAATAATCACTGATATAATTTTAGGAATTGTTATAGAATCATCATAAAGACTTAAGTCATCTATTTGTCTATAAAGCATCACTACAAGACAGTATATCTTGTGGATCTGCAGAGATCTGCTCCAAAAGGGTGTGCTACTACTTAGTGAATGTTTGATAATAATGTTTAATAATAACAGGAAAAGCATATTAATTGCAGGAATCTTTCCTAAAATGGATCCCTTACAGCCTTGCTTAATAAGGGTTCACCTGTCACAGATTATATAATAATCTGAAGCAGGCCATTTCAGGATAATCACCTGCTAGTTATTAGCTTCTCCCATTACGGCTCCCTACAGTGTGGTGTGTGGTGAATTTTGCCATTCAAAATTAAAGTATAGAGTTGTAGATCGCAATTCTAACTGTATATCTACAGTACAATCCCCCACATCAAGGTACAGGTAATACTGAAGAAAAGATAGTAGAAAGATAGTAAGATGCAAAGAAACGGGTGTTTGCTCTGAGAGTGTGGTTTCTAGGAATGTCAGAGCTACACCCATAAAGTCTTACCTACATGATGATCTTAAACTTGAGCTGAAGAAAGACAAGAATCGTCAAGCTAATGTGCAGTATGATTTCAAACCTATATAGTGAAATACAGGCAACTAAGAAATGCTAAAATAGAAGTAGACTTCCCAGAGAAGAGTAAAACAATTGGTTATCCAACACCAACAGGACAGCACTAATAACTTACACATAACTAACGTACTGAGTGGTTTATAATTTATGTATTTTGGATTGTATTCAATAAAATTTAATGAATCATAAAGTCCTGAATTTAAAAGAAAGCAAGGAGGGGGCATATGAGAAGAATTTATGGAATTATATTAAAATCTCAAAAAATAATAAAAATAGAGTGAGATTTTTCAATGCATCATTGAAATGTTTGCCTCATGGCAACACTTTTCACCTTGATTTTAAGGTAATAAAACAGTGCGCAGCACTGATGATTATTTTTAAAGCTTTTTTGATGTAAAAGGACAGTCATTGATAATTTTATTGTTTGATCAAAAATTTAATCTAATAAAAACTGGAGCCAAAGATAATTTGGCAATAATCCCTGCAATAATCACCAGTAATGTATTAGTATTTTCAAATCTGTTGATTTGATTTGCTCTTTGGTACCTTCAGAATGGACACTTAAAACTACTATTTAATTTCAAAGTTCATGTTTTGCTGAAAATTCCAGCTACACGCCTGTGACAATGATACTGATATAAAAGTTCACCAATGGATGAGGACAAATTGTTTTGTTGGAGGTTTTATGAATAGCTGAAATTAGTAACCAAAATAAAAGTACCATGACTAGAGAACAAAAACAATCTCATCTAACAGAGTTAGACTTTCAATATGATTGATTTTATACTGTAACAAATACATAGCTCACACATGTGTACCCTCTTTGTCTCCTGCTGACACCTTTATTCACAGTCTTTAATCAAAAATCCTGAATATTTTATGTGGATGTAGGCATAGTCATCAAGAGGGATCATGGGCTATGTTTTTATTTTTGGCCACCTTTGCATTTATTGTTGAATTAAAATACTCCTTGCCATACAGAGAAGGGAAATTACTTACCAAAATCCCTGTTTTTGGTAATTTTATCAAATTTTATCCACTGACATTTTCAAACTAAGTATACATCCAGGTGATTTATGTCATATTGTTACTGAGTGAAAGATATGGCCCTCGTCTTTGTTATAAAGAAGAAAAAATATTTTGAATAAAAAATTCATTGCAGAGGAACTGGCAATTTATTTAAAAATAAAAACCCACAAACAAAGAAGCAGACATTCCAAAAGGAGCTCAGACTGTGTCTCTAAAAGAGGAAAAGGCATTTTTTTTGAGTCATTCTCACATGAAGAATGCATCTAGCTTCCTCAAAGTCCACAAAAACCATGATTTTGTTTATGTTTTCTGGAATTATATTTGCAATTTGATTTGCAAATTGACATATGTATATGTAAATCCGTTTGATAGATATACATTTATCAAATCATATATATGTGCATATTATATGTATATGTTTATGAATATATAAATACATATCAGTGTAGTAAATTTAAACTTTTCTACTTGGAATTTATTCTCACTCAGCTATGGAATCAGGGTAAGGTTGAAAACAGAACCATCTAATCTTATTTCCATATATGGTCTGTAAGGACTAATTATCTAAAAGCTAGAATAAAAAGAAAAATAGTAAGTACCCAAAGTCACATGTCTCTATTAAAATGTAGAGTAATGAATTGATGAGGTAGTTCTTATAATAAGAAACATAACTTCTTAATAAATATTTGAAAAAACCAGTTTAGCACCCTTCACCTTAAAACTCCACCTTAACCTATCCCTAACATCTGTCCAGAAAACTAATGGCAAGAAATAGTGGCGAGGATGTTAGAAAACAGTAATTAAGGTCTGTACTGTGCTAGTGAAAATGGAAACCAGCGTGACCTCCATGGGAAAGAGAAGAGAAGCCCCTCTAACAGTTTAAAAATAAAACTTTTATATGATTTGGAAATATCATTTCTAAGTATGTACCCAAAGGATTCTATACAAGCCAATCACAGGAATAACTGCATACTCCTGCTGAGTTATATATATATATATATATATATATATATATATATATATATATAGACATCTAGGTGCCCAAAACATATTAGTTGATAAAGTGAATGAAGATCATGCACTCATGGAATTTTATTTAGTTCTAAACAATATGAAACTAAGATATTGCTAGAAAATTATTATAAAATGAAGATTACTCCATTAAGCAAAATAAGACAGACTTGAAAGGATGAAATCACATTTGTGTCCTATGCTGAGGATTTCAATTAATATGCACACACAAATACACACACACTACGTGAAAGTAGAAGGACTGCTATGACAGACCGAGAAGATATCTAAAATTGGGAAATAGAGAAGACCAGAGAGAGAGGCAGGAACTATTTGGGGAAGGAAAGGGAGTTAGCACTGGATGCAGTAGACACTAAGGGGATAGCTGGCTAAATAAGACCAAAATATAATATGTATGTATGAAAACTATGATGTTGTAAACTACCTAAAAATAAAAATTCACTGTTGCGGAAACAAAGAGCTCCCAATAAAGGAATGAGATGAACCATTTTGCCTAAAGAACCAGTGTTAAATGTAGTTGCAAAAATAAAGGTAGAGAATCAATTCAGAAATGTTTACTATACTTCTCTTAGGAGAAATCAACTTACTTGATATTTAATGAGAATCAATAGGTTCACACTGGGGTAGAATTTTAAGCAGTTGATTTTGGAATTAACAAATAATGATCGCCCAATCATTACAAGGAAGTGACTGCTAATATTATGTGTATGTCTAAAGAGAAGCATGCATCCCTTTCATACAGTAATAAATTCCAAACATATGCTTAAGCACACATTTCTTCTAATCTACAATATTCACTAATAGTCCCGTAAATAATCAGAATAATTTACTTATGGAAAGATACTGACATGTCTACGAGAAACTTCCTTTTCTTTCCAGCAAAAGAATAGATGAGAGCTTCTCAGCCATGTTCAGTTATAAGGTGGCTTTAGAGGACATGAACAAAATAATTTCCTGTCTGTGTCTAGAAATTGGCATCACAAGAATGTAAGAAGGCCACAGAATGAAGAATGTTTGTGGTCAGAGCTAAACTCACACAAAATCATAACAGCTGTCATCGCCCTTTCACCCTGTGGCATGTTTATTGAATGAAATATGTCGATAAAGGACTGTATCTATCTCTTATTTCTTTCCCCCCTTTTGTCTGTTCTCTATCTTTATTCTTAATTTCTTTCCATTTGATTTTGTCTCTTATCACCTAATACATATTTTAAATACACACTGGAATATTTGTTTTTACATTTAAACATATAATTAACATAAGATAAAACTGAGCAGTAGAATAAAAGTAAACAACAAAATATCGGTATCTTCCTTTCAATTAATATTGTCTTAATCTACTACCTGGATGGTACCTAAAACACATGATCATTGAAAAGTACACATCATCTTTTGTGAATAAAGGTAATTCCTCAGGGCCGTTTATTCCTACTTATTTCCTCAGTGCTATTTATTCCACAATAAAGACAGCTGGGACATAAAACATTAGCAGAAAATAAGAAATGGTGAGCAAGAGATTCCTAATTGTGATCCTCCTGAACCAACTCCTTCAACAAATCTGTAATGATTTCAATCAGCTACCTTACTGTTTCTCTCTGTACTAAAATCAATGTACAGTATGTTCAAACACATTGTGAAGACAGCTCTCTGATAACGATTACAAGATAGATGAAGACCTTGCTTTAGCTTTCTTGTGGCAAACATCCCACAACACCTGTACTTGATATTTCTGGCTGGCAAAAAGACAAACAAGTTCATTTATATTATAATTTGGTTTATTATTAAAAATCATTTAGAAACTTAACACTCATGGGGAAAATGGAAGAAAATATGCATATCGACTGTCAGCAGAACTTATCTACCTATCTGCAGTCCTCATTCAAGACTGGAGTATGCTCAATGGTACCTGGCAAGCTTTGCAGTCTTCATGAACTTTATGTGTACTGAAATCCTCAGCAACTGGAAATGTTCAGTGTCCTAGCTTGCTACTTGCTAGCTTTCTTTTGATTGAAACTTTTGTCCTTCCCCACTTGTCTTCTCTGTACTCTGTTCACTCTTTCTCCTATGTTGACTGCTTGCCAACAGTGAGCTCCTTATCAGCTACCAGGTTGACTAACTTCCTCTACAATTTGCTACTAATGGATTATTCAGTGCACTTGTCTCCCCTCAGACTGTACTCTCAAAATATAATATAAGTTTCTTTCTTTTCTGGATAACTCCTGAAGCCAAATGGCTTTGGAGCCAAGGGGCCAGATACCTACTGCCCCTGTAGCCAGGCTTTAGCAGACACAAGAGGTCTACTGCTACTGGAATGTCACTGTGACTTTCAATGGGGCTATCTATCATTGCTTCTTCTACCACAACTTAGCCTGTAGCTCTGTGCATACTTGCCACTTGCCATTCCTGCAGCTTCTCTGTGTCTACCATCCCTAAATGTCTCTGGGTCTTGGTTGTTTACAAGTTTAACTGTGCTACCAAAAATAAGCAAGGAAGTACAAAAGGAGGCAAAAGTTTTATAAAGCCTCATGCTTTAGTGACAAAAGAGGCAACACAAAAGTATTTACACAATAGAAGATTTACTATTAGAGTCTTTAGACTGATAATATATACCGAGAAGGGGTATGTGCATCAATCACACATTCATTCTTCAGATGAATAAATTACCCTTTTTGGGCTAATTACAGCCATTTGTCTGGTCTTATTCAAGGCTTCACCCTTTATTCCGATCATAGTGATGAAAGCATGCTTTGGACTTTAGAGGTTTCCATTTGGAACACCCGATCATAGTCTTGTCATTCTATTAGATATCCAGGGAAGCCTTCCCGACTTTCCACAAAAGAAAAAGTTGTAGAGTGACCTAGAGTTCAGTGAGGTCTGTCATATGAAAAATTCTGATAAAAATAAACAAAGAACTGTTTTATGCAAGCCATTACTGATACTGCACCTCCAGGAGGCAGGGAAGTAGGATGTAATCATTTTGCTTTAGTCCAGGTTCTAAGGTGAGTACCAGAAAGCTGATGCAGAATCAAAGATAATCTTATTGTCTGTTTGATTGATAGTTCTTATATTTAAGGCAGTCACGTGCAATGTTCACTTTAGTGGTAAGCTGCTAGTTATTGTATGCACTTATTGAAGATAGACACTCTGTGCAGAAGCTACACCTCTGTTCCAAATTACATGTCCTCTGGCAAGCTGATTCTACCTTTGTAACAACCAGAAAAGTTAACCACATTTAGAGTTATTAACAGTGTTATGTTCCTGAGACTGCTAGAAGATAAAGTGTTTCCAGATGAAGTTAGGGTGGTTTACGCAGCTCCAGTGGGAACTGAAGTTGAAGGTGTACTCATGAAGGGAACACGGAACCTCTGTCCACACTTTTGCTATAGGAAACTCAAGCTAACAGCCACAGCTTTCCAGGTGAGTTTCTGATGAATGATATCAACTCTCCACAGTTGGTGGATCTTTTATTGGATCCTTGTCCAAAGTAACACTGCTCTGTCAGAACCAGAAACCCATAGTCAAATTTTGCTAGAAGTTTGTAAAGATCCAAATTGTTGAGGCAACATAATACTTAATAATTTTATGAGAACTTTATACAATGGTTTTTAATCATATTCTCTCCCCAGTCTTCTCTCAAATCATTCCAGATCCACTGCTTTCTTCCTAACACCTTCTAAATAATGTCTTCTCTTGATCTTCTCTTTTATTGTATTTAATTGAATTAAATTCATTCATTCATTCATTTACTTACTCATTGATAGAATAGACTATCAGCTGATATCTGGTGCTCTGGTGAACATATTCTCTTCTCTTTTGTGATGTGTCTTGAAACTTGTATATTTTTTCTATTAAAAAAGTATTAATTTGGCATAAGCACCCTATTGTCAAATTTCCTCTCCATTTAGCATAGTTCTGGCTTTGTGTAATGATATCTCTAACTGTTTATTTATCAAAATTATATAGATTTTTTTTATATTCAGTTTATACAATGCAATATTCTGTTCATTTATTGCTGACTTTCTCTAGAAAGGCAACTTTTCTCCATAAGAAGCATATAACTTCTAGAGGTTCAGGAAATAATTTTCATTTAAATTTCCCTTTTATTATCCCTAATTTATCTTTGTAGTTCTGTTTTTTCACTCAGCAAAAAGAACCCAGGCTCTTCATCATCTCTGCATCTGAAAAAAAAAAAAAATCCAATTCAACACAATGAATTATCCCCATTACTTGATTTAATTCTGGATTCTATGTTTTATTTTACATTGGGAATGGTACAATGCAAGTGAATGATCATATGGTTATCACTGCACAAATGTGTCACACACACACACACACACACAAAAAAAAAAACCAACCTTAACAGGAAGAAATTCTTTCAGGAATACTAAAATTCTCTCTTGCAATCACATTATTCTGAAATGTATAGGAGTTTGCGAAGAGCCATTATTCTTCTGTGTTAGAAATTATGTGCTCAACTTTTTAAATAATGGCTTTATGAAATGTAATTATTAGTCAGACTTTTTAACAACAGATTTTTATTAATTATCTGCAAAGAAATGACAGCTGAAATATCTACTTTTAAATACCTCCCCTCAATTCTTACTAAAATCCATGATAGAAGGTATAATTTGTCATACTTTCTTACTTCAGAGAATTTAACAGTGTAAATAGTAGTGTTTATTTAGAATTAAATTTCCTAAACTTTACTATTTCTGCCTATAGTTACAGTAGTGAGAAATGAATCAATGTATTGCAATTCTTAAAGAGTTTTGTGCTTACAAACTTTAGAATGTATATGAAGTTGAAAGCACAAAGGAAGAGAAAATCAATTTAAAAATTAATGAAATGGTTACATGATCTTACAAATATAATGTAAGAAAAATACCAATTTTTGAAGAAGAATGAGTAAGTGAGGGATATAACTTGATTTAATATTACTGAGTTACCAAAATTTTAGTAAAGAAAACAGATTATGAAGAATATTATACATTTGATGTTCAAAGATGTTTCTGTTTAGTGGATCGCTAAAAAGAGAAATAAGTGCCCAAAAAGGAAGATGACAAAGTAACCAAAATAGGAACAACCTGCTTTATGCCATGACCCTTGGTGTTTCATCTGCTAATAGAAGATGCCACACACTTCGGTTTGGGTTTTTCCTGTCAGTTGATGCAGTCAGAGACAATCCTCAGATGACCCTGCCCAATTCCCACTTGTGTCAAGCACTCTGGTAGCTATAAAAGCATTAGAAGGCACGGTTTCTTCCACATTTGCTATAGTTATTTTTCATTTTTTTATTCTTGGTACTTCTATTGATATTATCTGTCATATCTTTATAAAAATCTTATTCATCTCTGCTGCAGTTAGTTTGCCATTTCTATCTACCCAAAAATGTGGGTTATTTTTGTTTTGTTTTGTGTGTGTTATCCACGAATGATCTACACTTAGTCCCTCAAAGCAAAAATTATTAATTACTTGCTAGTTTCTTCAGAACAAGTTCCTTGCTGCACTTGTTTCCAGTGGGTGATAGTGTGGGGCCCTGAATTTTTCAGCTATTTAGGAGCTTTCTACGTATGGTCTGCAGCTCCTTAGTGTTGCTACCTGCTCATCTTAAGAACTTAATAGAGTATGGGCAGCAGGAAAGAGATGGAGGGATGACACAAGATGAGAGTCACTGCCTTTTTGCAAACACATCTTGGAGCTAATCTTATGTTCAATATTTTATCCATGAGATTGTACTGTCTAAATTAAACCTATCCAAACATATATGAAAAGAGTTACATATGAACACAATCTCCTAGAAACAAATATATTTGGAAGACAGGCTGCTAAACATAAATAGAATCAGTGTTCAACATTTGTTTTTTATTCTCCAAAGTTTTAGAAACTTCTATGATTTAATTATGTTCTACTTTTTCTACATTCTCACCTTAAAATATGCTGCCTTATTTTGAAATTTGTGGTTTGTGTTTTTCAGTTTGGGATTTGCATTTTATGATCTAATTCTTGTCAAAATAAATTACCACATGCTATAGAGCTCAGAAATCTTTAAGTATTATAAAATATTATGATGTGATTTCATAGAGATACAAATCATTACAGGCTATACTCTATATCCATTGTATATGATATTTTATAGACATAACTTGAAAATGTAATAAAAAGAAGTAGGACAAAGATCTGGGTCAACTAGAAATTTAAAGTGACTTAGATTATCTTTATAAATTTCCTAAGTCAACTGTGACTTTTACACTGGGGGCTTATTAATGAAATTTAATATAGACTGAATAATTATTAAGAGGCAGACATTGAACTCAGTAATTAGCCTACATTATGTTAATCATCTTGAAAATTGTATATGATCGACAGTACTTTACTCATGTGTTATAATTCATACATGTGGTCCAACGTAATTTAAGCTAATTTTGAGGTTCCAACTGAAGAAAGGTCAAAAACAGTATATGTCCATATACATAAAAGCATTAAATAGCTGTCAGTAATACATTTAGAAATGGACAATAACTGTCCATTTGTGGCCTGTAGACAAGCTTACTTTAGTTTATTGTACTTTTCACCATGGATGTAACAAAAAGAAAAGATCCAAGGAAGGATGTTTGAGTACAGAAAAATCACGGTGAGAAAAATATGTAAATAAAGGTCAGTAAGCACATACTAATATTAACAGAGTAGCTATTTCCCAGAAAGTTCTCAGGACAGTCCAATTTAAACAGAATTGCCTGGAACAAACTCTAGATTATATCTCAGAGTGCAGAAAAGCAAGGTAGATAGCCGTATCCAGATCCATGACACATTGACCACATTGCAATCCATAGCTGTAATCTCACATCCAACAAGAATAAAGGGATCTTATGAACTGAATGAAATGTTTGCCTGAGGATGCACAAAATACACTCAAGAAGAATCCAAGGAACAATAGCACCTCAGATACAGGCCCTCTACCTTTTTATTCTGGAGCCTCTATCCGAGTTTTCCAAGGCATTGCTCTTCACGTGTCATCCTTTTGACCATGTTATGACAGACATATTACCAACCTTTTAAAAGTAGTATTCTGTCATTTGGTAATTAAAATACAGGAAATTTATGATATGTATTAAGGTTTCTATTGCAAAGCTAAAATTCCAGGACCAAAAGCAACTCGGAGAAGGGTTAGTTCGGTTGATTTCATCTTACAGTTCCACAACTACAAAATCAAACAAAGTCAAGGCAGAAACTCACATCGGGACCAGGGAATAATGAACTGGCTCAAAATCCATAGAGGACTGCTATTCACTCACTTGCTCTTCATGGCTTAAGCAGCCTGCTTCAATACCCACAAGAGCTGAGCTGGGTACTCCCATATCAATCAACCAAGAAAGTGCACCCCATAGGCCAATCATGGAAGCTTCCTCTTCCAAAACAATTCTAGCTTGTGTCTTTTAGCAATTTCACTTATAAGTGTGTCTAGCTTGTGTCAAGTTGATATAAATATACCCAGGATGTATGAGGCAAAATTTTATAAATATCATATTTAAGGTTGTCTATATTTTGAATAAGTCATAGTTAGAAAGAAATGTATTTTTCTTATGTGTTATCTTACGAGAGCTTTCACATGGATGCTTCCTTCAAAGACTTTTAGTGTGTTTGTATGTGTTTTATATGTATAAGCAGTAGTTGTTGAAAGGTGTACTGACTGGTTTTGTGTGTCAACTTGACACAAGCTGGAGTTATCACAGAGAAAGGAGCCTTCCTTAAGGAAATGCCTCCCTGAGATCCAGCTGTAAGGCATTTTCTCAATTAGTGATCAACAAGGGAGGGTCCAGCTCATTGTGGCTGGTGCCATTAGGCTGGTAGTCCTGGATTCTATAAGGAAGCAAGCTAAGCAAGCCAGGGAAAGCAATCCAGTAAGCAGCACCCTCCTTCCATATCTTCTGCCTCAGCTCCTGCCTCCAAGTTACTGCCCTGTGTGAGTTCTTGTCCTGACTTAAACCCTGTCCTCCCCAACTTACTTCTTGGTTATGATTTTTTGTACAAGAATACAAACCGTGACTAAGGTGTATTTTCTAAAGAATGAATACACAGCAAAATCAGTTCATGATATTTGTAACAGCCCTTACTCATCCCATCAAGCTTACTGGCACTGGGGATAACAACTTTACCAAAGGGAAAAAAAAAACAATTTTGAATTCAAAAGAGAAATAATTATTTGAGTCTTTTAATAATTTGTTTTAATGTACATTTTCAAACTATATAAACATATCTATGATTTTATAGTTCCCTAAACTTTCATTTCTCTACTTTAGAGAAGAGCAACTTTATGCTGTATAATACTTTGAAAACCATCAGTACAGGCACTATCTACAAGCATTGGGCAATTTTTCTAACAATTTTTCTAAAGTTCTATTTCAACAGGCAAGTGATCTACTTTCCAAGATAATACCTAAGAATTGTACCTCAGTACAATAAATCCAAGATAAATAAAACATGTGCAACAATATTCATTTTCTATAAATTCAAGTAGTATAATCTTTCCACAAATCCACATGCCATTTTCACTTCCCCATGGTTTAATAATTGTCATGGACCTTAATCATAAGCTGCAAGAGTAGAAGTGTTTATAGCTAAGTGTGTTTGAAAATAAATCATGTTTCTAATTAGGTCAAAATGAACACAAAAATTATATAGTGATTTTTAGATTCTATTTATTAGCTTTGCCTGTTAACTTTAATGACAGTAAATTAAAGGGAAAATTAGAATACTGTGTGTTTGTCACAGAAAATGTTCAAAATCATATATAATGTTTGGGGTGTTTTAAGATAGATTGGCTTTATTGAAACTTGAGAGTTTTATTGTCAATTTGACACAATTAACAAGTATCTTGGAAGGGAGTGACAATGAGGGTCTTGACTAGTGTTGCCTGTGAGCATGGATAAAGGGTTATTTTCATTATTTCAGTTGAAATCGGAAGCTTCTTCCATTATCAGTGGCAAAATCGCCTAGTTAGGGGAACCTGAACTGCATAAACTTGTAAAATCGGAGAGAGGATGACAATCAGGAAGGTCCTTATTCTCTTTCTGCTCTTGACTGCGAACGTGACTAACTGCTCCACATTTCTACTGATTAAGTTTCACAAGTGATACATGAACAAACTCTTTATCCCTCAAGGTTGATTTTTTCAGGGTATTTTTTTTAACAGTAACTCTTAATGAAACAAATACCAACTAAGATCAGGGAACCTATTGCAGTCTTCTAACCTGACTTCCCTATCACAGAAACTCCTCATTTAAAACCAGTAGGTAACACATTCATGAAATGTTCTTTAGCGTTAATATGAATGTACATTATAGAACAGCATTTGTTAGAAAAATTCAGCAAGAGTACAAATTATTATTATTATGGTATTAGATACTTTGTGTTCATTAAGTATATTCATCTAAACTAAGCGTCATACTATTTATTATATATATCTAAAACATTAGTATTTCAATCTCTTCTAAATTTTTAAGTAGTTTAGAAAAGTGCTTATCAAACATACAGATATTTTGCACATCCTTTCATATAAATGTTGCATTAAAAATAATCATATCAAAAAATGTTGATTAAAGGGAGTGTTACATAAACCTCCTCAAATCCTTTATATGAAAGAAACACAATAAGAAAGGACTGAGTGTCAACCAAATAGTCCATAAGGTAAAATATTAATAATTTTCTTTATTTTCTTCAATGATAGGACTAATGCTGACAGAGAAATATACTAACAAATTTGTCAACTAAATTTATATTTTGGTTAATCAAGCTAGAAATGAAGGGCCACCAACATGTAGGTGATTTGAAAATTAAACCGCATGTGTATCCAGATAAAAGAGTTCACTTGCACTGAGAGGCTATCTATAGATTTTATGTTCTTTTCTTTAAAATGACAGACACCTGCAGATGTGAAGGAAACATTTAAGATAATACATTAGCTTAAATTTTTAGTTATTTCATTATATAATTCCTGATTGATTCAGGGGAAAAGATTTTTAAATTTAACAAATTTTAACTAAAAACAAAAGAAACCAATCCAAATGCAACATCCTTCGAAATTTTTTTATTTGTAGTCAATGTGTACCTACACATACAACAGGGAAATTCACATGTGCATATATATATATATATGTATGAAAAATATTAGTTCTAAGTTTTAAACACAACCTCTTTTAAATCTTAAAACATAAAAGCATATATACTCGTAATAGTCAGCTATTATAAATCTTATTCACCATTGGTAAATTTGAGTTAGATTACAGACTTACTTAATTCTGCTGCAGCCTGTTTTACTGTGGTTTGAAATGAAACATATGTACTTGGGGTTTTTAAGGTAACATATTTCCCCAATTGTATACATCCCCTTTGAATATCTGTGCCATATTTTATAAGTTTCACAAGCCTTCATAAATTTTTGTTGTAATAGTTTTCAGTATTTTAATAAGTAATATTTGTTACCAACTTTGTAATTATTTTAGGTCACATTATACAATGACTTTATACTATGATGGATAAAAATATACTGTGTGGGCTCTGATTTCATCAGACTCTGTTACATTTTATCGTTGTCCTGTGCCTTCCTTGTCATTGTGACTTAACATTATAATCATATAATTAACAATCATATTACGGTCTCTAAGTGATCATAGGAAATGGATTATGGATGTATCTCTTGTTAATGTAGCAGCTACAAATGATTAAGTTTGGTAAAAAGGCATGAAAGTCTGAGGCATCTCAAATTGCTGGCATCTAGCATAAAAGAGTTAAGTTTTGCATGTACAGGAAAACTTCAATCAATATTCAAATGATAAGAAAGAAAAACAATTTAAATTGGATGGAGAAAGCCTTAGTAATCTTGATAGATCAAACTTTCACAATACCATCTTAAACAAAAAACTAACCTGGTCCATAGGCATAACTCTATTTAATTTGTGAAGTCTCTTGAGGGAGAAATGGCTGCAGATGCAGCAGTGAAGGCAGACAGCAGGTGCTTTATGAAGTTTAAATGAAAATGATTTCTCCATAATGGAAACATTCAAGAAACAGCATCAAGCTCTAGTGCACAACCTGCAACAACTTATGCAGAATGTGTAGATCTAATACCTAGCAGAAGAACAATGATTTTCAATGTAAGCAAAACAAACTTACATGTTATGCAGAGTCCATTTGCATATTAAAGCATATTCAGGTTCATAGCTGATTTCATAGCACGAAAGGAAAAAGTGACTTTTATCTGTGGCTGCCCAATTTAGTTGATATAATGTTTATAAGCGTTTTTTTTTTTTAAATATTTGACCCCGAGCCAGCAAGATGGTTCAGCAGATACAGGTGCTTGTCTTGCAAACCTGGTGACCTGAATGGTTCTCAGAACCCACATAAAAGTGCGAGTAGAGAAACGATTCCACAGATTGATCTCTGCCCAGGTCACATTTGTGTTTGTGTGCACACAAACACACCATACACAAATACAAACCATATACACATGCATACACACATTATGAATACATAAAAACACAGTAATAACTATTCAATTGACATATAAATTATTGAGCTCATTAAGAATTTTTCTGGAGCTGGAGAGGTGTCTCAGTGGTTAAAAGCACTGATTGCTCTTCCAGAGGTCCTGAGTTCAATTTCTAGAAACCTCATGATGGCTCACAACCATCTGTAATGGGATCTGATGCCCTCTTCCGGTGTGTCTGAAGATAGCTACAGTCTACTTACAAAATAAATAAAATCGCTTTTTAAAAAAAGTATTTTTCTTACATTGACTATACTAAATACCACATAAATCACAGGGTGGGTGACAGCAAAAATGTTTATGGTGGTGATATATACATACATATATATGTATATATAATATTAGTATATATATTCATATATCCACCATATATATGGATATATCCACCATATATATACTACAAAATGTATTGCTGAACAACAAAAATATCTTTCAAAGGTTATTGTTCATGTACAAAGTTCCTACTGTCCCAACACAAAGCTGATAGAGATGTGTGAGATCTTACAAGATCCATATTTAAGCCATATATGAAAGAGTAATGTTCTCTTTGAAGTCCTGTTATGAAAAGTGCTTTATAAGGTTATAAATTCCCTAAACAGGGGTTCCTCTGATGGTTCTTAGTAAACTGGAAATATCCCATAAAATATTTATTTTTCTGGTTGTTGATAGGAGTGTTCATGATTGGAGGAGGTGTAGCTTCAAAACTAAGAAAACTTTGGAAACATTAATGTACACATAGATTAATGAATGTAAAAAAACAGGAATTGGGGCAGGTGAGACTATTTAGCTGGTTATGGTATTTGCCAGTATCAAGCTTGAAAAGCTGAATTTAATTTCTGGGAACCATTTGATGAATAGAGTTGTTCTCTAACCACTTTATATGTGTCATGGTAAGCACACCACAGCACTTATAGTAAATACACCACACACACACACACACACACACACACACACCATGCAGCCTAAATAAAATAACAAAAAAAGAAAAGTATAATTTTCAGTTAAAGAATATGTAAAAATTATCAGGGAGATATTAATAATAGTAGAAAAAATTCAAAAGAGGATTCACAATGTGAGCACATTATTTCAATTTCATGATCAAATGTAGCTGATAGGGATTTGGAGTTACTGGAAGAATGAAGTAGAATTGTGATAGAAACTATGTCTGATAAAGATGCTATTACCTAAATAATGAGAAAAGGCTTACTAAAATTATATAAATTTTGTAGATAAGGATGAGGTTTGACAGGTGTAGATCGAGTTTCAAAAGAAATCCTGCTAAGAACAATATGCTTTCAAACAACCATGCATAGCATAGAGACATTTGTGGGTGTTGAGGTAACTTTTCATCACGTTGTGAGAATGTGTCTCTGTATTTTAAATTCTTAATCCTTCATGGACAGAGAACTAAGTGATTGCCAGATTTGGCATTGTCATCTTTGTGGCCCATCATTGGGTTTTCAATCTTGTAAATGTTCTTCCTTCCTCATCTACCTAAAGGCGATCTAGTGATGCATCAGAGGTTGTCTCACTACTGATTGGTTATAATAAAGAGCTGACAACCAATAGCTAGGCAGGAAATACGGGGTAAACTTCCAGGCAGAAGGAAGGGAGAGAGAGAGAGAGAGAGAGAGAGAGAGAGAGAGAGAGAGAGAGAGCACTAGTGGGATGGGGGGGATGCTGACATGGGAGAATAGGGAGCAGGCAAGGAGGGAACAGAAATGGACAGCAGATTAGGGAGGTATAGAGCTAGCTATGCGGCAGGTTGTAGATCAGATGTCAGATAGTTAGATGAGCTAGCTGGGAGACTGCCCAGCCAAAAGGCCTAAGCTCTAAGTTATAATAGTACTCTCCTTTCATATTTATACTGCTGGCAGGTCCGAAAAATTCCTGCTATCGTGGGGAAAGAACCAATTACAATAAACTTCGCTATGTGTTTTAATTGTCATAATCACCCCCTCTTCCCTCAGCCATCACGATCACTCTGTCCTCTGCATCACCAAGGCCTTTCACTCCAAAAAGAAAAATAAAATAAAAAGGACTACAGCATCCTGATGCTGGAAAACACTGCTACTTAATTTCGAAGTCTACCCTGTCGATAACTCCTGTGACCTCAGTGCAAAATGGAGAATTCACTTTATCTAGCCTGGCTTCCCTCCTCTGACCTTGTCTGAGGAGCCTGACTCTTCAGAGACACCCAACACATGTAGCCTCAGAAAACCTACAGGTTTAAACTCCTCATTACCCGGTAAGAATGCACCCAGCAAGTACCTGAGATTCCTGGTCTGCCTCTCCATACAAATGAGATATTCACAGCACTTTAAATTCCACCGGATGATTTACATTCACTGTCAAACCTCCTTCCTACTCTGCAAGGTTCATATATAGCCCTGTCTCATCCTGAATAAAGTGTATGCCCACCAGCTCTTTCACTGAAGACCACTGAAGAGAGCTGTTTCATTAAGTATCTCTAAAAGAGCTGTAACTAAAGTCCTCAGAGAAGTGTCCCTACCCAGCCTCCTCCACCCCAGTGCTTTGTGCTCACTCCCAGCTGGATCAGGATCATGCAGATGTCACTCTTTCCAGACTCCCCTTCATCTTTGTAGCCTAGAGGGCAGAAATCCACAGCTGGTCCCCAACACACAGACTACATTCTGAAGGTTCAGAAAGGATCAGTATATTTTAACAATAAAGTGTTTTTAATAAATCTAAGGGACTTTTAGATGAGATGCTATGGCATACTTGATCTACTATAGCTGCCATAAAGTAAAGATGCACTGAGAAAGGAAATTACTGATTCACTCTTGTACCATTTGTCTTATAAGGTAATCTAAAGCCAAACTCGTGTTCTCCAAAATAATCCTGTATTGTTTTTTTATGTATAAAAACGAATGTTCATTTCTATCGATTTTTTTCCCGACATCAAATGTTTGTTTCCTATATGTTTCTAATATCAGTTTCATTGCACTGTTAGCTGTTAAGATTGTCTTTATTTTGGATAATATCTATTGAACCATCAAAACTTAATCATCAAAGCTTAAAATGTTGTAAGGTTTTTTAAGACTAAATGGTTGCACTATGATTTCTTACTTCCTGGATTGAACTGATTGTTGATTTCTTTTTTATTTTTATGTTTAATTTTTCCTGAATTTAACTTCCAATAGATTAAGGTTTCCAATTGGATCCAGAAGAAGCTAAATTGCTTGTTCTCTGCTAAGCTATGGCACTCAATAAAGTTGTAGCTCTGTGAAAGACTTATTTCCTTGACACATATGTAACGTTGTCTAGGGAGGGCAGTGTAATTTTCTGAGTCATCAACATATTGCTTCCTGCAAGATAGCTTATGATTTATCCCTTCTGAAAATAAAATCACCCATTTCATAGCTTTTTATTTTCTCTGCGAGAAGAAGAGATGGTTTTAAAATAAATGTGAAGAGAAGTCCAGATGAGTTGGTGTGTTCCCCTGAGGGCATAAAGACCAGGATTCTACACACAGTGAACAGTCCCTGTGTGCTTCCTGCTCCGTGTCTCTTTATTATTATTTTTCCTCTAGCGAGAGACGTTGACATTTTCTCTAAAATCCACACTAATGTGTTTGGTCAAAAAAATATTTTCTAATCCCTCTTGTTGAAAATATTGAATGAGAAAAGTAAATATAAAATTCTATGTGTCAAACATGTGCCAAAAAAGCAATATTATGTTCAAATATAAAGAGTGTTTAAACTACCAAGAGAGTGTACTTAAAATTAGTGTAGAAGTAGTAACCATACACTAGAGAATAAACCTTGAAATTTTATAAGAATTTCATACCTCTCATTGCACATTTATATGTGGGATGTGGTATAGGAGACATGCATTTTATACATAATTGCATACTGACAGTAAGTGGACACGTAAGACACTTTAATCTGAGCTTTCATAGATCACGATGAGGCTCAAACTTCGTCTCCTTGTTTGAGTTCTGTATGTCAGAAAACAGAAGATTTTAAAGATTATTGGATCAATAATGTTTATCATGCACTGTCAAACAGGTGTCTATTTTCTACTCATGAAAATAATGATTAAAACTGCACCATAAAAGGTAACTCTGGAATTAATTTCCAATTTTCCACCAGTGTTTTCCTGTGTTGTTTGAAAGAAAACCAAAACAAAACAAAAAGCAGCTTATTTCAGACAGGCATTGTATAAAAAATAATAAAATACAAACCTACCAAAATTCATCACAATTATATCTCAGGGGGTGACTCATTCTGGCCAATAAATGTTAACATTAAATGTTTTCTTATAGATCCAGAGATATCCTGCTCTGCTTTTCCGTAAATGAACAAACTGGCTGCACAGGATAAGCAGGTTATACAAAAAGCTTTCATTAATGGCAACTAAAAGGCCATAAATCTATTTTTCCAGGTTGACAACGAGTTACTTTTAGTGTAATAAAGGCCTGTTGTTAATAACCCATCATCGTAATGTACTTACTAGAAGGAGAATACAATTTGTGACTGGCACAGAATTGGGGTCATGGAAATTTGGCTTCAGAGGCTTCAAAAGCAAAAGCTAAGAGAATAAATAACAGTTACAGCAGCAGTCTATAGTGATGGGAAAGTGTGTGTGTATGTGTGTGTGGTGTGTGTGTGTACATGTCTCTGTGTGTCTGTGTTCTATATGTTAAAGACACAAAGATTATAATCACATAGAGCTAATTAAAAGACAGAGGGACAGATAGAGAAAACAAGGGAGACAATAACACTATTAAGTTTGAATTCAGTAATCTACAAACATTAATCAGCATTTACCAGGTTAGTCAAATGAATCATGTAAACAGATAAATGATACATTGGCAGACAAAGGTCTTATGAAATATTCAGAGAAATAATGGCTACCTGGATTTCTACTCCCAGGTGAATTTGCTCTTAACAGGTTTTCTTTACAATTTATCAGAATTTCATTACTTGCAAATTGTACATGGGTAAAATAGCCAAACTCTCAAATCTAAAACATTCCAATAAAGGCCAGCAAAGAGCACTTATTTAACTTGAATCATAAAACACAATGTAGTTTGTAGATATTAACATGAAATAAAATGTTAATATGATAATATAGGGAAATGACAGCCTCAGTGTTAATTTTATTCATAAACAATGACGCTTAAGAAACTTCATAACTTGTAGTTAACAAGTACATTGAAATCCTTATAGATAAAAAAATATAAGATTTTATCTTTCCTCAGATGACATAAATAAAATTAACAATAGAAGGCCAATGCACTGACTACACTGTGACCATTCACAGCACACTGATGAATCTTTATTCTGAAGCAAATCACCTCAGATTTTTGTGCTCATATTAAATTTGGTCTTGGGAAATTCTGCCTCAAATCACCAGATGAGTTAGAAGTGTCTATCCTTCCTAAGAAATGAGTTTTAGACCAGGTTCAGATTGTGGAGAAAGCAAGTGGATATATGTTTAAGAAGTTTCTTTCATTGCTTTTGTTTGCTCATCAGTGCTACATTGTGCTTTTAAATCTTGGATTTGTAGAATTAGTTCAATGATCTTTATTAGATTTATAATGTAATATTCCGAAGTTTTCAGAAATGTTTATGGAGCTTGATTATATCTTAAAGTCATGAATGCTGTGTCATTGTCTGATATACCTGATTATTAACAGTCTTGAACAATTGTAAACCATGATCTTAATGTAATATCTATGTCAGTTGTGGTATAATATGCTCTCAGTCATTTCTTGTGACTTTGGGACTTTTTTTACTATGCTTTTTAAAATGTTCCATAACTTCATCATTTAAAAAAGTAACAGATCCCATTGGATGACCAGCTGTCTCAACTTACCCAGACCCCAGGGAACTCCCAGAGACTGAGCCACCAACCAGGAGCATACACAGGCTCGTCCAAGGACACTGACACGAATATAGCAGAGGTCTCCCTGGTCAGGCCTTAGTAGGAGAAGATGTTCTTAATTCTCTAGAGTCTTGAGGCCCCAGGGAAGAGGGAGGCCTGGTGGGGAGAACACCCTCTCAGAGGCAAGAGAGAGGAGGAGTGGGATAAGGAACTCTAACAGGAGGTCCTGGAGGAGGCAACGACATGAGTGTAAATAAATAAAATAATAAAAATTGGAAAAAAGTAACTGATGTCTTGATATGATTATTTTCATTAGGAGAATTGCCTTTTCCCAATTGTATACTTGTCAAACATATTTGGATATTAGAATCTTAGAATACATACATACATATGATTACATGTATTATTATATATATGGATATATATGCATGCATTGTAATGGTTATATATAAACACGCAATGCATGTTATATAAATATATATACATATACATCAATATATAGACATGTTATATGCATTACTTATAATGTATATATAAAATTATTATAATATGAAAATATAAAAGCACTATGTAGATAAAGGAAGGACCCTACTGGTAAGGGGTCTGGGTAATCTAGGAAGGAGTGTGGGGAATATGATCAGAATACATCATGCATTTGTATGACAATGTCTCTAAGAAACACACCAATACATACCAATATGTATTCTGAATTTTCTAATGAGGAGAGAAAGAAGAGATGGAGGGGAGGGCCTCAACCTATTCAAATTTGAAATCTATGTGATTTCTGTTTTCACCTTTCAGATAAGATTGTGTTCCTAATAGAAACCCATGTTCTTTGTCAAGTCTTTGTTACATGAGTGTTCCTGCAACACTGAGCTTGTTACTCTTGATCTTGGAGGCTCCTTGTTCTCTGCTTCACCCTATAGCTCTTTAGCAGCTAGTTTTATGCTTTCTTTGACTCGTCACTAATACTTAAACCTTTTAAAACTAGAAACTAGTCTAATCAATCTCCCACACTCAGGATAGAAGGGTCATGGCTCTGGCCCCCCTTAAACATGGGACATCGGCTAGCACTCTAGCTTGTTTAGAGGCCATAAGTTCCAGAGAGGTTTTCTTAGCCATGGGACCCAAGCACTTACAGGCATGTTGTTTTATTTGCCCTTGCACCCTGGGCCTAGAACTGACTAACAGCTCAGGAGGAAAGAGCAGCAGTGAGATCATAGATCTGCCCTGTAGGAACTTGCCCTCCAGTTCTGGCAGGCTTTGTTGTTTTATGAATGCCTTCAGTGATTTTTAAATATTTTATTCATCTTTTGTAGTTCTTTTCAGCTGCAGGTCGGTCTCCTGCCAGCTAGGCACTGCTGAAGTAGAGTTTTGTGATCAACATCAGCTTTTGTCCTTCAGTTTTATGTACATCTTTTTATATCTATGAAAAAGTACATAAGCCTTTACATATATTTTATGTGTATAAACTATATACTGCAAGTTCATGTGCAATATAAAAATTACTTATGAAAATATACTTTATAAATGTAGTTTATAACTGTATTAAAGAATCATAAATGTTTACAGATAAATATAGATTAAGGAAATTTTATAAATTTTAAAAACTATAATGTTACACTTTTTCAAAAAACTGTGTTTATCTTAACAACCACTATGTTAAAGTAATAAATTAGTATATTTCCAAGGGGAATAAACTATATAAGTTCCTCATAATTTTGAGGTAAAACACAAGTATTTGTAAAACACTTCAAAGCATTTCTATACTTTAAAACAAAGAGAAAAGGCCATTAGATTAAACATTAGCCATATAAAATAATACTGCTAATCATAAACAGCCTAAATAAGAAATTATTTGCTAATATCTATAGCCTTAATGAAATTTATATTGTATTAAAATTTTCCTGGTTACCTGATAAATAAATATCCATCAATACATTGAAATGAATGTGAGACCTTTCGTGGAAATAAGAAAATATTATTTGGATTATGTTGTAGTTTGAATAGATAAACTATTCTCATAGTAGAATCATGTTTAAATACTCGGTTCATAGCAAGTGGCACTTTTAGGATGTGTGGTCTTGTTGGAGTTGGTGTGGTTTTGTTGGAGGAAGTGTGTCACTGTGAGGGCGGGCTTTGAGGTCACCTTTGCTCATGCTATACTGTGAGAGAGGTTATCCCTGCTACCTTATGATCAGGAATTAGACCTCTTGGTTTCTCCAGCATCATGTCTTCCTGTACACTGCCATGCTCCCTATCATGATGCTAATGGACTAAATCTCTTAAACTATAAGCCAGCCTCAAGTAAGTGTCTTCCTTTATATGAGTTGCCTTGGTCATGGTATCTCATCAGAGCAATAAAACCCTAATGAATACAGTTCATTAATTTGGAACAGAGCAGAAAACATGTTTGGCATACTTGGATGATCCCTAAATGAATTAGGTAGGAAGAAGCAAACTTTGGAAAAGCCACACAAAAAGAGTACAATGTCTTCAGGTGAGTAAAAAGGAGTGCTACACTGGTAAGCAAAGTGAACACACACACACACACACACACACCAAAAAACAAACAAACAAACAAACAAACACTCAGTCCATGGAGAAAACACTAGGGAAAAAGCAGGGTCAACTTGATGTGAAGAAAGAACTGGGGATAATAGGAGAGGGTTAAAAGGAACAGAAAGGGAGATTACTACAGAAAAAAGGGGAGCAAAACAGGATCAATTACATTAAAAATGTTTTGTAATGCTTTAAAGAAAAGCACGATTACTTAGATTGAAACCCCTTATAATGAATTATTATGAAATTACTTAGAATGCATATGAAGGTTTACACAAACACATGCATGTAAGTTTAAATCAGGTTATGCCTCTTAGACTGACAATGAAATGAGGTAAAAAAATCATGTAGCAAAACTTCAGCCCTGAGAAACTTCTAAGTTCTTATTGGTCAGGAAAATTCAAAAGACTTCTAAAATACTTTAGGCTATTACTTTTGCCCCTGGTCACCTCCTAGAAGTTGAAATGCTATCTCTATTGCTAAGGATACCATGGACTTCAGACACAGAATTAAGAAGATTCAAGCTATATCTGAGAAGAATGCCTCTTCACAGAAGACCAGATGGTGCTATTTAAACTGCCAAAGGAAGGACACAGTCAATAGTCCCACATAGCCATGATGCCTATGAAGCTCAAAAGAACCAGCTCTGCAAAATACTCCTACTGGTGCAATAGTGACACTCATACCTTAACAGTAACTTTAACTCTCTCCTTGAACTTAACAGAATGGAAATTATATATTATGCTGGAAACTTGATCAACTACTGGGAACTAGCAAGATCATGAATCTCAATCCTGATTCTACCATTACCATTTTATTAGACCAGCATAATTCTTATCTCTAAATACTTATCTTTATACCCATAAATGTAGGGTTCAACTTCTGTCAGGATACCAGCAGTCCAGTTCAGTAGTATCAGGATCCCAAACACAAATCAGAAGTGGTGGCATGATCCCACAAAAACAGCCAGCGGGAGATACTAGGACCAGCCAGGATTCTAGGAGAAGTTCTGAGATCAGCGAAGACAAAGACTATGGGAAGAACAAGGAAGCCTTGCAAAGCTAGCTTTGCAAGCCCACAGTCAGTCAGCTGAGTACTATTTATATTCTCTAAACACCAGATGTCCTTCCTTGTGTCCAGCCTCAGCAAAACAACAGGTTAGTCTGCATCACAAGATATATCTAGAAACTTCCACTCAGACATAGATCAAAAAATAAATAAATAAATAAAAAACTTTTCAAAATTCAAAGATCAGCAAATTATGGTATGCCCACCCCGATGGATAAATCTACAATTGAACTCCTAAACTAATGTTCAGAGAATCTCACTGAAGAAGGGATGTAAAGTATTCAAAAGCCAAAGTTCTAAGAAGCCCACTGATATTATGATTCATAGAAATGACAGGAAGACTCCACCATAATATGGGACAGTAGACCATGCCAGGAAACTAAGTAAGGTTGAGCAGGTTCAGAGTCCTTAGCACTCAGGCCCTCCCCTGAGATGGTAGGCAGTTCCCTGCTCCCTACTAGATTCCTGTCCTGGAACACTTCCAAAATAAGGAAACGTGATTTGTGATCACATAGCCCAAAACAGAGTTCTCCATGCTAATGAGGTATCTAGGGGACATTGAGGTTTAGCAAATAAGCTTCACTTCCCAGACATTCCTCCCTGCAAAGGGTATTTAATCTCTGGTCCACCCTGAGGAGTTAGTATGCATCCATTTTTCACAATGAATAGCCAATAAATGGTAAGGATAAACATGGATCCCAGTGGAGAACATGAAGAAGGCCTTCATCTACAGAGCTGCAGCCTAAGTCTCCTATAGAAGGCTTCTTTGTGCTTCCAGACAACCAGTGCTAAACTAAGAACAATCATAAATGAGCTAAGTCTGAGATCCCATTTCCCTAGTCCCTTGTCTAGTTGAGATCCATGGGCTGTGGACCCCAACCTTCGTTCCAATACCTCTCGTAAGCATCCCAGCTTTGACTGGATTCTCAGGAATCAGAGAACCCCTGCTTCAACCTCCCACATCCTAGACTTCATTTTCCTGCACTCCCCCCAACCCCGGAGCATCCCTAAGGCCCAGCACCCTGCAGTACAAGGAGAATCAGTCAATGACTCCTCACATTCGCCTCTCCAATGACTTGGTGAAACCCGGACTCACACCGGGCATCTCCACATTCTGCCCTCCCAAACAGCTTGTCTCACACCTCAGCGATGGGGCAAAGCCAGGCCACACCATAATACCATAACAATTTGACTGGTAAAACAAAATGAGAAAAATGTCAACACCAATAACCATGTTAACTTTAACATTGAAGGATGATTAATCATGGAGCCATATTTCTAGGGCATTTAATTGCTATCTAGGTAACTAGTGATTACAGAGTGAGGGAGAATTAGTCTCTTCTAAGAATACCATAAACCGCAATGCAATATCAATTATTCACCCATGAAATCATATTTGTATAAGCAACCATAGATGGGAAGAAGTGTGTGTGTGTGTGTGTGTGTGTGTGTGTGTGTGTGTAAAAGAAGAAAGTAGTCATAAATTGTGGTCATAAATTGCAAAGGGATAGAAGAGTTGAAAGGAAAGGACATGAGAGGTGTAGAAAGGAGGGAATTATCTAGTTATGTTCTAAATATAATTAAAATAGAACGGAATGTAGTATCCTTGACTCAGTAGGCCATTCACCTGTAGGAATACCCATGTACTCATCTTACTTGGGAGATGGAATAGCCACAAGCAAACCTAAATTCTCAGTACATGGAACAAAATTGACAGGAATAGAATCCTTAGCAGAAGAAAAGATACTCATAAATTATTCTGAACTGTCCTTGTTTCCAGGAAAATCTAATTCACATTTTATTTATTTCCAATGTCAATTCTGGAAACCATTCTCAATTGATATAAAAAACCAGACAGCAATTTTTAAAACTGTCTAATCATTAAAATTAACTATTCAATTTCTAATTTTATGAAGATATGCACTTTTAGATATTTTAAATAATTATTCTCAAGTGTCTATAGTGATAGACAGTGAAAAATGATCTTTTACTTTTAAAAATCTGAGCTGAAACTCTTAGACAGACCATGTTACCTTTTCTTTTCATGTATCAAAACAGACTGTTGACCTTAGACAGATGGTAAGGCCATAATATTAAGTTCTAGCAAGTCAAGGTTATGTTGTAAAATTAACTAACACTCACCACTGAGCTTCCTATGAAAATCATAAAACAATAGGCTTCACACTGTCACCAAACAAATAGTGGTTATTTCTAATTTTATCCAATATAAAATTTCCTGGCTTTTGATATTATTGATTCTAGAAAAGAACTCTTATGCTTTGCACCTCCCTGAAAAGCAAACAAACAAACAAAACTATTTTAAAGCCCTAGCGTCATGATAGGACATTGCTATCATGTCCTCCTTCTGTGCCATGGATTGTCCCATGGAGTGGGAGTTGGCCTCTCTGTAAAGCTTAATAAATCCAATTTACTGAACTTAAGCTCTGATGCTGGTAGTTGATGACAAAATGTTCTGAGAGAGGCTTCCCTTGTAAAGTAACACCTGCACCTGCCTACCTTACCATTTCAATATTTCTTCCTCAAAATTGTGAAGGAAGATTTTTGAAAAAGGCAATGTTTATTTTATATAATCTATTATATCTCTAAGTCCTGAAATAGGGACATTTTTAAAGTGAAAAACTTATAATCTGTAGCAAGTATTTTTAAAGGACATTTTAAAGCCTTTTTTAATAGCTGAAATTATAGGTTAATTATCCAAATCTCTTGATAATATTCATTGCCTCCAGGTATGTTTAACTTCTTTGGAAAGTAGTTTGAATCGTAGAACAAAAAGAAGACAAGCAATTAGATGTCCTAAAGTAATTTTATCACCTAATCTTTTCATCAAAATAGATTTGAGAGAAGGAAAATAACGGAGAGGATGGTGAGAATCATATTTCATATGATTAAACCACTATAGCTGCAAATTAAGCACACAAGGTTCAAATGTTAAAATGTTTATAAATTTCGGAAAAATATTAAAATTTTATCTAGGTCTGGAATGTTTTCAGATCTCAGTTTTGTGTATATCTAAAGTACTTTATTAATGTTTTATAAGTTATTTCATGAAGAAAATTTTGCACAGCAATTTTGAACAAACTGGGGTGTTTTAGCAAGTGAATATAAAGGTACAAAAGTACTGTGATTGGGATATACACATTTAATACCTTTTTCTTATTGTGTGAAATGTATGGCACTGATTTGCCTCCTCAAATCTGTTACTAAAACCAACAAGTATACTCTTGTGAATCCATAAGTACTATTAATGCTGAAGATGTGTGCATGATGTTCTTGATTTTGTTGCTACTAGTGAAGAATATTCATGTCTACTCTCTGCCCTCCTGGTCCCACCAATAAGGTAACAGTAGATGTAGAAAATATGAGCAGAAGTACATTTATACTGTTTTCCTTTTGGGACCCTTGATAGAACACAGAGAAGTGTGGTTTCATTTCTCTTGAAACACTGTTCTCCTCTAAAATTCTATAACAATATTAAAACTACTGGGAACCACAGCCCTAGAATTACGGATAATCTGTTCATAATGAAGTATTGTCATAGGATGGTAACAGCATCCCATTTTACAGAACAATGCTGGTTAAACTTGTTACACCTTTGTTCTAAACATCTCATATCTTTTCCTCAGAAATATAACTATATGCCAATGATACTAAAATTCAGAAGGGTATATTTCTAAGCATGTATATTAATATACAACTGTACAGAGGTTAAGACACTTTCTCAGAATCACAGTTTGAGTGAAATGATATACTCTAGATAAAATATTCATGAAATTCTTTGTGATGTTTAATGAGAAAGCATGAAGTTAAATTGATATGTAAAATGATCTTCACCTATAGATCTATACAAACAGTGACACAACATCTTCAGTAGAGAGTTTACCACATTCTTGCTTTCCTTAAGTTTATTATTTCACACATGCAAAAGAAAAACAAGATAAACTATTACTCAGCACATATCAACATAAGTGATTTAACTAATTAGCATCTCACTCTTCCCTAAATCTAAAGCTAATATGACTAATTATTTCTGGTCTTAGAACTTTTCTTTTTGTCCTAATAGTTTTCTAGTATTTTCCTTAATATGCAAAACTAATTTTGTACTTGAGCAATTTCTATTGTATTTTATTTCAAGGCCATAATAATTTCTGAGATATTATTTTTATTATAAAATACACATGGTCAGTTGTGATAAGGGAAAATATTTATATGTTGTTTTATACTCTATATGAGGAGCAAGCAAACATTAAGGAGATACAATAATTTGCAAAACATTACCTACATTTAAGCGGCTTACAGGAATTTAATTAGGAATTATATATGCGATAAGAACATAATAAATGTGTCCTCATATTATTATAGTCACAAGTTTTCACCACATAATAAGTTCATATACAATTTACTATATTGTGTTATGTCAGTAAGAAAATTTATAATATCCCCAATATATTAGGGAACATTGAAATAATTGTCACAAAAAGAGATACATGAATATATCTAAATTAGCACAAATTTAATAAATCACACAGCCATGCATATGCCATTAAACAATCATGTAACAGGCAGATGATTTGGAATGGAACCCCAAAGACTTCTCCATGACCAAAAGAATAAAACACAAAATTTATCCTGTCAACAAGAAATCCAGGGGCAGGAACGGAGCAGAGACTGAGGGAATGACCAACTAATAGCCAGCCCAACTTAAGACCCATTCCATGTGCAAGCACCAACCCCTGACACTATTAATGATAATCTGTTATGCTTGCAGACAGGAGTATAGCATGGCTGTCCTCTAAGAGACTCCAAGCAGCTTCTAACTCAGACAAATGCAGACACCAGCAGCCAAATAGTGTATGGACCTTGGGGACTGCTATTGAAGAACAGGAGGAAGGATTGTGACCTCTAAAGGGGTAGAAACTACACAGGAAAACCAGCAGTCAACTACCCTGGACCTTTGGGGTTATCAAGAGTCTGAACACCCAAACAAAGAACATGTTGGACCTAATACTCTGTGCACATATGTAGCAGAAGTACAGCTTGGTCTTCAAGAGGATCCTGTAGCAGAGGGTATCCCAAAAACTATTGCTTGACTGTGGGATATTTTCTTCTATCTGGGCTGCTTTGTCTGGCTTCAGTGGGAGAGAATGTACCTGCTCAGATGAGAAGGGAGGGGTTATGGGTAAGAGCTGTGGGAGGTGGTGACTGGAAGAGAGGCAGTGAGTGGGTTGTAAAGTGAATAAGTAAACTAATAATAATAATAATGCTAAAAACAATTAAACATCCCATTCCATGTTTAATTTTTTTTTGTAGGAGAGCTTTGAACTTGTACTTTTAAAATTGTTTCTCAGAGTTTGCAAAGCTGTGCAAACTTAGGGCATAAGTGACTTTCTCCACTATTTTTTAAATTAACCTTTATCTTCATAAGTCAATTATACTCCTGGAGAAGCCAAGTATTTTCAACTCGGTTTGTATTATTGTCCTATTTATAGTTAATAGACAGTCCAAATGATAACAGGGCAAGCCAGAGGGTTCTTTCTAACTGTGGTTTAATCATTTAGTTTCCCAGAGTCCAGCATGTAGATAACAAACTAAGTGTTGACATTTTATACCCATTTAGTCTTCAAAAATCAGTCCTTGGTAAACTGGATGATAACTGGTTTTCAAACAGAGTTTCCACTTTGGGAGATTTAGTACTTGTAATCACATTATATAATAGGTGTAAGTCACCTTATTTTGAAAAATGCATAAGAAATCATTTAAGTAGCTGAAAATCAAGTTTATGAATACTGTAACTTGATAATGGGAAAGGAAATCAAATATGTTTTGATTAATATCATGAGTGGACCACTAGTAGTGAGTTCCTTCATTTCTAAGTGGCTCTAATCCAAAACTGGCTCCCCTTTTGTTTTGAGCACAAATGTCTACATCCTAAAATGTATTTTGAATTACGGAAATAAAATCCCACTTGTTTTTCAAGTGCAAAAACAACTGATTTTTCCAGTAACATAATTTTTTTTTATTTTGTTTTCTTACAAAATAAGACCTAATGCATTTTAAAACAAATTCAAAATGTAATGATTTAGTGTTGGATTTTGCAAAAGACAGTTCACCCTATGAGAAAATGAATAATAAACTTACTTCTTATAATTCTCTGTTTTTAGTAGCTTAATGGTACATTTCTGTTTAGAAACTAGTAAGACAATGCTAATCTAAAGATTTGCAATTCCTCAGCATTTCTTCCGGCCTGACTCTTTCCCTTCAGAAGTCCTTTATAAAAATTGAATATTCATTTCATTTTAGAATGAACATTACAAGTTGATAAAGCACAAAGAGGGGTTTTATGCTGACTTCAGAAGTAGCTGTATCTTATTGAAAGATTTCTCTTTCAGCATTCTCAGGGGTTCCTTCACCTTTGAGAATATGTACTTTGCATGTACCAATTGCAATTTTGTCATTGGCATTTAGGCCTAAGAATATATATTATAAACTATTAAGTCCTGTGTTGTCATTATAATGTTGTGTTGGAGACTATTGCATGTTATTTCATCTTTACTTAGCATGTACTTACTACATTGAAAAGGCTAAATATGTAAAGTTCATGTATCTTCATTTCAAACATAGAAAGTTTTATGAAATTTCTGTCCTTGAATAGGATTTATTTTAAATTTCCACAAATACATTCAGAAATATAATTTATGTGTAGTTCAACAAATATGTAATTTTAACAAATATGTACAAGAAGAATTGCCAATATCTAACTTACAATTCTTTCATAATTTTCCTTTATCCATTTTTCAAATATTTGAAAGTTTCATACATGTATATAAAGAATTCTGTGTCACTCAACTGTCATATATATTATATATAAAGGAGAGTATATATACTATATTATATATCCTATATAATATATTCTATATAATATTGTATATATACATATAAGAGAGAGTGAGATAGAGAGAAAACTTACATTTTAGAAAGTAGGGAATTGGACAGGATCTGAGAGAACCTAACAAAAGAAAAACATAACCAAAACATATTATATGAAATTTTTTTAATTAAGAAAGAAATTAAAAATGAGAAGAAAGGCTTTGGACACTTTCAACTCCATTATCTTTTCCTTTATCTCTCTCATTCTGCTGCAACCATTAGTCCACTAAGCAAATCTATCTGTTAGTGTCTTTATGACTATAGAACACATGAATTTAATTAGAGGCTTGAAAACATGTGATTCAGAGACTATTTGCTTCTACACAGTTTTAAAGAGAACAGGTTATTAGCTCTGTTCCCCATTTTTAAATAGGATTATTTAGTTTTCTGGAGACTAACTTCTTGAGTTCCTTGTATATATTGGATATTAGGCCTTAATCGGATGTAGGATTGGCAAAGATCTTTTCCCAATTCATTGGTTGCCCTTTCGTCCTACTGACAGTGTCCTTTGCCTTCCAGAAGCTTTGTAATTTTATGAGGTCCCATTTGTTGATTCTTGATCTTAGAGCATAAGCCTTTGGTGTTCTGTTCAGAAACTTTTCCCCTGTGCCTGTTTGTTTGAGATGTTTCCCTATTTTCTCTTCTAATAGATTCAGTGTATCTGGTTATATGTGGAGGTTCTTGATACACTTGGACTTGAGCTTTGTCTAAGGAGATAAAAATGGATTGATGTGCATTCTTCCACATGCTGATGGCCAGTTGAACCAGCACCCTTTGTTGAAAATGCTGTCGTTTTTCCACTGGATTATTTTTTAGATCCTTTGTCAAAGATCAAGTACCCATAGGTGTGTGGGTTCATTTCTGGATCTTCAATTCTATTCCATTGATCTACCTGCCTGTCACTGTACCAATACCATGCAGTTTTTATCACTATTGCTCTGTAGTACAGCTTGAGGTCAGGGCTGCTGATTACCCCAGAAGTTCATTTATTGTTGAGAATAGTTTTTGCTATCCTTTGGTTTTGTTATTCCAAATGAATTTGACAATTGCTCTTTCTAACTCTATGAAGATCTAAACAGAGCTGAACAGAGAATTCTCAACTGAGGAAACTCAATGGGCTGAGAAACACCTAAAGAAATGTTCAACATCCTTACTCATAAAGAAAATGTAAATCAAAACAACCCTGAGATTCCACCTCACAACAGTCAGAATGGCTTAGATCAAAAACTCAGGTGACAGCAGATGCTGGCGAGGATGTAGAGAAAGAGGAACACTCCTCCATTGCTGATGGGATTGCAAGCTGGTACAACCACTTTGGAAACCAGTTTGGCAGATCCTCAGAACATTAGAAATAATACTACCTGAGGACCCAGCTATACCACTCCTGATATATACCCAGAAGATGCTCCAACATGTAATAAGGACACATGCTCCACTATGTTCATAGCAGCCATATTTATAATAGCCAGAAGCTGGATACAACCCATAGATATCCCTCAAGAGAGGAATGGATACAGAAAATGTGGTATATTTACACAATAGAATATTACTTAGCTATTAAAAGCAATGACTTCATGAAATTCTCAGGCAAAGGGATGGAATTTGAAAATATCCTGAGTGAGGTAACTCAGTCACAAAAGAACACACAAAGTCACAAAAGAGATGGTATGTACTCACTGATAAGTGGATATTAGCCCAAAATTTCAGAATACACATGATTCAATTCACAGACCATACGAAGCCCAAAAGAAGGAAGACCAAAATGTGGATGCTTCAGTGTTTCTTAGAAGGGTGAACAAAATATTCATAAGATTAAATATGGAGACAAAATGTGGAGCAGAGGCTGAAGGAAAGACCATCCAAGGACTGTCCCACCTGGGAATACATCCCATATATAGCCACCAAACTAGAATGTTACTGTGGATGTTGGGAAGTGCTTGCTTATGAAAGCATGATAAGCTGTCTTCTGAGAGGCACATACAAAGCCTGACCAAAAACAGAGGTGAATACTTGCAGTTAACCATTGGACTGGGTGTGGGGTCCTAGATGGAGGAGTTGGAGAATAGACTGAAGGTGCTGAGGGGTTTTGCAGCCCCGTGGAGGGATTAACAGTATCAACTGGCCAGACACCCCAAAGCTCCTGGAGGCTGGACCACCAACCAAAGAGTATACATGGAGGGACCCATGGTGCTGACCACACATGCGGCACAGGATTGCGTTGTTGGACATCAGTGGGAGAAGAGGCCCTTGGACCTGAAGGTTTTAGATGTCCCAGTGTAGGGGAATGCTAGGGATGGAAGACAGGAGTGGGCAGTTGGGTGGGGGAAGCACCCTCAAGGGGAGGGAAGATGAAATAGAGGTTTCCGACTTGGAAAAGGGAAAACATTTGTGATGTAAATATAGTAAATAACAAAAAGAAAAAATAAAACAGCTGGGCAGAAAAGGAAGAAAGTGAGAGTCAAAAGATGGAACCATGTGCAGGGTTAAGAGTTCTAGGCAGCCACGAAGCCTTGAACTTGCCCTCACTCTAGCTGTGCTTTCTTTCATCTTTAAATTTTTCATTTTCCTTTCATCTTTATTGATTTTGTCCTTAGTAATATGATTAAAACTTTAATTTGTCAAATGATCAACTGATTGGCTGTTTGATTGATTGGTTGCTTTTCACAGTAATAGGAGGTGATTCTAGGGTCTTGTGTATGATACACAAATATTGTAGTACTAATCTGAAACATGAGAATTATTATATTTCCCAAGTGACTAAGGCAGTATATTTTCAATCATACAGTATTATATATGAAATGCAAAGTGAGATTAAATGATTCCACTACAGAGGAACAAGTAGGATTTCTATGAATTAGGATATCTTATCTATGTTCTAAGTAGATATTTGTAGATATGTTGTTTTATAATAATTTCATTTTTTCTCATTTATAGAAAATGTACTGTTTTGTCATACAATATATCCTGATTGCTGTTTTGCCTCCCTCTATTCCTTCAAGTTCTTCCCTCCCTCCCTTGCATCTAGATCCACTTCCTTTCTGTTTCTGAACCAAGCATAACAAAATAAAATACAATAATATGAAATAAACACCATCACATTGAAGTTGAACAAGGCAAATCAAAAGAAAGAAAAGAGCCCCAATAAAAGTCATGTGATTCTTAAAAGTTTAAAGAATGTTAAATTTTATTTTTCAACTTCTTTTAAAATGTGTTTAGTATTGACTCTGTAAATTCATAATCTGTTTAAGATAAGAAACAACCTTAAAAGTGATAATTATACAATTATTTGGTAATGATTGTATTCAGTTTTTGTCTTGTGAAGATAGAGAACTGTTACTTACTTTGTAGGGTGTACTTTTTCTGTCTATTGTGCTTTGTTAATTGACCACAAAATCAGTCATAAAAAAAGCAGGAGAGAGCATGAGTTTATTCAAATTAAATTTTATTAATTATCAATTATATGTGAATAACATACAAATTGCATACAAATTGTCACAGAGGATATTATTTAAATTTAATATTTTTCAGTCATTCAAACAAACAAAACACAGGTTTTAGCCCCTGTCCAGAGCCATGTAACCCATGTGGGCAGAAGCATGCAGAAACATGTATACACAATGGAGAAAGGCAGACTTGAGGGTAGTGAGGAACACCCTGCTGTGAGGAGCCTGTGATACTACCTAAGAAGATAATGAGGTTCTGGCATATGCTTCTACCAAGGGCCATGTTCCAGTCTATGGCTCTGTAGCAGCAGGTTCTGTTATGTTAATGTTTTTCAGTCATTCAAACAAACAAAACATAGGTTTGGGCCCCTGTCCAGAGCCATGTAACCTGTGTGGGCAGATGGTCCTGGTCAGGGCTGCTGCCTGGGGGGTTTGTTGATGTCTGAGGGCTGTGCAGAGCTGGCCCAACCCCTACCTGACTATCTTGGGAGAACTGGACCTGGATATATGAAAGCAGGAGATTTGGCTATGTGCTTTACCAGCTGCAGTACTCAGGATAGTGGCTGCACCTAGCCCAGGAATCACAGTAGAACTGACCCTGGTTGCTGGAGTTGTTGGTGATCTGGCCCTGAAGGTGCAAGCATGATAGGGCTGGCCTTACCACTTGTCTGCCATGTGGTGGTGTGGGCTAAAGAGAGATGTTCCCTTCCTCCCTTCTTTGCTACCTATGGTAAGTGAAAAAGCTGGCCCTGAGGTCATGAGATCAGGATAGATGCCCTTGTCCCTCCTCAGCTGCAATACTTGGGAGAGCAGGACCTGTGACTAGCCTGTGCAAAACAGTAGAGCATGCCTTGGTTGCAAGGGATGTGGGTGACCCAGTCCCTAGGGCATGAAAGAAGCAGAGCTGGCCCTGAAACTTGCTAACATAGGCATTTGGTGAACAAGTCAGGCTGCTGGAGAGCTCAACCTGGTGGTGTGCCAGTGAGAAAGCTGGCAGGTTGACCATCTCAGATACCACGAAGGCCTGGATCTAGGACTTTGAATTGTCCCACCGTAATGTCTACCACATCGATGAAATGCTGGAGTGCATGACAGAATGGGTGCTTCAGATCCAAAGCTGCAAGATCTCCATGACACAGGACAACAATGGGATATCCAAGAGAATACCTGTAAGAATCCAGCTTTGATAGGGCAGCAGAAGCCAGAAGCCTCAAACCAGACTGATGACTCACTGCAATGAATTCCTGCAAGCAAAGTGTAGACAAAGAGTACACTGTGGGATACTGTGGTATATTACAACTTCCACATGATTTGTTTTTCTTTTGGGATGGGGAGTTTCAAGGGCAGAGGGTTGTTTCAAAGGAATAGGGAGCTGAGTGGGATTGAGGTACATAATGTGAAAATCAGAAGGAATCCATAAAAAGTTAAATGGAAATGTACAGAACAGGCTGATAAGATATGCTGAATGCACTGGCTGAGTCTTCATACCTGAGACACAACAATGTACAGTGCTGAAGACTACTCATTTTTATGAATTGTCACCTTCCACACTCACAGTGTGACACATGCATACACAAACACATGTACCCATGTATCCATGCACATGGGTGCATGGACACACACACACACACACACACACACACACAAACACTTTTAAATAGAAGAAAAAATGCTCAAAAATTAAAACATAGTCAAACTTGTTAACTAAGTTTGTTCAAAAATTCTGCATGACTTTCCTCCTGCCACTCTAGAAGGATGTCATAATTTTAGTGCTTTAAAAACACTAGAATTATATTCTCTCAGAGTTCTGGAAAGAACCAATGTGAAAACTATCTCACGAGGCAGAGATGAAGGTGTTGGCAGAACTTTGATGCCTACAGAAGACATGGCAGGGTTTCATTCTTCTCCCTTCTCCCTTCCAATATCTTCTGACATTTGCTTTCAGCTCTTCCTCTACATAATTGGTCCCTAGTGTGATGTCCTTCCCTCTGCCAACAAGCTCTACCTTCTACCAACAGTATCTTTCTGGTAACTAACTATTCTGATACACTTTATAAAAGAAAAACCATGAAAGGTTTCTTCCTGGATTTGATAAACAAGATTTTCCAACAAGAAAGAGATAGTTAAATACTCCAGGAACATAGGATACCATTGATGTACCTTTAGAGGTAAAAATCAAATGAACAGTAACAAATTATAAACTGCATTTTGGCTAACAGCAAAGTTTAGTTCTTTGGGAAATTATGTAAATGGAGAGACCACTGAGCTGAGATTGGGGAAGCAAGCATAGCGAAGGTGTTATTATAAGTCAAGCTAAGATTTCTAATGACACTGATTTCAGGATATAGGTTGATATGTGGTCGTTTGGGTTTAATTTGTATGTTCTTTGAACTTCTCAGTATGTGCCGGTGACCTTTCTGGCATGTACAGGGTTTTCAGGTCAGGAAGGCAGCAATGGGGTCATTGATAGCTGTGGTCACAACAGTTGCAATGACTGGGACAAAAGTAGCTTACTTTTGGTAGTATTTACCATTCTTAAACTCTGCTATCCTAAGGACAAGTGCCTCTGGTTTCTAGAAATTGACTCCTGTTGTGTTGTAGTAAGTGCTAAAATTTTAACTCTTTATGCTTAAATAAGTGCTAGAGAAACTTAACATTTTCTTAAGGTTTTATGCAAAAACCTTAACTCTTTCTTATTGTTCTGTGCTTAAATAAGTGCTAAATTCTGGCGAGCTAAAAGGTGCTGTTTAGCAGCCAGGATTAAGTAACAGGATCTACTGGTAGTGTTCTTTTCCCTGGTGAGCCAGGCAGAAGCCACCTGATAGACAGGGAGCTTGTTAATTCTTTTGAACTAGAGAGAAAAGAAAAGAAAGGAAAAAGATCACTAACACAGAGCATACATACACTGGGTGAAACAGAAAATGGCTGTACCTATACATTTGGAGGGAGGAATGGATGGATGGATGGATGGATGGATGGATGGATGGATGGATGGGGCAGAGTCTCTAAAGGCACCAACATTTGTTTTCTGTGGTCTTTTTATACTTTCATAGACAAAAGATCTTTAGAAAATTATCTCATAGATAAAATGCCATACAAAATGGGAGTTACAGAAAGATGTTGATATTGAGTTCAAAGCAGTGTTTCAGTCTATATGCTCATTGTAAGTTCAAAGAAATAGTTTCATATGGCCTGGCATTAACATAGTGCACAATCCTTGAATCTGATGTAGAATGAATGTTTTTTATTGATCACAAATTTGTCCCAAGCTTATTTCTCTTTTTTTGTGTAATCATGAAAGCCTATTGTATTTTATTCAGTTTTTACTTACTATTATGGGGAGTGAGCAAATTCTATTCCTGTTTCTATTATATCTTTCTTGTAAAGCAAATAAAACCATTTTTAAAAACTTTCTTCCTAAGATTATTTGAATCAAATCAGGAACTCTGTAAAATCATTAATTCATCTAAACAGCATTAATTCATAAAAGTTCATTTTTATGTTAGTCTGCAAGCAATCTGCTCAATGGAGTAGGCTAATGCCCAGAAATTTTTAGCACTATAATGGTGACAGGAAAGGCATATCAGCTGCAAGAAGCCATCCTGAGATGGAAACTTTTGGGAAAACTTGCTAGCCTTTTCTAGAAGGTTCCTGACAAATATGGAGATAGTAAAGTTTGTTATTGCAAATATTCCTGGCTATGTTTAATGTTTCTTGGGGATGAGATAATAAAGTATATAGTGGATTATATTATCCTTGATTATACTATGTTGCAAAAATTTGAGAGGAAAAAATATGAAATTAATATAAATAACATTCAGGAATCTGAGCACACAAAACTTGGACAGCAATGGCAGTAGTAAGTACTGGGCAAAGAGCCAAAAACATCATCTTCTCTATCAGCTTGGTTAAAGATATTAGATAGTTCATAAGTTATAGCAATGATATCGTTACCTATTATGGGGCTCTAAGAACAGTAATGAAGCTTGTACCAGATACATTAAAGTAGTTTGCTAAAGCAACAAGCCAAAAATAAAAGAGTTAAACCCTTAATTGATTTCAACAAATAAGTACTGTACACAAAAGGCTGCATATAGAGAAATGAAAGGTTCCTCGTGCTCCATTTTTACTGAGGTAACATCATGTGGAACAGTGGCCCTATCTTTTAAGCCAGTGAAAGCATTCTGCAGTTTTTCACATACTATAATATGGGTAGACCTAAATGTGGCAAATAACTGGGTATAAAGTGAGAATGCAACCAATCAATCAATCGATCAATATTGTTAAATTTGATGGTTCCTTCTTTTCGAGAGAAATGGTGGAAGAAAAATCTATTTTCAAAAAGCCACATGTTTTTACTTAAAAATGGGATCTGCTGAGCTCTGAATATAAATAGTGAGTTAACAGGATGGACCAAGAATGCCAGAATCTTTGATTGTGGTTCCATTAGCTAGTACAGTGCATTGAAAGACTTTGCCTCGAAGTAAGTTCAGAGAGGGCAGATTTCCCTAGGCAGCTTACCAACAAAAACTTTTGAAATTGTCAATAATCCAGTCTGAATAATCACAGAAGAGGTCAAAGTATTTGGGGACAAATATAATTGTGAAAAACATATATAATTTCAGTCTTATATTAATTTCATACTGAAAAGCATGTGATGTTATAACTGTGGAGTAAAATGTGAACATATTATGAAGAGTAGAGGTAGAGACTTGACAATTTTTAAGCCTTTACTAGTGGACGCTGAAGAATGTAATCAATCGAAATTGAATGACAAAGAAATGACAGGAGAAACAGAGGCAGGATCTTAGAGAACAATATTTTCTAAAGATATTTCTGAGAACATGCTTAAATAGACAGAGCAGATGATATTTTAAATGTCTGATCTTCACACCAAAGTATCTTGTCAGATTATAATTGAATAGAATAGATAAGATTATACCATGATGAATTAGATATGTGAACATCCAACAATTGCGAAGAGTACACAGAATGCTTCACTCATAAACAAATATAGAGAAACCAGGAAACTAACACAACATAGTAAAATACAGTGAACTCATTATGCCTTTGCACAATTTTTTAATTTAATTTTTAAAATCAAATTTATTATAAAATATTTCATAAATTAATCCTTATTTCAAAGAGCTTGGCTTTAGGGCTATGATAATATTGATGAACTCCAAGCAATATTTCTAGATCAAAGTTTCAGCATATGGTTCAAGTAAATATGCAACGGTGATAAAATAGGAAGATGTAAAGACGATTGATTTAGGATGAAGGGAGGAGGACCCTTGCCAAACATAAATTAAAGGTTTGCAGCCAGCTTTGGCAGAGTAAATAGATATATCTATCTTCAGGGATGACACGGACATGAAGTTTTTCAGTCTTCTATGATACTCATTAACTAAAAGGTTTTGCTTTCAAGTGCAGTTATAAAGCATTGCATAACTAGTCTCAACAACAAAACATCCAAAGTTTAGCAAATTAAAAGTTACTTTAAGTTTGACAAGGAAAAAGAAAATAGAAAGAAAACCCTGCTTTGTTCTACCCAGTTTTTCTCTGACTGTATTTAATTAAAGAGTCCATTATTCACAGCATGTCCATTAATTTCCTGTGGACAAAGTGTGAAATTTCTTTCTAAAGCTGAGTGTGAAGCTCTGGCCATCAGTAGAGATAAATTGGCTCAAGCCTCTGGGAAAATTAAACTCTTTGGTCAGAAAACAAAACAGGTCAATAATTTAATGTGTTGCCATTGATCCATGGGTATTTGCATTTCAAATCGCAATTTTGACCAGGTGAATGAGTCTCACAGAATGCAAAGCACTATTCCTAGAAAAATGAATAAATACCTCAAGTTGACCATGGCCAGAAAAACTATGGCCAGCCAATTTTTTTAGCAAAAGCAAGACCATAACATTCTGCAAAAAGCTATTGAGGAGTTTTTGGTGGCACTTTAGATTGTATTCTTTAATTTTAAAGGAGAAAACATTGTTGCTAGAGGTTTGAAGTATAGACCAATAATCTTCCACAATACAGGACAAACAGAAATTCAAAAAAGTTACTTTGGCAAGTGAACATTCCCACTGAAGAAACACAAACCAGCTGTCAGGTAGCTAGAAAAGTGCTTTGTCAGCATGAGGAATGCATGTATCTAATCTGAGTCAATACTCTAGAGCTATGAAAGAAACCTTATAATGGCTAATGTAATAGGTTGATTTGTGTTCCAAATGGTTACTGATTTCACTTTAAGAGAGAGAGAGAGAGAGAGAGAGAGAGAGAGAGAGAAAGCTAAAGTTAAAATAAATACATTTAAGAAAAGGCTAGAAAAATATGACAAATTGAATCCCAGCACTTGGGAGACAGAGGCTAGTAGAACTCTTTGTGGCTGAGGTCAGCATGGTCTATACTGCAAGTTCCAAGACATAATAGAAAGACCCTGTCTCAAAAAACAAAACAAAATAAAACAAAACAACAAACAAACAAACATACAAACCCTTCAGAGCCTATGTGGACAGAGCACTGGCCTACAGAAAACTGAATCCCCAACATGTAGTCAGCGAGCTTGAAGATACATTATCTCTCAAACATCTCATCTAAAGGCAATAACAAAAGTTTCAAAATTTGGACCCAGCCAAGGCCATTACCACTCTCCTCTCAATCGCACATCCAAACAACTCAATTAGTCTTCGAGGGCCTCTTGGAAACCAAAAGCATTTGCCAAGAAGGCTTGAGTCACTATCATACTTCATCTTGCCTCCCGGCCAAAGTACCTGCAAGGAGTTTCAGGTCTAAGTGTGAAAAAGTGATGATGCTTTCAGTTTTAGAACACATATGTTCAAGACACACGCACACACACACACACACACACACACGCACACACACACACGGACAGGGAGAAGGAGAGGAAGATGGTGCAATCTCAGAAAAGTTGAAAGCACACTCTTGTATCCAAACCTTCTAAATCTAGCAGTAGACTGAGCAGTGACAGACTCACCATCATTTCTGTGAAGGGACCAAACTGCTGAGTGTATCTTGATTAGTCTAATGTACAAAGCACTCCTATTCCTATCCATGTGATCCTTGCAGAGCTGACCATTTTCTCTGCATTAAATCATTCACAGTAACACAGTGAATTAAACACTAATATGCTCATTTTGCAAATGAAGAGATAAGTTTCTTGTGTTCCTACAGAACATGAATATGCTCCCTGTATTTGGCCACCCTATAATGTGATTCAACAGAGTGAGTTTTAGATCCCAAAGTGTACTTTCAACATTCACTGTCATTCAACATAGCAAATCTTTCGGCTGATTTCATGGGTTGTTTCTCTTGTTGTAACAGTTACACAGATTGTGTAAAAACTTGTATATATTTAGCTTTGGTGAGGGAGGAATACTCTTATATTATTTATGTCACTAAGGGAGGTAGGATTTTAAGTGAAGTAAAACTCATAATCATGATGTATAATGTGCTATGATATATATATATATATATATATATATATATATATATATATATCCTTCTGCAGGCAATAGAATTAAGACCATGGCATTGCACAAATATTTTGCCACCAATATACTTTAACTTCTATAATTTTATAATATTTAATACAATTTAAATTAACTTATATTAAAATGAAATATTAAATTTACAAATATCACATGATAAGATGATCATAATTGCATTTGTCAGTCTGCTTCAGATAATGTTAAAGGTAACAATTTAATAGCTAAAATATATAGCTGGATCAAAATTTTCCACCAGGGCACTACAGCCAAGGAAGCAGGCTAGGGTAACAGCAGACCTTAAATTTTCCCTACCCTCCACATCCAATCCCAGAGTCACCCCACCCCACCCCCCAACAGATAGCCTGCTGCAATCTCTCTTCCCAACTTCCCTCATCTTCAGTAAACCACATCGTTCTTTGTCTCCGAACCCTCTTCCCTATATTTACTGCTTTATACCAATCCACAAATACAACTGCATTCACTGGGAAAGCAGAGTCCACTCTGAACAGGAAAGGGGATGCTCTAGCTGGCCTTTTCTGGGAGTGAACCAGCAGCCCCTGGGAAAGAATCAAATAATCTGACAAAGCAGATAGGCAATGTCAGAGCTTCACCTCCTTCCTCTTCTCTATATCCAGCTACCCAGTCTAATCCTCAGCTCTACTAAGGCTACCTCACTGCCAGAGGAATAAGACCTGGGTTGCTCCTTCCTGTGCACCCCCTCAGACAATCCTCTTTCTTAAGTGTTAACTCCCAACACCTAAGAGCTCATTTCACATGAAACCCTCAGTGGCTACACCCACAGAGATCCCAGGTTAATTTACTACCAGGTAACACACAACCACCATATTATCTAAGAACCAGAAGGGCAACCAAACCACACATCAAAAAGAAAAAACAAGATGTCAGCACCTGGAGTTACAGGTCTTTTAAAACACAGAGACCTAGACAACAACATAAAACAGAAAAATCACTCAAGAATAGCCAATGTGTCTTCATTAGAGGCCAGCAAACCTACTATAATAGGCTCTTAATGTTGCACCATATCTGAAGTACAAGACAAAGACCTTTAATAAGCTGTCATAAATGTGAGCTCTTAAAGAGGAAATGAATACATTCCTTAAAGAAATTTGTGTAAATACAAACAGTGGTAGAAAGTGAATAAAACAATTCAAAATGTGAAAGTGTGATTAGAATAAACAGAAACTCCAAACTGAGGGAAATCTGGAAATGAAAATTTAGAAACTCAAACAGGAACCTCAGATGCAGTCCTCTGTAGGAGAATATAGAAATGGAAATGAGCATCTTAGCCATTGAATACCTCACAAAAGAAATGACTACATTAACAAATAGAAAATGTTAAATCTAAAATTCCCTGGCATACAACATCCAGAAAAATCTGGCACAATTTGAAAATATTCTCTGACAAGATGAATAGAGGAAGGAGAAGCAGCTTGGGTCAAAGCACACAATATATCTTCAACAAAATCATGGACATAGATAAGTAAAACTCCTATAGAAAGTGTTAAAAAGAAAACTCCAACCTAACATGGCTAACCACTACTTAACCTAGAGAATCAAAAGTTTAACCTAAGGTTATTCCAAGGAAGCACAAGAAATACATTCTAGACTAGCCAATAAAAAAAGGGGAAACACACACAATCTCACACACACTCATACACGTACTACACCATTGTCATCATCAATGGACCACAACCACCATCAATACCACCAACACCAATACAGCAACAATAAAATACCGGGAATCTCTCTATATCAATGGTCTCAATTCCCCCATAAAAAAATCACAGACAAGCAATGGATTCACATATAATATCCACCCTTCTGCTACATTCAAGAACCAACCTTAACATCATGGATAGGAATTACCACTGGATAAAATAAGATCTTGGGATATCTTTTACCACAAAATAGAGATAGAAGGAACATTATTCAATCTTTTTTATGAGCCATGGTTACATTGACATACAAACCACATAAAAAGACAAAAAGGAAGTAAATTACAGACTGATTTCCAATATGAAAACATACAAAAATTCTCAATAAAGCAAACCAAATCTAAGAACTCATAAAAAAGTTAATCCACTGTGATCAAATAGGCTTCATGCAAATGATGTGGGGAAGGTTCAAAATACATGGATTAATATATCTAATCTATCATGTAAAATGACTAAAAAACAACACATGATCATGTCATTAGACACAGAAAGGCATTTGATAATATCCAATAACCTTTCATGAAAAAAATTCTGGAGGGATTAGGGATCAAGAAATATACTTAATAATAAATAAAGTACTCAAAATAATACTCAAAATACTAAAATAATATACTCAAAATAATAAAGGCAGATTACAACATGATATAGCTATTATCACCACAAATGGAGAAAAAGTAAAAGGCACGTCTTACATCAGAACAATTCATGGTTGTCCAGTTTCTCGATACCTAATTAGTATAGTATTTAGAGATACAAATTTAAAGTTGTAAAAGCATCCCTATTTGCAGGTGATATGAATATATATATTTGCAACCCAACAATTTCCACTGGAAATCTCTTACTTCTCATAAGTAGTTTCAGCAATGGAGCTGTATCCAACATTAACTCAAAACAAACAAACTGTAGCCCTACTATATACAAATGACTGAGTGGGAAAGAAGAGAAACAACATGTTTCACATTAGCCTCAAATATTATAAAATATATTGAGGTTGCTATAACAAAGCAAGTGAAAGACTCAGATGATAAGATCTTCAAAACTCTGAAGAAGATAACAGAAGATTTGGAAAGATATCATATGCTAATGAATTTTTAAAACTAATTTAGTAAAAATGGCCATCCTACCAAAAGCAACCTACAGATTCAATGTAATCTCCATCAAAATTCCAACAAAATTCTTTACAGATCTTGAGAAAGGAATCTTCAGCTTCAGAAAGAAAACCAAAAAATCCAGGATAGCTGAAAAATAATCCTGAGTCATAAAAACTAGCTGTTGTAATCACCCCAAGATCAAGTTGTAGTACACAGTTCCAATTATAAAAGCCACAGGATATCAGCATAAAACAGACATGTTGATCATTGGAATCATACTGAAGTCTGAAGTCACAGATATAAATCCTCTGATCAAAGGATCATTTTTGTGTTTGCTTGTTTGATTTTGGTTTTTTGTTTGTTTTTTTTTTTGTAATGAAGTCCTGGGTAGGAGAGGGGAGCAGGAGGGGAAATGGGAACATGATCAAGTATTCCGTTGGGGCTGGGGAGCAGGAGAGAACCACTGAAGGCGAGTAGAATGATTGGAAATATGCAACCTTCAGAGATGGGCAGTGGGAGGACCCTCTAGAAAGTACCAGAGACGTGGTTAAAGACTCTCAGGACTTAAATGAAATGCCCAAGGGTGGGGTGAGGGAACTTGTAGAGTCCACCTCCAGCAGAGGTCCCCAGTGGAGGACTTAGAGAAAGGACTGAAGGAGCTGAAGAGGTTTGTAACCCCATAGGAAGAACAGCACTATCAACCAACCAGATCCCCCAGAGCTCCCAGGGACTAAGCACCCAACCAAGGAGTACACATGGAGGGACCCATGGCTCCAGCTCCATATGTAGCAGAAGATGGCTTTGTTAGTCATCAATAGGAGGAGAGGTCCTTGGTCCTATGAAGGCTCAAAGGATGCCCCAGTGTAGGGGAATTTGAGGGTGGAGAGGCAGGAGTGGGTGGTTGGGTGGAGGAACACACTCATAGGAGCAGGGGGAGGGGAACGGTATAGGGGGTTTCCAGGAAGGGAGGAAACCAGAGGGAGACTTGGAAAGGGGATAACATTTGAAATGTAAATAAAGAAAATATCTAGTTTAAAACAAACAAACAAACAAAACTCTGAGCCCGAATGTTGTCTAAAAGAACTGCAGAGACTAAAATGGAGAAGAGACTAAAGTAAAAAGTGGTTCAATGACCATCCAACTTGGGATCCTTCTGAAAGGGAGGCTCCAAGGCTTGAAACTATTACTGATTCTATGGTGTGCTTTCAGATAGGAGCAGCAAAAATAGCTGCTCTCAGAGATGTCTAACAAGAAGCTGACTGAGACAGATGCAGATACTTATACCCAACCAATGAACTAAAGTTGGGGACCCTTGTAACCCTAAATTAGGGAAAGGCTGGAAGAAGCTGAAGAGGAGGGTGACCCCATGGGAACACCAGCAGTCTCATCTAATGCTGGAACCTTGAGATCACTCAGACACTTACCCCCCAACCAAGCAATATGCACTAGCTGGTCTGATGCCCCCAGCACATATCCAGCAGTGGACTGCCTGGTTTGGCCTCAGTGGGGGAACTAAACCTGGAGAGACTTGAGGCCCCAGAGGTGGGGGGACATCTTCTTGGAGACAGAGAGGAGGAGGAATGAGATGAGAATCTGTGAAAGGGGAGACCAGGAGGCAGGTAATGACTGAACTATGAAAGGAAGAAAGAAAGAAAGAAAGAAAGAAAGAAAGAAAGAAAGAAAGAAAG
>JADRCH010000004.1:10480346-10631249 GCA_019843965.1 Rhynchomys soricoides | reverse complement strand
AAGAAAGAAAGAAAGAAAGAAAGAAAGAAAGAAAGAAAGAAAGAAAGAAAGAAAGAGCCAGAAATGCACACTAGCAAAAGATAGCATCTTCAACAATATGGTGCTCATTGGACTAATGACTGTATGTAGAAGAATGCAAATAGATCCACACAAATCATCCTTCAAGAGTCAATTCCAAATGGATCAAGTGAAAACAGATACAATGAATTTGATAGAGAGCAAGTGGGGAATAGACTTGAGTGCATTGGCACAGCAAAAGACTTTCTGAAAAGAGCACCAATAGTGCAGGCACTATTTTGAATTCTGTCTTTATATCTTATGAGTCCTTTTGTTTTATACTATGGCTTCAGTTTACTGTTTTCCTGGATGCTTTTTCCTTCTCTTTGTACATCCTGTTGAATTATTATATGCTGGTTTTGTTTTCTCTTATTCTATGTTATGTTTTTTTATTTTAATTTTCATTTTATTATTGTCTCATAAAACACCATTAATTTTCTAATGAGAGACAGAAAGGGAGTTGACATGAATGATGAAGGAGGTATAGGTAGATGTTGCATGGGAAGAGTAGTGAAGGGGCAACCTAAGTCAGAATATATTGTGTGAGGAAAACATCTCAATTAAAAGGGAAGAAAAGACATTGAAAACACATTACATATCATAGCTTTGTAATCATTTTGATAGTGTTTAAAACATATTCTCTCAAACAAATTTAATGATATACTTAATAAACTGACTTGCCTTGATTCTGGATCCAGGAGGCAGATCTTGACAGCCCTATTTCTATTCTATCTATCTATCTATCTATCTATCTATCTATCTATCATCTATCTATCTATCTATCATCTATCTATCTATCTATCTACCTATCTATCTATCTATCATCTATCTATTCTATCTATCTATCTATTCTATCTATCTATCTATCTATCATCTATCTATCTATCTATCTACCTATCTATCTATCTATCATCTATCTATTCTATCTATCTATCTATTCTATCTATCTATCTATCTATCATCTATCTATCTATCTATCTATCATCTATCTATCTATCTATCTATCATCTATCTATTCTATCTATCTATCTATTCTATCTATCTATCATCTATCTATTCTATCATCTATCTATCTATCATCTATCTATTCTATCTATCTATCATCTATCTATCTATCATCTATCTATCTATCATCTATTCTATCTATCATCTATTCTATCTATCTATCATCTATTCTATCTATCATCTATTCTATCTATCTAACATCTATCTATCTATCATCTATTTATCTATCTATCTACAAATACATGTACATATACATACACACACACACACACAAACACACACATATATATATATCAAGGCAATAAGAAGATTCCATAGAAATATTAGACTGTCAATAGGAGTCTCTTCTTTCTTAGAGATCCCAGATATCTTTGTGGTGTCATTATTAATTCCACAGAAGCCACATACCAAGCCAGCTCTGTTCAGTCCATTTGCTAAAGAAACAGGAGGACAGTTTGATATTCTTAAAAGTATGGAATACCCAAACTAATTGACTTACTTTTGAGTATATTTATTTGGTTTCTTGCTTTTTTTAATGTATCAGTTTATTGTCTTAATTAGATTTGTTCAGGTGAAAACATGTCAAATGGCTGAGTACTTTCTAGACATATGTTCAAAATTTTGTCCTTAATCTCCTGTAATTGCACCTTGTTCAATTATATTTATTTTCAAAATAAAACAAAAGATAGCTTCCTTAATTAAACTTGCAGAATCTTTCATGTTAGAGGCTTCAGTCATTTGGTTCTATTTTGTTCTACATCTTCCTCTTTCATTGTCTTTATTATTGCTATACAGTATCCTCATAGTAAAATGTGTGTTCTGGCATCCCATAGGCAATAGTTTCTTTTTCATTTGCCATGGTATTTTGAGTAGATACTTTTATTTAATATTTCATTTTGTTTCCTTTGTGAAAATTCAATCTCTAACTTTTCTTGAGAACTGAACACAAGACATATTCCCCTTTACCTTTCTAGTGTTCCATAAAGAGCCTGACTGGTCCTTGGTGAGAAAAAAACAAGAGGTTGGGATGAAATGAACAGTGGAATTGGCCATCTATTGATAGTGATCCAACATCCCAGGAAGGACTTACCAATACTGATTGTGTCTTATTCTCTATATTCAGGAAAAGACAAACTTCTCAAAGTAGCTGGTACACTTGTTTATTTGCTAGGATGTGCCAATATTATTCTATATTATATTTAATGGGCCACAACCAACAATATACTTGTTTAATAGTATAGTTGACCCAATAACATCATTAGTAAAGAGGATAATCGATCACAGTGATATATTGTGACCTTTCATGTACTGGAAGTTGTGATCACCTCAGATGGTTTATGATGTAGACTCAGATTGGGAGAAATTTATTATGCATCAAGTCTTCTATATAGGAAAGCTGTGCACATGTAGATTCTGTTCATTAACACAACTGTAGATTATATTGTTTGCTATGTATAACTGACATCTAATTCATTTACCAGGAACAATGGGAAATTTGTGCAAGTCATGAAACATATCCACATTGGATAATACTGGTGATGTGTTAAATTTTCTATTTGCTTTTAAAAAAATAATGTGTAATTTTTTTGAATTTTGTAAAATACCATGTGATAATATTCATCACTCTACATAAATCTTTCCAGAGTCTTGCCCTTCTGACCTACCTAACTTCATTCTTTCTCCATCTTCCTTGTAGTGGTGAATTGGTTAAACATCTTTGGCTCCAGGCAGGTGGTGCACACTACACCTGTCCAAGAGCTCTCTAGATTTGAGAATCTCTCTCTCTCTCTCTCTCTCTCTCTCTCTCTCTCTCTCTCTCTCTCACACACACACACACACACACACACACACACACACACACACTGGCCTTTCTAATCTTCCCCACAGTTAACATATATTCTCCCTTTCTCTCCTCCAACTCTCCTGAGTCAATTCACTTAATCAACATTTAATCTCTGCTACCCCAGACCAACTGTGTGTGGGGGTGGGGGTTGGGGGGGTAGCCCTTGGCCACTTTCCTGAATTCTTACATGGCTGATTACTTTCTTTCCTGCACCTCTTACATTTTATCCCTCAGATTCTGAGTCATGGCCCCTCCTCCTTCAGTTCCTAGCAAGTGCAATCTAAAAGTCCCACCTTTTTCCACCCAGCCCAGCCATTGGCCATTAGCAACTTTATTTCCCAATTAGAGTCATATGGGGTCAGTTTTCCTTTATCATCTGAAAGAGTAGATAGATTCCCATTGGATTCTGGTTTCCAAATTAAAACAAAGCATTAGAACCAATCCCCAACACTTCCTCTTCCCTTTCTCTGTTCTTGTCCACCACTCTGTTCTCCTTTTCTCTCTTCCCCTGCCCTAGGGCCTTCACTGAGGCCTATGCTGGAGTACTGCAGAAATATCAACATCACATCTTTGGGAAAAGCAAAACAAAACAAAAACACAAACAAACAAACAAAACAACAGCAAAACCTGTTTTTTCTTCTTCCAGGAGCAACGAAAATGTCAATTGGTCCTCAGCTGGAATAGAGACTTTAGGTCTACTCTCTCTCCTCCAAGATGGGAGATTTTTCTGGCTTCAGCTTATTCATAATTTATGTGTGTTGACATAGTCATTGTGTGCTTATATGTGCAACTGCTCTGTTATGTCTGAAGAAACAGAAGCACAGGCCATGGAGGAATGCTTCTCACTGGCTTGCTCCTCCTGGCTTGCTAAACTTCCTCTTTTGTACAACTTCTTACTTGCTGTCTATGGGTGGCACCACCCATGTTGACCTTGACTCTCTCGTATCAATCACCAATCAGGAAAATGCCCCATAGGCATTAATAAAACACAGCCTGGTGAGGGGATTTTCCCATTTGAGGTTTCCTCCTCTCCAATACCGCTAGTCTGCGTTAATTTTAGATAAAACTAGCCAGCAAAACATCCAAATCAGAATAACCATATATTACATATTGAAGCAGAGAGTATGAGGAGATGTGAGAGCTTAGGATAGGATAAACTAAATGAAAAATGATAACAAAGTGACACAGAAAACAACTATGCTGCAAACCTATCAAAAATGTAAAACAGAGTTTGAGGCAAGATAGCATTAGTCACCATGTCAGGATAATTTTGATCACAGAATAAGGGATTTATTTAGTGAATCTCAGTGGGTGTAGGATACTTACAAAGAAACATCTCAAGATGATAAAATCTTTTGCAACCTCACTTGCTTATTTAACAGACTGTGTATTAAGATACTATTGCTAAAGACACAACACAACTTGATTGCAAGGTATAGAAAAATCAAACTGAAACTGGCCAGGAAGCTCTCTTTCTGTGGACTAGGTTTAATGAATTAATGTGACTGCACAGGCTATTTGGAGATAACATGTTTCACACAATTTTATCTAACAAACTGCAAACCTACCAGACAAGATATTCCACCCATAATTTAGTGGGACAATTATTATGAAGATAACTAACTGCTTTATTGTAGAATTAAAGGATTACTACAGAATAGAGACACAATCTATGTCTGGTACTATAAACACAATCAAAATTCTATCCTTAGAGAGGGAATGCATCTGAAGGTATATATCACTCCTCTTGCTTAGCAAACTTGACAGAGGGTCAACTGATCTCCTGTAATGGCCATTCTTAATTGTCAATTTAACTATATTACCAATGAGCCAATACTAAATTTCTTAATAAAAACCTTAACAAAGAAAGGGAAAAAAGACAAAATAACAAAATAATCAAACAACAATTCCAATTTGTTTAAATAAAGACTGCAGTAATCAGACCTAACCTGTGGTTCCACAATCTGTTTCCTTCCTTGAAGTTTCCAGGCTCCATAGATTTCAGTGTTACAGCTTTTAGACACTATTCAGTGTAACAGCTTGTGATATTTTTTTTCCAGGTCTCCCATTCAGAAATCCCCTATCCCATCCCCCCTCACCCTGCCTCTATGAGGGTGCTCCCCCACCCACCCACCCACTCTCACCTTCCCGCCCTGGCATTCCCCTATACTGGGACATCAAACACCCTCAGGCTGAAGGACCTCTCTTCCCACTGATGTTTAATAAGGCCATCCTCTGTCATGTATGTGGCCAGCCCCATGGGTCCCTCCATGTGAATTCTTTGGTTGGTGGTCCAGTTCCTGGGAGCTCCAGAGAATCTGGCCAGTTGACACTGTTGCTCCCTCCATGGGGCTGCAAACCCCTCAGCTCCTTCAGTCCCTTCTCCAACTCCTCCATCTGGGACCCCAGGCTCAGTCCAACAGTTGGCTTCCAGCATCCACCTCTATATTGTCAGGCTCTGCCTGAGCCTCTCTGGAGACAGCTTATCATGCTTTCATCAGCAAGCACTTCCCAGCATCCACAATAACATCCAGGTTTGATGGTTGTATATATAATCATTCCATTCTTTTATATCTCAAATATATCCCACTTCCTGGTTATCTCTCTACCAATCCTGCCATACCACATCTGCCCTCCCCCTCCCTTTTGCCTGTGTGAGGGTGCTCTCACACCCACTTACCATCTCTCACCCCACCACTCCAGCATCCCCCTACACTGGGGCATCAAACCTCCAGAGGGGACTTAGGGCCTCCCCTCCCATTGCTGTCAGGTAAGGCCATCCTCTGTTACACATGTTTCTGGAGCCATGGATTCCTCCAGGTACACTCCATGATTGGTGGTCGTCTCCAGGAGCACTGGGTGGTCATGCCAGCCTATGTTCTTCTGATGGGGTTACAATCCCCTTCTGCTCCTCTAGTTCTTCCTCCCCCACCAAGATCCCTGAGCTCAGCCTGATTGTTGCCACCAAAAATCCACATCTGCATTGGGCAAATGCTGGCTGGACCTCCCAAGGGACAGACACAGCAGGTTCCTGTCAGCAAGCTCTTTATTTGGGATGAACAAAGGCTATATAAACCTTGAAGAGTGGGAAGGATTTTTGTTTGGTTTGGTTTGGTTTTGTATTTTGTGGGTGAATGTAGATTGGTTGAGGCTTAAGGTAATGGGAATGCCTCATTTTCATGGTGAGGCATTCCAAGTGGTTGCCAAATAGGAAAAGAAGTTAAACCCATAATTTTGCCAAGGACTGTGTGACATTCCTCAGGGAAAGGATGTGCGGTTTGGCTCCTCAGATAAGGTCAGGCAGAGAAGAGAAAGCCCCACTAGGAATGTGAGTCCTCCATTTTGTCCAGAGCTCAGGGAATCTGTCTGGACATGGTAGATTTTATCCCTAAAAGCAGGATCTTCCAACAATGGCCTTGACGTAAACTCTCAGATAATAGTTTATTTCCTTTATTTTTTCAAGAAATAAAGTGAAAATAAAGAAGGTGTTCAATAAAATTGATGAAATAGATGAGACTATCTGTTAAGAATGTATTGTAATTTGGTATCTACTTGCATGGAACCTACACCAGGCCTTAACTCAAGCAGTCTACCTGAGTGATCAGGAATGAGAAACTGAGAAGGAAGGCAGGGAAGTAAGCCTAGGGATTCGTGTAAGAAAACTTTCAACGTTTGAACCACTGCATCTAAAGATGTTAATGCTTGATATGGGTTCATATCTAAAGGTATGAAATTAGCATTTGTAATCTTTTTAAATTTAATTATAAATGTGTGTTAGTTTAGCTTGTACTATCACAATACTAGTTTTAAGGAAAGGTATAACTTACATTACTTAATAATCATCCCCAATATTAGAAAAACTTTAAGCACTATTGAATTTATAGACTTAAATGTATATTTCCAAAAATATATCCACTACTTATTTATAATATAAATGTCCCTCTTTATGAAGGACAAATTAACATGAAGTTTGTTTCATAAACCTCAATGAACCCAATTATTGCATATTTATCTAAAATTATCCATAGACATTTAAGAATATGTTCACACACACATACACACACACACACACACACACACACACCTCTTAAAGGACATTTAGTCACTTGAGCTGAAAATGCTACCCACAAGAACCAGACTAACAAATTCCCAGTACTATGTATAAGAAACCTTATTTTGAATAGTGAGTCAGTTCAAGTGACTCACAAAGCAATAGAGATGATTGATGTAGCGTTTAATTACCTCTCAGGGGTTCAGAGTGGCATCTTATTGCTCACGGCACCATATACTTAGAACTCAGGACTGAGATAATTTGTGCTGAGTCAGAGCACAAAGCCAAGTTTTGAAGTCTGACTCCTAAGAGTCCAGAAATACTTTGTAAGCAGCCAGCTGGAGAATGCAACTGGACAGTCTTATCAAACAGTAATACTTGTGAACCACGATACTTAGTGGCATGGCAAGATAGGCATAAATGTGTTAGTGGTGTCATTTACATGCCAGTGGCAACCAATAACATTCTAATTGGACTTCAAATCTACTCAACAGGAAGGGAATCATTTCTAATGCTGGAAAACTAGGCAGTTCCCCATGATAATGATGTCACGAAACTTAAAAAATAATCTACTACTGCCTCTTTGCTAGACCAGCATAATTCTTCACTACAATCTAAATTGTATCCTAATACATGAATAATTGTTCTAGTATTAAGAGAGTACTTGATATCTGTAGCTTCATAAAAGAAGTGTCCTTCTACAGATGCATGGAAACATTAAAGAAAATCACAATGGAAAACAATAATGCAGAACTCCGCACTTCATAGGTAAAGACATCCCAACCCTAATAGGTTCATGTCCACCACAGCATTTGCATTTGTTGCTCAGGGAACATTGCAGAGGACTTGAAGAAAAGATTGTAAGAACCCAAATGCCAGGAAGTCATCCAACAACCCATCTCTTCCAGAAAGAGCTCCACAAACCAAATTAAAACAGGGACAATGTCAGTATACATCATGGCATAGAACAGGGAAAACTAGCAGGGCTGCACACCTAGCCTATGAGCTATAAAGAACCTCTAAGAGAAGAAGAATTAGTTCCTGCCAGGAATTGGCCCTGTTATTTGTTGCCTAATGCTGAGTGATCAGCTGTGAAAATATATACACCATCAAAACAAGCATCACCAACAAAAACAGCCTTAAGTTGCATATATATATATATATATATATATATATATATATATATATATGCATATATATATATATTTGTGAATAAGTATGTAGGCATGCATATTTGTGTAATGATAAAGATCAAAGTAAAAAAAAGTTGCTATCAACTTAAGAATGGGGGTCAAATGAGTATTTTGAGAGATGGTACACATGAGGGGTTGGAGGAAGACGAAGAAAGGGGTATAATTCTATTTCAACAAAAATTATATTTTAGAAATTTAAAGTCAGACATAAATTATTTTCATGTGGTTGTTGTATATTCCTGAAACCTTAAGACTTAAAAGATAATACCACTGAATTTTGTCAGCATGTCCTTTCATATGGTTTGTTATTGATATTACATTTGAAATCCCTACTTAACTGGGCTACTATTAGACATCTGAATACAGTGAAAGTAAAGGTCTTCAGAAACATATTATTCAGACCTGATTAAAGGTAGAACTGCTCATCCCTACCATTAAACGTGATTGACTGATGATTTAATTCTCATGTGCATTGTCACTTTGCAGAGTCCTATCAATCCAGAACTTTATTGTTAGTGGCAATAAGCTCAGTGTGTAATCTCTGACACATTAGCAAGGAAATGTTTCTGTTTTTTCACAAATGTATTGTAGAAACTGTTTAATACTTGTTTGCTTACCCATAATGGTTCAAAATGCGTCTATAATTACTGTCATGGGGCTGAGTCTATACCATCTGGTGTGGAGTAAAAATGTTTATATCCAGACTTACTAGAGTGGAATATATATTCTGAGCCATTACAGCAAAGCCGTTCATTCTTTCTAATAACATGCTCACTATATGATCACAGACTAATGAGTAGAACCAGTTGAGACTGGGAAACTTTAAAAAAACATTACACTCTATCACTGACTGATCTCTCTCACTGAAAAAATGTAAAGATATATATATATATATATATATATATATATATATATATATATATAATCTTATATCCAAAGACATCACTGAATTCACTGAGTGTCCAATAACATGTATGATACTCACAAACATAATAGCCAAATGTAAAATCAGTGGTGACTTAGAAATAAATTTTTGCCTGAGCCTTGCTTATGAGATTTGTGTTTTATGTTTCCACTATCCTCACTCCTTCTTTTATCACACCTTTAAGGGATTTTGTCTATTTTGTGTATACTCAGCCTCTGGAATGGAGAAACATGGAGTGCAGCAATAAACAGAAACAAAATAAAAGATGAATCGCTAATGCAAGCGATAAAATTATCTTAGCCATCCATGCATCAAAACTAACTTGTAAGTTGGTAGTTCATGTTCTTCTATATGAAGATATAATAGCAATTACCTGTATCAATGCACTTTGGTGCTATGGATTTACAAAAGAAACAGTTGTTTTTCTGGATCTACAAAATGCATTTGGCTAAATTAGCTGATAAACACACACACATACCTGCACACACACACACACATACCTGCACACACAAAAATTCAGGGGCATGCTAAAAAAAGGCTTTGATGAGAAAGCAAGCCCTTCTGGATATTAAACCATATTTGATGTTTATACCTTATGTGTAGTCACTGTTCAGGCTTTAGAGTGGGATCTAGAGAAATCAAAGAAAAATTTCAGAAAAGTTCCAAATTTTGTGTATCCATAATAAAATACACAAAAAGAGTTAAAAATGAATTTAATTAATTCAGATTGAGATGGTTAGTCATCCATAAAATTAAAAATAAAAACTCTATCCTTATTACACAGGGATAGATTTTAAATGAATACAATATAATGGAAAAAAGTAACTTGGATCAAATTATGAATTATTTTCTTTATAATTGGAAGAAAACAGATTTACCTTGCTATATATCAAACATCATAAATTCTTATTAATAATATATCAATCACAATGCTGGGCTGGGCAGAGGAGGTGTCAGGCTGGTTTGATCATGTGCTAGAAAAATAGTCTGGTGAAGGCCTGGGTTGTTTCAGATGGGCTTGCCCCGTGTCAGTAGTTTGAGCCAACACCCAGAAAGATGACACATGTTTCCTACTATCTGGTGATCGATCCCTGCCTTGCTTGGGGATATAGAGCATGAGGAGAGTAACTCCTATTGTGCAGTGCTTCTGACCACCACTTGGATGTGTCACAGTTGTCTCATTGGCTTTCCTTCCTAGTCTTTTGGTAAACATGGATTAAAAGATTAAGAGATGAAGTATCACTTTGATATGAAAACTAAGAAAGAAAGACTCTCATTATGTTTACAATTTTTGATAGCTAGAAATGGAGGCAAGGGAAAAAACAAGAAGCAACTAACAAATACAAAAAACTCAGGACTACTGGTCAAAAACCAATCACTTGGAAATTTTGCATATATTGGGAAATTAATATTCCAAAAATCATGGGAAAAAGAAATAACAAAGTAAATTTAAAAAATCATTTGAAAAAGTCACATTCACCAAATACATCCCAGACAGCCAGGTATATTCCAACCATAGAAAGGATTTCTTAGATAGGAAAGAAAAATGCATCAGACATGGTCATGAGCTATCACAGTAAATGAGCACTTCCCAGAGGAAAGTGCTTCCCTTGGAAAGGGTTCTTGATAGAACATGAAGATATCTTTCAATTGTAGAAGAAAATGACTCAGATGGGAATGTTTGCAGCCAACCACCGGACTGAGCACTAGGTCCCCAATGGAGGAGTTAGAGAAAGGACTGAAGGAGCTGAAAGGGTTTGCAACCCATAGGAAGAACAATATCAACCAACCAGATCCCCCAGAGCTCCCAGGGATTAAACCATCAACCAAGGAGTACCCATGGAGGGACTCATGGCTCCAGTTGCATATGTAGCAGAGGATTGCCTTATCTGGCAACAATAGGAGGGTAGTCCCTTGGTCCTAGATGCCCCAGTGTAGCAGGATGCTAGGGAGGTGAGGCAGGAGTGGGTAGGTGGGTGGGAAGCACCCTCATAAAAGCAGGAAGAGGAGGAATGGGATAGGGAGGTTTTGGAGGGGAAACCAGGAAGGAGGATAAGATTTGAAATGTAAATAAATAAAATTACCATTTTTTTTAAACTCAGAAGAAAAATACTCACTAAAAATACTGAAGCACTAACTTTCACATAGTTGAATAGCAAAATCTGAGTGTTTCAAAACTGTTAGCTAAATGAACAGGAGCAGGTGGTATTTTTTCTGCATCTGGATTATTCCATTCAATATATTACTAGTTTAATCCATTTTTTACCTGCAGTTTCTGCAGATGTATAAGGTAAAAAGAAACAGTTTATGTCCTTCTATAGAATTATATTGATGGTAAGTTTTGAAATATTTTATATTAAAACATTGATAAAAGTCATAAACTTAAATAGGATATATAAAATTATTAAAATTTTAATAAATTATAAACTCACTAAAAAATGACTAGACAGCCTGTTAGAGCTGAGAAGAAACATGCTTACATGTTGAGCAAACTCACACCAATTTAGTATGGAATAAAGATTAAATCTCAAGATGTTGTTGACACATGCTTTTATAAGTAATAACTAAGAGAAATAAAATATATTTTAAATAAACATTTCAAAATATATCTGGTGTATCCATATGTGTATGAACTGTGTGTGTGTGTGTGTGTGTGAGAGAGAGAGAGAGATAGAGAGATAGAGAGTGAGAGGCTTCTCAGTTACTTTCTACTGAGGTATATACTCAGACTGTCAAATTTTCTATATAAAATTTTATGTGAAATATTTAAATCATATTCTTTCAAAATGATATGCATTAGATAAAATTGGTATTTCCCATCATTTCAAAACACAGAAATAAAATATTAATATATTTGTTTTTATAAAGTTCAGATTTAGTATTGTTTTCTTAAAAGAACAAAACCAAAAAATAACCAAGTATATCACTGAATTTTTTTATCCTTCTGTGTAGCTCTTTGAATAGTGTTAGTACAAGCTACACAAATATAACATACATACATTATTAATATATGAGTTAAAGTAAAACACATAAGTAACTACTTCCTCTCTTTTATAGTAGAACAAAGGGACACACTTTCTTATACATCTGATTATAACATACATACATTATTAATATATGAGTTAAAGTAAAACACATAAGTAACTACTTCCTCTCTTTTATAGTAGAACAAAGGGACACACTTTCTTATACATCTGATTAGCTGGTTTCCACAGTCTGACAGCACATTCTATTTTGAAGTTGTGAAGAAAGCAGCACTTTGAAGCATCGCTTTTGGCAATATAAAATTCTGAAAAAATCAATGTGTGTATGTGCTGGTTGCTGTGGAATTAAAGTGAATTTTGAATTTTGGATCTTATAATTTCTCTCTTTATGTCATTCTTTTTCCTCACATGCATTTAGAATAATGTTTGTATGTCATGATTTATAGCAGCAGTCATTTTACTACCAGCATCAAAGCACTTACTTTTCACAAATTGTGTATGTGCATTCATGTGAGTACGCATGTGTATGTGCATGTATGTGTGTGCGTGTACTTCAGATAGAAAGTAGACCTCCCAGATGGTAAGTGTGCACGTTATTATAGATTTTCACCCATATTCCAATAAAAATCTTTTAAAACTATGCTGCAGTAGAGCTACTTAAGAGAATAGTTAATATATTAAAACTAAGAACCATGTAGTCAAATTGGGTATTTCTAGGATATCTTTTACCTTATATAAGAAAAGTTAAAGTGTTGAACAGAAAACATAATAAACTACCTATTTAAGAAAAGAAGAAAAATATTTAGGTTTAATTTGTGGATTATTATTATGTTTTTTCATTGTTGTTTTGAGATTATAATGCAATTGCATCATTTCCCAGTTCCCTTTCGATCCCCATCTCTCCCCTAATTTCATGGTCTATTTCAATGTCTATAGGACTGTTTTCATTAAGGGTTGTATATGGATATGTACACACATCTGTATTCTTAAATACAACCTATTCAGAATGTATGTATGTATGCGTGCATGAATGTATGTCTGAGTAAAGGACTGACAAATTGACAATGAACAATAAATTGGTATTCTTTACTCTGAGAAGACTACCTCTCCCATTCTCTTCATTCATTAGTTGCTTCATTCATGAAGTTATTTGTGAAGGGATGAGGTCTCGTGGAGTTTAACTTGACAATTCCCACATGTCTATTATTGTCCTACTTCATCTTTGTTTACAGAGTCATGTTGGTGAGATTCTATGGGTGTTGCTTCTAGCACTAATGGAAATAAAGTAGATTATGCCATGTTGTTTATTCTGGTTCAGATGTCTCAAAAATCATAAGGAATAATACATATAAAAATATCTGTGATATAGCTATCTGTGTATTAATGTACATATATAGTTTAAATAAAAAATTCTTAACTGGGCTGACAATGATACCACCAAAGTCTGAAGACCATCTAACAAAAAGCTCAAATGACACCAGGTGTGATGCTGTCTGAGTTTTTGGTCCAGATTGTCCTAGAGACTCCCCAAATATTATAGACTACTGATATTGCCCCTGCATGTTCTCCAGAGGTAGAAGGTCCTTATTGATGAAGACACTATGTATTACAGATACCAGTCCCCTAGATAAATTTTGATTTTTAAATTGAAATATAATTCCAGATCATGGAAAAAATAACCTTTCTAAGGTTGAGCGGTGTGTATGTGATAGAGAACTGTGAATAGGATATCTTGGATCTCACATTTGTTGTCATTTCAGTTCAGTTGGTGGTTAAAAATATATATTATTTTTTAAATACATGCTTATCTTCTAGTAAGGTACAGATACATATGTATCTGTGCCTTACAAGGTGGTTAATCCAGACCACATAGAGGACTACAACTCATACATATATCATACTAATGTGTTTTTTTGTTTTGTTTTGTTTTTTAGTTTATTTTTGATATTCAGCTATCTTCATTATTTCTTTTTGGCTACTTATTTCAAATTTATAAGAATAGCATTAATTAAAATCTTGGTTTTTGTTGTTATAACTCTACTGCTTTAAGGAAGTAATGAATCTAGAGAAAAAAATCATAATATTTGCAATTGTAAACCATTTAGATACCAAATTTTCTTTAACTCTATGTCTGAGTTTTACATGGGAGTGTGAGCCTGACTTGAGACAGGAATATGAGACACTATGTGAAAGAGTAAAAGCAGAGCTATAGTAGAAAGGGGAAGAAGACAATTACAGATTAATTCTTCTGATCACAGTTGCAGTTAAACCCCACAGGAAGCTGGCCATTCTTTGTATAATGTATTCATATCACCTTTGAAGAGACAAAGCTCTATATAGGTCAAGGCTATTATTAGAGCTATTATTGATGCTGTGGGGTCTACCTAATAAGTATTATCCTGATGCTGATGTTCCCAGCGTGTCTGGACAAGCATTCATCAATTCCCTTCATGCAATCTCATACTGATTTTGCTTCTTTTGCTGTGAGAACTTCAGGTCACCTTAATGGAATGTGCACTCTGTAGCTCAATAGCCACTGGTGTAAACAGGTAATTTTGAAAAGATCCATGCTGATTAATGATTAGTTTTGCAAAGTTGGGAAGACAATTATGCATGCAGGAGGTAAAGGAACCATATGGGTCACAGTATGTGAGTTTTGTTTGTGATTGTGTTGCCTCTGAGATGCTGCTGTGTGTGATTAGTGTAGGTACCTTGACAAAAACAAAATATAAAATAAACGCTGTACAAAGTTTTCTGAAAATCTTGTTTGTTTTTTCTTGTTAAAAATATTTAAAATAGATTATCTTGTATAATACATATAGTCCACCATTTCCCCTTCTTCCATTCCTCCTGGTTCTTCCCCTCCTCCATTCTCTACCTAATCCACTTCCACTCTGTCCCCTGTCAGAAAAAAAGCAGGTTTCCAAGATACAATGTCCAAACACAACAACAAAATACAATAAGACACACAAAAAAAGCCCTCACTAAATCTGGCTAGACAAGGCAACCCAAGAGGAGGAAGAATTCAAAAAGCAGACCAAAGAGTCAGAGACACACCCCTTCTTAAAATTAGAGTCCCACAACAACATAAATGCAGAGGACCTGGTGCAACCATGCAGGTCCCATTCTTGCTGATTCGGTCTATGTGAACTCATATGAGTTCTGTTGAGTTGATTGAGTGGGCCATATTCTCCTGGCATCCTCCATCCCCTCCGACTTCTGCAATCTTTCACACACACACACACACACACACACACACACACACACACACAAACACACACATCTTGTTCTGCAGGATTCCTGGAACTCTGAGAGGAGGCACCTGATGGGGACCTCTAATTTAGATTCTCCTTCTGCATAATGTCTGTCTATGGATCTCTGCAGCCAATCCATCTGATGCCAGAGGAAGCCTCTTCGATGAAAACTGAACAGGCACTGGTCTAGGCATACAGCAGAATATCATTAGGAATCATAGGTTTTGTTTGTTTGTAACAAACAAACAAATTGCCAGTCTTGTTGGGTTCTACCCTAGGCCTCTGAGATATCCAGTCTATGGCTCCTGACAATCTAAGCAGTGTCAGCTGTAGCCTCTCTCTGACAGATGAGCATCAAGTTAAACCAGACATTGGTTGGCTTCTCCCAAAAGTTCTATGCCAACATTGCCCTAGCACATCTTATAGGCAAGGCTGATTACTAGTCAAAGGTTTTGTAATGGGTTGGTGTTCACCTTTCTCTTTCTTCAGTCTTCAGAGTACCTACACCAATGAACCTAGATCCTAGGGATGAAGGCTCCATGTAAACAACATATCAACCTCTCCATGTTCATTGGCTAGGTTCACTGATCAGTATGAACATTGTCCTAGGCAATTTGACATACTGTCAGTTTGTAAAGAGCAATCCTATATCCTAGGAAGTTTAACTCAGTAACGTGGCTGCTCTGGCAAGAGATCATATCCAAAGGCCTTCTAGGTCTATACAATCTAGCTTGAATACAGACACACCCTTAGTACATACTTTTATTCACTAACAATGAAGGTAAGATTAGTTTACAAAAGGAAGCACCCATGTTTCAAAGGGAAGTCTACTTGAAGAACAGGAAAATAAATCCAGAATGTAATAGATCGAGATATCCCCAACTCACAAGACAACTACATCAGAAAGAGAGGCTACCTAAGAGCAGAGAGAGGGAGAGAAAAAAAGGTGGTATGGAATGTGTGTGTGTGTGTGTGTGTGTGTGAGTATGCGTGTGCATTTGTGTGTCTGTGTGTGTCTGTGTTTGACGGTTTTACCAGGAGAATTTTACAGAGACAAGTTTCAGAGAGAATAAGCTAGACACAGATGAAGACAGAATGAACCAGAAAAAGAGAAGATGCCAGAAGATGAGGACATACTGCCAAAGTTAGTATGAGGTCAAGCAGAGAAATTCAGTCAGTAGCTGAGAGAACTCTGTACAGAGAAATGCTCTGAGTTCTGGCCAAACCATGTATTTGAATAGCTTGGGTACATCTCTCATTTAATCCTTTATCTGGGGAAATAAAAGGGACACATCTAGCACCATTCTAGATTGTTTGGGATTTACATGGGACCCCCTTGGCCAACAACTCAACCAAATCAACAAATCCACTGGGAGCCTTGTACAGTACAAAGATTGCCAATTTAGACTCATATTCCCTGTCTCTGGGAGTCCTGGTTATAATCACACTCATAAACTCAAAAAATCTCCAAAGCACTTTGTTTCCAGAATTGCTCCTCCCAATACCCAAATATCCCCCAATTCCAGACACCTCTCCCTCTATCCCACCTTCCCCCACACATGAGATTCTAGCTGATCCTGTCTCCACCCACCCCGAGTCTATCTGCAAAGGTTATTCAATCACCTCCCCCCCCCCAAAGAAAAACTGGTATGTATCAGAACCTTCTAATTACCTAACCACTATGGGTCTGTGGAATTTGACATGGTTATCATTTACTTCACTGTCGATATACACTTAAAAGAGAATGCAAACCATATTTGTCTTTTTAGGCCTTGGTTACTTCAGTCAGTTTTTTTTTTTTCTTGTTCCATTCATTTACCAGAAAAAAACCTACAAAGCCATTGTTTTAACAGCTGAATAATGCACCATTGTGCAAATTTACCACATTATCCATTTTTCTGCTGATTGACATGTAGGTTGTTACCAGTTTCTGGATATTATGACTAAGTGCACAATGAACATAGCTGAACAAGTACCCTTGCAGTATATGCTAAAGATCTGGGTTTGAGTTAGATAAATTATATTTCTGAGAAACCTCTATACTAATTTCTATAGTGGCTGTACAAGCTTGTAATCCACCAACAAGCAAAGAGTGTTTCCCTTCTGTGACAATCTTGCCAGCATGCACTGTAACTTGTGTTATTGATCTTAACCATTCTGACAGGTGTAAGATGGAACCTTAAAGTAGTTTTGATTTAATTTCTTATTACTAAGGATGTCGAACATCCTTAAGTATTTCTCAGCCATATCACATTCCTCCATGAAGAATTCTCTTTTTATATCTGTACCCCATTTTGAATTTGACTATTTGATTGTTTTAATATCTAGTTTCTTTAGTTCTTTATATATTTTGGATAGCAGTTCTTTATTGAATGTGGATTTGTTAAAAATCTTTTCTCATTCTGTGGGCTGCCATTTTGTCTTACTGATGTAGTCCTTTACCTTAGAGAAGCTTTTCAGTTTCGTGAAGTCCTACATCAGGTATAGGAGTCTCCTGGTGGAAATTTGAGTGTAACTTAGGTATATTATTATATAATCTGCAGAAAATGCTTTGAGTTCTTCCTGCCCAATTTGTATTCTCTTGATCTCCTTCAGATATCTTATTTTAATGGCTAATACTTCAAGTACTCTACTGACTAGATATGGATAGACTGGACAGCCTTATCTTGTTCCTGACATTAGTGGAATTGTTTTGAGTTTGGTTATAGGATTGATGTGGATTGCCTTTCCTATGTTTATGTATAACCCTTGTATGCATAATATCTACAGGACTTTTATCATAAAAGGGGGTTGGACTTTGATACTTGTCTTCTCCATCAAATGAGATGATCATATGTTTTTTTTTTCTTTCAGTTTGTTTATATGGTTAGTTACATTGACTAATTTTTATCTAAAGAACCATCCCTGAATCTCTGTGATAAAGTCACCTTAGTCATGGTGACTGATCACTTGTTTGTGTTCTGGGAATTGGTTTCAGGGATTTTATTGAGTAGTTTTACTTTTATGTTCATGACTAAAATTGGTCTGTGAATCTCTTTCTGCATTTTTTATGGTTTTGGTATCAGAGTAACTGTGACCTTATTAAAAAAAATTTTCAATGTTACTATTACTTCTATTTTGTGGAATAATTTGAGGAGTATTAGTTTAAGCCATTCTTCAAAAATCTCATAGAATGACTGCTTCTATTTTACAAGTTATTACAGTTCCACTGAAATTGTTTATCTGATCTTGATTTAATCTTGATAAGTCATACCTAATGAGAAAATTATTCATTTCTTTATGAATTTCCAATTTTCTGTGATAGAGATATTATAAGTATGACCTAGTGATTCTTTGGATTTCCTTGGTGTCTGTTGTTATGCCTTTTTCATTTCTGATTTTGTTAATTTGCCTATTTGCTCTTATTCATTTAGATAGCTTATATAAGAGTTTTTTTATACTGTTGATTTTCTCAAAGAACCAACACTTTGTTTCGCAGATTCTCTGTATTGTTTTGGTTTTGCTATTATGAGATTATTTATTTCCTGTGTTTCTATTGGTGTAGTTAATCTCTTGAGGTTGGAGTTTTTCTTCAAGCTTCTTCAGAAGGGCTGGATTTATAGAAAGATAGTGTTTATATTATGGGATATTTCATTTCTCCAGCTATGGTGATCATTTTTGCATTGTAGCTTTCTGTAGATACTTGCCTCTTATTCTGTCACTTGGGCTTTTTATTTGCTCTTACTTTTAGTACATTATCCACAAGTACATAAATAAACATTAATCTAAACAAACTGATGTACTTTTGCAATGTTTTCACTTTGGAATAATTTATTGAATAAAATACTAACAAGTTCATAAAGCATTAAGTATATTATCTTCTTTAGGATGCTATCAATATATATTTTATGAATAACTGCTAAATCTTTATCTAAAGACTACCGATTCCATCTTAATTAGTGAGATAATAGAAACCCAAATTAAAATCTCAAGTTTCTACCTAAAGTTTTATTCTATTAATGCTGCACTAAGGAAGCATCTGAGGTGAACTACTAAAGAATAAAAGAGGGTTTGGTTTTTTTTCAAATTTATGGTAGCAAGAATGTCTGACTAGCAAAACATTGGCTCCTGGACTATGAAGCTTTGATATGTCATACTAGCCATAAAAACAGAGAAGACAGTGTACACAGAAGAGGAAATATGTGGGTGCCTTGAATTTATTATAAGCCACTTTCATGAGTACCAGGGAAATCTCCAGAGGCTAGACCCTCTCCTACTAGGCAGCATTAGTCTATTCACAAGAATCAAACTCGCTGATGTAATTACTCAGCAGGTTTCACCACCTTAACAACACTATACTTATGACCTAGCATGTCAACCAGTGGAGATAGTGCTTGCCCTGACCAAATACTCCGCCAGTAATATATCATTCATAACCTGCACATGTGATACTCTAAACTATAAACATCACACACGCATCACCATTGATTGTTTCAAGAATGTATTAAATGATGTAAGAACAGGTATGAAAGTAATAAAAGAGTTTCACTTCATGCACCTGATAGCTCAACTGCTCCAATCCTTTTCATGAAGCCAGATCACCAGCTTTATGTCATCGTGATGCAAGCTACTTCATAAATTCCTTGGACTCTCTCTTTTCTTCTGACTGTTTTAACACCATATTTCTTTTAAACACAGCAAGGCTTTGTCACTGTGTATGTCTTTAAAGCCTTGTACAGATGAAGTGTATATATAAATCTCAACTAGTTAGGACGATCTCAATAGAATATCAAAGAATAACCCTATGACCCAGAATTCTTGGAAAACAAAGCAAAACAACAACTTAGCTCATAGATAGTTTTCAATAGCATCATCTCTGTCTAAATCTAAATAAAAGCCACATGAATAGAAGTGAAATTGGACATATTGAACCATAGATTGTGCTGCACACCTTGCTTTGGAAAATATGTGAAATAAAATTCATTTTCAGGGGAATATTTGTATGGTGTTCAGTGAAAACATATATTTTCAATAGCTAGCTCCCTTTCCTTTCATAAACCCACATTTCTGAGAAATGTTCCAAATAACTTAAAATATAACGTAAGATGGAGAATTTGAGACCTATATTCTTACAAATATTTTGGTTAAATATGCATAGTACTAGATAGTGTCCTCAGTATACCAAAGAACAGAAATCAATTACTCTTATACATCAGATCTATAGATGTTATCAGTGCAAGGATAAACTAGAAACTTGAAAAGCTACTAGTATAAATACAAGAGATCTAAGAAAAAGACTATGAACATAAAGTAAAAGACTATTTTAAAATGTGTAATATTAAGTCGGGCAGTGCTGGCGCATGCCTTTAATACCAGCACTAGGGAAGCAAGCGGATTTCTGAGTTTGAGGCCAGCCTGGTTTACAGAACCCTGTCTCCAAAAAACAAAATCCAAAACAAACAAACAAACAAATAAAAAAGTGTAATATTATCTTATGAAAGTGTAATCTATTTTAATCCATTTCTATTAAAGAAAAATGTAAAATTAATATCATACAAAATAAGATATTTTTCATCTGAAGATAGTTAAATTTTAAATGATTGATTAACATTAGGTTAAGTTAACAATAACTGGTGGCTATTTCTACTTATTAATGAATCACCGTATCCATCATACATCTATATATCTACTTGCCAATAAAATTATCAAGCTCCCTTTGAACAAGAACATTACATATAAAAAAATATCAGAAAAATACTGGTGATATAAACACACCATTTTATCTGAAACACTAAAAGTAGGTACTTTACCCTCTTATTTTCAGATTTATGCCACCATTCAAAAATGTTTTTAATCTTATGAGATGCTACACAAACATACCAATGTTTTCCCTGTTTATGGGAAACACAATGTAACATTTTGCATGTCACGCTAGCTTCACTACTTACGGGCAATATCTACATGCTATCTTTATCTTAAATGTTTACAGATGTGTTGTATAATACTGAAAAGAAGAAATATGAAGGTTGATGTTCCATAAATATTTATTCAATAAAAAAACTGCATTTGTTTTTTAAAGCAACATTCACAGACCCACCATTAAAAAGAGAGCAAACATATTAATCAAAATTGGCAACAATTTTCAAGGAAGAGTTGATGACTAGAAATGCATATCTTCTTATGAAGAAAATGTTGACATTTATAGTTTATATTTAATAATCTAAAAACATTCTGAAAATGAAGAAACTATTATGTTTCTTCCAAACTGAAACACTCTTTAATAGGGCAAAACCAAAGGCTCATGAGTAATAAAATTTACATGATTTTAAAATGGAAGCCTTTTTTTGTCAGAAATCTGCATTTCAAGATGATGAAACAAAGAAACAATAGATGTAGTGAAGGTGGAAGATGCTGTGTAAGGACAACGTTGTCTGAAGCATCTGTAGTCTATGTCCAGATTTAGAAGAAGAGTTTCCCACTCTAGATTTCTAAATTACTAAAAATATGTCCTTAAACTGAAGAGGGACACCCTTATATATCCTTTTGTTTCTGGTGCAAGGAGAGCTGGCCTCATGAGAATGTGGACCTCATGTTCTCAACATTCCTCATTCTTCTGTAACCAGCTCCAAGCAACAAGCACAGTCAGTAGTATGAGCTCTTCAAACTCTGAGAAAAAGTAACCTTCTCTCTTTATAAACTGCTATCCTTAAGTAACTGTTACCATACCAGAATGCTTACTAACACATTTAATATAAAGTAATTAATAGCAAAAATATAACAACAATTAAAATTTGAGGACTTTCTAGTGAATCCTATTCCTGTGCTGTCAGATGACATTGCATAATGTAGCAATGGTCCCACATGACAAATGGATTTGATTTTACTAAATGAAATTATATAGCATTCTCAATTACAGGGAGATATTTATGCAGAAAAATTGCTGTATGAAAAAAATGCTCAGAAATAAAATTGCACCTGTGTACAGTAACCTATAAGTCATATATTGAGTTTATATCTAAGAATAAACAATTTAAAAATGGCATACCATCTGCAAGAAAGCAATTCCATTATCTTACATATGATCTTACTTCTGAAGGCACTATCTAGAGCATACTGAGTCCAGGGAAACAGGGAAACAAGAGACATGTATATCTGATAAATATACTTTATGATCTGGTTTGAAATTTGAAAGTATAATGTATTTTAGAGCAGTTTACTATTTAATTGAATAAGAATGCTTGGTGGTGGTGGTGGCCTAATGGGTAAAGTAAGTGCAAAGAAGTGAGTGAACCGCAACAAGGCAGAAGTAATTTCCAATCACAAACACTAAGCTACATCATTGCTTATATCACAGCATGAGAAAACAAGATCCCTAAGGAAGAACTGTTCTGGGTCTTGGTAAATATTAATGCTACAGTAATGAAGTCTATTTTAGTCATGTACCAAAACTATTTTCAAATAAATCAAATCAAAAGTACTTTTAAAAATAACTTAGATATAAATATAAAATTATGCTTTGTTTTAACTCAACGCATTAAGAAGATATTTTATTCTGTTTTATCCATGATCTTTACAACAGGAAATGTCTCATACATTTATTTAAAATAACTCTAAACATAATATGTTCAGTAAGGAAGGAAACTGTTGATTTCTAGGGTTCCATTGAACATTCATATTAATGGGAGAATTTGTTTTGGAGAATGTCTCTATCTATTGGGAGTTCAGCATTGGTGGTCATGAGATTATCACTTGAATAAATAATTTATTCAATTATTCATAACTCCTCACACATGGCTTAAACATAATACAAATTCACCTGTTTCTTCATTCTAATTTACATATTCTTTTATATGAACACCACATCAAAATTTCTTTCTTTATAAAAGATTATTACTGCTATTACTTAGAAAAGCCTAGAGTCAGGCTAATTCTTTATTAGAGTCTAAATTTTTGCAACATTCAAAGAATATTTGTAAAAGTACATATACCATGGGCATGTTGTTGAATGAATTTATACTGAAAATGTGGCCTAGAATACTATCAACTAGGGCTACCTTTTATTACATAATAGTGTGGAAAAGAAAATGTCATTCTCAGGGTAATTTCAAAAAGATAACTTTGGCATGCTAATTTGACGTCCTGTTTAGTGCCTTGAAAGGCTGGTCTCCTGATATGGTATAGTTATTACACACAATGACTGGCAACCGGAAAGATTATCCACACAGGAAATTCACAAAACCAAGACATAATATATGCTACATGAACTGAAGTGGGACTCACTAAACTTACCCCCAGCTTGGCATCTAATGCCTACTGAGGTAAGGAGAGTCTTTGGTGGAGGGGTGACAACTGGAAGATTGCTCATACCCAAATGGACACCACACCCATGTGCATAGGGGAAGCAGAAAATGGACTTGCTGGGTTATTAAATATGACATGAAGTTCAGAGGAAGTTAGGAGATATGACTGGATACCTGGGTATAACTTGAAGGAGGCAGTACCAGATGAAAATGATCATGATACATTGTAAACATAATTTTTTATATTATATTTACTCAAGTTTATTAATTTGTAACTTTAATTTCTGACAATACAGTCTTCAGTATAAAGAAGCGAGGATGTTTTGTTGTTTGCTATAGCTTTTCTTGTTACATGGAGAGTGGAGATTGTTAACTTAGGAAGTGAGGGAATGACTGTCATTGCCTATTCATTTTTAAGGATGGGTTGAGCAGGCAGGCGTTTTACCTTACTATTTGTTACCTATGATGTAACATGTCCTCATCATGAGTCTGAGTGTCTCTAACAGATACCCTGCTTCCTATCTCCTGTCTTTAACTTTGTGCTGCAGCTATGTTCCATTTGGGGTATGTTGACAGCCCTTTTATGTTCTACATAACTTTCTCAGTCCAAGATTTTTGACCAACATGGCTATTATCATCCATTTACCTGGTTATTTATATGCTATTAAACATGTTACTTCCTCTGGAAGCTTCACTCTTCTTTATCCTCTCTGGGTTACTAATAGAAGCTCATTAATTCAAGCCATACAATGATTAGAATCCTGCTTCTATTCGTAAGGCATCCTTAAAGAATATATATGTGGGATGCAAGAGAGAGGACTTGGTAGTCAGAGTGCATATGGCCCTTGTAGAGGACCTGAGTTTAATCCACAACACTCACATTAGGAAACTTACAAATGTCTGTAACTCTCCCTTCTGGGATCCCATACCTATAGCCTCTAGGGGTACCTGCACTTATGTACACATAACTGTACAACACAGGCTCACACATAGTTAAAAACAAAACTAAATCCAAAAATACATATGTGGACAACTTGTAGAAATGTTTAACTTAAGTCATTTTCATTTTAGGAAGAAAGATGTTAACATTTTCTCCATTAGATTTCACCATATAAACATGTATTTAGGAGGCAGACTTCAAGTGGGTTTAGTGGGGTGATTTCTGTTGGTGGTCAGCAGCTTCCTAGGTCGTGTGTTGGAGCCAAGCTGGAATGATAGAATGCTCAGAAGAAGCCTGTGAAGAAGTAAACTTCAGAGATGATAAATAGAACTATTCCTTACTGAAGTCTTTTTTGTACAATAGGAGGAGTATGATGGCCTTAATATGTTCTTTTGCAAATAATGTCTCGTCATCACTGGTATATTGTTAGGGTGTTTGCTAGCAAACCTATGGAAAGGGGAATGATAGCATTATAGTGAAATCATATGACTAGGCCTGACGTAAGTAGCAAAGCTGAAAAAGCTCTTGTTAATGGTCATGGGCTTGGCTTAACTATATGGTATGCGTGGGTTTGGTGGGTCATTATGTATTATCATGTAAATATAGGCTTACTAAAAGGGTAAATATGTAGGCTTGGATCAGGGCTACAGCAAATTCTAGTACTGTGAGTAGTAGTAAGATGATAAATGTAATTGTGGCTGTCGGAGGACTAATATTTATTAACACTAGAGTAGCACCTCCAATTAGATGTGTTAAGAGATGGTCTGCGGTGATATTGGCTGTTAGTCGAACTGCTAATGCTATAGGTTGGATAAATAAACTAATTCTTTTGATGATAATGAGTATGGGAATTAGTGAAATTGGGGAACCTTGTGGTAAAAAAAAAAAAATGAGCTAAGGAGTTTTTCAGTTTATGTCGGAATCCTAGGATAATGGCTCCTGCTCATAGTGGAATTGCTATGCTTAAGTTTATAGATAGTTGGGTGGTAGGTGTAAATGTATGTGGAAGTAGGCCTAGAAGGTTTGTGGATCCAATGACTATATTTAGGGAGACGATTATTAGTACTCAAGTTTGTCCTTTGGTGTATGGATTAATATTATTTGTTTAATGATAAGTTTGATTAATCAATGCTGGAATGAGTGAAAACCGTTGTTGATTAATCGTTCTGATGATGGGAATAGAATTGATGGAATATGATGATGGTTACTATAATTGGTAGACCTATTTCTGTTGGGGTAATGAAGGAGGCAAATAGATTTTCATTCATTTTGATTCTCAAGGATTCTTAATGTTTTGTGTTGCTAATAGTTTTGGTGACTGAGATATGGGGAACGTTTGTGAAGAAATTTTTAATTGGAATAAAATAAATAATGTAATTATTGATGAGATGATTGTAATAAATCATGTGGATGTATCTAATTGTGGTGTGTCACTATGGAGATTAAAGTTCTCTAACTTTAACTTAAAAGGTTAATGCTCTTAACTTCACAGTGAATATGGATTACTGAAGTTGATCAATTTTTGCATTGTTTTAGTGGTACTATTTCTAGAACAATAGGTATGAAACTGTGATTGGATCCGGAGATTTCAGAGCATTGGCCATAAAATAATCCTGGGCGGTTTAATGTTACTGTGACTTGGTTTAGGCGTCCTGAGGTTGCGTCAGTTTTTAGTCTTAACGATGGTACAGCTCATGAGTGAAGAACATCTTCAGATGAAGTTAATATACGAATTGGAAGTTCTACTGGTAAGACAACTCGATTATCTACTTCTAGGAGGCGGAGATCTCCTGGTTTTAAGTCGTTTATTAGTATTATGTATGAATCAAAGCATAGATCTTAGTAATCAGTATATTCATATCTTCAGTATCGTTGGTGACCTATAGTTTTTACTGTTAGTACGGGATTATTAATTTTGTCTATTATGTATAGAATTCATAAGGATGGTAAAGCAATCAAAATGAGGATTTCTGTTGGTAAGATAGTTCAAATAGTTTCTACTTCTGAGGCATCTATCATGCTTGTATGAGTTAATTTTGTTGTTAATATAAGTGAGATAATGTAAAGTACTAAGGAGCTGATTAGAAGCACAATTATTAGTGTATGATCATGAAAATTTGTTAGTTCTTCTATGATAGGTGATGTAGCATCTTGCAAACCTAATTGAAATAGGTAGGCCATATAAGATATATAGGTTTTAATCTATAATTTAACTTTGACAAAGTTATGTAATTATTTTACTAATATCTTATTGAGAAAGACATAGAGGCTATGATATTGTCTTGAAATTAATTTTAGAGGGTTCAAATCTTCCTTTCTTACTTAACTTCTACGTAGGAAAGTTCTTCAAATGTGTGGTAAGGTGGTGGACATCCGTGAAGTCATTCTAGGTTTGTTGAGGAGTAAGAGACTGATAGGACATCTCGTTTGGAAGCAAATGCTTCTCAGATTACGAAAATTATTAAATTTTTAGTTGGTTGTACATATTATGTTTTTTAACTATTATTTTTCTTCAAATATGTGCTTAATGACTCTCAGGTTATTCTCATTGATGTTTACCTTCTTCTTACGTCTATTAAATACAGAGGCATCAGTTTAGGGGAAAGTGGTTCTAATCAAAGACTGGAAATACATTTCATACATGTAAACCCCAAATGCCTATCAATACCTTAAATGTAGAATCCAGGCATCAGATGTCATCGGTTGGTATAGCATAATTTTTTCCCATTTTAGATAAATATATTAATAGTAAAAATGGTACTTTTAAAGAAACTTTATTATTGGTAAATGACACTTATTTAGTGACTTTGTTTCAGTTTTAAAATTTTTCCATTGATTAAAAAAAGCAGTTTAGTTACATTTGTATGTGATGATTAAAATGCAGGCTGTTCCTAATAGTAATGCTTATTGACATCCTATTAAGGTTATTTAAGGAAGGGTTAAACTATCTTAGGTACTGGAGGAACAAATAATTTTACCTCAAAGAAAATTTCTGATGAATAAGTATGAGCCTTTGATTAGAAATCACTGTGCTTTCCCAGCCTCCAGATTGATTATTTTATACAGCTTTATATTACATATAGATTATGTATACATGATATAAAGATGAAGTTTTACATAAGGTAAAATATAAGGCCAGTTTTATGGCAGAAGGGTACAGAATAAGGAGGAAAGGTACAAGAAGATGAAGAGAGAACACTCCATGTATAATAACAGAATACTGACTTATATTATAAATTCTATAGAGGTGTAGATACAGAAGGATTTCACGACTCTAAGAGAACATGAACAGAAAAGAACTTCTTAATGTCTTATTCTAGCACATGCAGAAACCCTACAAAAGAAAGAACAAAAACAACTTTCAAGTCTTCAAAGGAGATCAAAAGAAATAAAAGGCAGAGTCCTCAGAACAGCAAATTGCAAGAATCTGGACCTTGCATGATAAAGAATGTACTACTCAGCCACACCCTATTTCTAATCACGTACTTGTTTAGCATTTATGAATGTGCTTCACTGTGTATATTACCAAATTTTATTATTTTTTTAATAAGTATACTAAATTTTTAAAACAAAATACATCTAAATATGTTAGAACATTTTTATACAATAAAGGATGATGCATAATTAAATGTATATGTTGAATACCTTGCATGATACATCACATATTATAACTGTGGTTATTTAGTATTCGATGACCATGTCACTACACTTTGTTTTCATTATACCGCACAACTACTGAAGTGAACACCTTCTGGAATCAGGAAAATATTCAGCTCATAGTCTGCATAAAGAAATTTATTTTCTGTTGCATTGTACTCTATCATAAACCAAAGAGCAAACAAGTACTTGTTTAGCATTCATGAACTGTGCTGTATATGCTGTTAAGACAAGTACCAAGAACAAAGTGTGAAATCAAGCAACAGGAATTTTTAAAATCAGTCTATTCAGTTGTTTTCTCTGGGAAGTTGGAAAAAATGTTTTCTCATAAAATACAAAAGTTAAAATATTCTCACATAGAGTTTAGCATAATCTCTTTTTTAAGTGTTTTACAGCTTACACAGGTCCCATCTCTTTTCTTCAGAGATAAGTGGTTACATCCTAAGCATATTTCTCAAAAGCAGTTGTGAAGTATGGAGGAGCTCTGACACAGGAGCATACCACTTATGTTTTGAAGCTTACAGAGAGGCAGTTTGTCAGCAATGAATGCAAGCACAAAGCTCACATTACCATCATTATAAAGACTGGCATCCCCACCATGCAATATGTTATAACAGATTGTAGTTATACCATTAGACTCTGTGAATATCAATTGTTCACTTTACTGGAAATGTCATTATTTTTTTCTAATTGACTTTACCCCTATTAAATTGTGTGTTATTGAAAGAAATAACATTCTATAATGGTATATGTATATTTTTATTAACTTGTTTTGGCTCGCTCTACTTTATTGTGTTGATTCTCTAGGATCATTAAGTATTTGTCTTTTAAAACAAATGATGTGTACATATGTGCATGCATGTGTCACTGTGTGAATACATGTAAATATATATGTAATTGTAATAATATAAATCCATAAAAATAGCAAAGAAAAGGCCAGATGTGTAAATAGGTATGTAAATTTCCCTACATCTAACTAAAAACCATGTAAACAAATTATGGGAGCAAATTATACTACAGAAAAGCAAGAATCACTACTCAGATAGTACATATTAACTTGAAATATTAAGAAAAAATTTATATGCATTTCAACTCTTAAATTCAGACCACCACCATATAGAGAGTGAGATCAAGAGAATATCCTGTGAATAACTGAAGGGCAGTGGAGAAAATCAGAAAAGCAATTTCGATTACACAAAAGAGATTATAGGAGTTCTCTGTAGGAATAAAAAAGATGGAAAGAGTCAGATAGACACTATTTGTTCAACTAGACTTACTGAGAATGATTCAAAAAATAACAGATACATATCAGAATCATAACCAAAAAATATGCCCCCATTTGCTATGAAATAAAGAAGACAATAGTAAATATAAAGACTGGCAGCAGGAGAAAGTCAATTAATAACAGTAGGTACAGTGATGGTAAACACCAGCTATTTCCTTCACTGAATCTGGGATCCACTAAGGGGACCACCTCTGGGTGACCCCTTAATCCTATCCTATCATCTTGTATATCACATCATATTCTGCTATATATTTTCTTCTTGGTTTTCCGAACCTATCTGATGCCCCATAAAGTTGTGGTCTGAACTTAAGAGATGAAATGGATAGATTTTTTTTTCCTTAGGATTTCAGGTTTGTATGTGTTCTCTTGGTTATATCTACAACTTTGCTTGCCCTCTATGGTGAGCAAAAGCAGGGAGCTAGGGAAAGGGACCAGGATATGAAATCGGTGATCACAATACAAAAGAATGTCACCAACGTAAGTGTGGGGTCGGATCCTTATTTGTTCCCAAACAGTATGGATTTGGAAAACAGGAATCAGGAGCTAAACCAGAAGAGCAGTGCTGGAGTATGCACAGGGTAGAGAAGGATCCAAGGTGCTCTAACCAAGGTAAGCTGATGACGGCACAGATAAAATGTGCACAGTTTTAACTAATTGATGATGTAGTGCCCACAAGTGAAAGAGTTTAGATTCAAAGCTGAAGTTACACAGAATGTGAAGAACCACAAAAAATTGGACCAGTTCTCCTGGGAAATTTAATGAATTGTAACACAGTTATGTTTGATGAGGTATGATATAAACTTTCACACTAAATTAGAAAAGGCACAATGAATAAAATTACATATTGACAAAAATTAAATAAAATATTTTATATCCCTGGAAGTTTAACACCTGGTATTTCACTATGAAAATAAACTTATGATGAAAAAATTACATTCTCTGAAAAATGAACTGACAATAGCCACCATGAATGAACAAGAAAATTCCTGAATGAGAAATAGTTCTCTGAATTTTTAGAAAGATTAAGAAACCATCCAAATAAATGGGAAACAGAGCTAAACAGGATTCTCAACTGAGGAAACTCAAAGGGCTGAGAAGCACCTAAAGAAATGTTCAACATCCTTAGTCATCAGGGAAATGCAAATCAAAACAACCCTGAGATTTCACCTCATACCAGTCAGAATGGCTAAGATAAAAAATTCAGGTGACAGCAGATGCTGGCAAGGATGTGGAGAAAGAGGAACACACCTCCATTGCTGGTGGGATTGCAAGCTGGTACAACCACTCTGGAAATCAGTTTGGTGGACCCTCATAAAAATGAACATAATACTACCCGAGGACCCAGCTATATCACTCCTGGGCATATGCCCAGAAGATGCTCCAATATGTAATAAAGACACATGCTCCACTATGTTCATAGCAGCCATATTTATAAGCAGCTTAGATGTCCCTCAACAGAGGAATGGATACAGAAAATGTGGTACATTTACACAATGAAATTCTACTCAGTTATTAAAAAAAATGACTTTATGAAATTGGCAAATGGGTGGAACTCGAAAATATCATCCAGAGTGAGGTAACGCAGTCACAAAAGAACAAACATGGTATGTACTCACTGATAAGTGGATATTAGCCCAAAAGTTTAGAATACCCAAGAGTCAATTCACAGCAACCATTGGACTGAACGTGGGTCCCAGATGGAGGAGTTGGAGAAGGGCCTGAAAGGGCTGAGGGAGTTTGCATCCCCATGGAGGGAGCAACAGTGTCACTGGTCAGGCCTCCTGGTTCTCCCGGAGACTGGATCACCAAAGAATACTCATGCAGGGACCCGTGGTGCTGGACACATATGTGGCAGAGGAGGGCCTTGTTGGCCATTAGTGGGAGGAGACACCCTTTGAGCCTGAGAGTGTTAGAAGCCCCAGTATAGAGGAATGCCAGGGAGTGAAGATGGGAGTTTGTGGAAGGGAGGGGGAATACCCTCAAAGAGGCAGGGAAATGGGGGATGTGATAGGTGGTTTCCAAAGGGGAAAGGGGAAAACATTTGAAATGTTAATAAAGTATCAAAAAGAAAAGAAAAGAAAACATCTAAATATAGAATATATGCACGGTTAGGATAATAGGAAAGAACAGAAAGAGAAAAAAATTCAATAAAAATATCTGATATTTTTTCCAAATTGAGCTCAGCAACTCTTACCTCCAAAATGGTAAATTAAAAGTTGAATATGTTTAAACACAATCATGAATGTAGTCAGAGAAAAATATAGTTTTGTACTTGATTTTGTGGGTTTGTTCTGTTTTTTTGTTTGTTTGGATCTTTCCACATTTTCTCCAAACATATTTTTTTTTCTATGTCAGTGAGCCAAGCTGAATGGAAAATTTCTATCGCTGAATGGGTAAGTTCATAACCTACATTTTTCTAAGTCTAAAATTTCAAAGTAGAAAGCAAACTTCAATGAATTTCAGAGTCTCTACACCATCATAGCACATGGTAGGACTTTAGTATGTGGTTGCCAAAATACATGCGAAGGCACAGTATGACTCTGATATTATAGGAAAGAGCATAGGGTTAAACTTTTTAGCATCCTAAAGAAGGGAAGTAACGTTTTGTAAAATTATAACTTTCTGTGAGCTTTGGGAGAGTGGCTGGAGGTCATAAGAAAATAAATACGAAGTCACAATCATTACATTCGCTAGTATTATAATTATGCCAAGGAGATTACTTCTGATCTCTTTCTTCCCCACAGACTCTACCTAAAGTGTGCTAAAAGGGAGAGCAATCTTCTAAACAGGAGGCTTTCCTTATTTTTATAGCTATTTGCATATCTAGTACTAATTATTTCACAACAATGAAGCATTCTTAATTCTAAATTTCTTTTCATTTTGTAGACTAAGAATCATTTCAAGTCTATTACATTATGGTTAGACATAATTTAAGCTCAGAGCAAATTTGATTCTAATAATGTTACTATATACATTCTAAATTTACTTCCTAAAGTCTGTTAATATCTGAAGAATATCAGATCTAAAATGGCAACAAATTATTTTGATTTTGTGCAAAGTATAAAATCTACCTATCATCCCATCTTTCAAAATTAACTAGTTATCTAAGCTGAAAACCCTGATACTGCTGAGTTCCTGCTATCCAAGACATTTGCACTGGATCACTTCACACATCTCCATGGCTGTGACACAACATGGTGTTTCAGCTTTGCTTGGCCTCTGTAATTGTGTCATGTATTATAAATTTCCCTGCAGGTCCATAATGTCATCAATGTTTCTTGTTGGAAGCCATGTTGTTTGTTTTGGTGAAAGCCTGTCTGTCAGGCAGAGTCAAGGCAGGCCAGGGTCTACTGGCAGATGTTTTTCGACCTGTTGACACATAGAATGATAAGAAGAGATATATTTGGAGCTTAAGGCAAGGGGCTAAATGTTCTGTTAATCTTGGAGCAAGGAACAGGAAGAAATAAGGAGGCCTCTGGATGGGTACAGATATGAATGTGTGTTAGCCGTTGTCTCTGCTAGCTTGTGACTTTGTTTCTCATGATGCTGTAACGTATATAAAGCCTAAGAGAATTAAACTCGAGGCTGCCGCAATATTGACTCAACAGCTGTCCTGATTTCTAACCTTTGTCTCTTGTCTGTTGTCTCTGAGTCTTCTTTTCTGTCTTTCCTATAATCCTCACTCCCCGCTCAGAGGATTGTTCAACCTCACACTGGCAGGACAGGGACAGTTTCTGTTTCATTTATCTTAATAAACAAAATACTGATCAGACGCGGAGTTATATTTATCAACCTCACTAAGATATGGAAGCTTTATCTACTCCTGGTATAGTCTACCAGCCACCAACAAAACTCTTCAATTTTATATAATTACATTTTTATCTGTGGTTATTTTACAAACATCAAAATGTAGCACTGAAGTCCCTTTTATCTACTTGGCATACAAATTAAATTAAAACAATAGTCATGATTTGGCAAAGTAGAATATTTTCAGGTTTAAAATTCCCTCATTATATATTCCTTTCCTAAACAGCTCCAAGTTTAAATTGCCATTTTGGTCACTAGGAGCAAATATTAAAAATATTTATTCATATTTTAATTGTATAAAGATTTTCATTATACATGATTATATATAAATCATTATATATATATGATTCTTATTTATAGATACATAAAAATTACTCAAGTAGCAGTACCTAAGTTATAGGAAAAAGAAGAATTGATGTTAGGTTTTTATCTCAGTATCTCACTGTATAAGATTATATAAATTTGAATATATATATTCAAATCATGCAAAAGCATTGTACTGGCTGGTTTTGTGTCAACTTGACACAAGCTGGAGTTATCACAGAGAAAGAAGTTTCAGTTGAGAAAATGCCTCCATGAGATCAAGGTGTAAGGTATTTTCTCAATTAGTGATCAAGAGGAGAGGGCCCCTTGTGAGTGGTGCCATCTGTGGGCTGGTAGTCTTGGATTCTATAATAAAGCAGGCTGAGCAAGCCAGGAGAAGCAAGCAAGCCAGTAAGCAGCATTCCTCCTTGGCCTCTGCATCAGCTACTGCTTCCTGACCTGTCTGAGTTCCAGTCCTGACTTCCTCTCCTGATGAACAGCAGCATGGTAGTGTAAGCTCAATAAACCCTTTCCTCCCCTACTTGCATCTTGGTCATGATGTTTGTGCAGGAATAGAAACCCTGGCTAAGAAAAGAATTCACTATAATCCCTTCAAAAATCCTTCCTCTCCTTTCTCCCAGTCTCTTGAGTATCATTATAAAGGTCGTATGATGTCATTACTAGGTTTGAGCTTTTTTGCTGTGCTAGACATGATGCTAAGATGAAAGACAACCTTGAAAACTCAGGAATATTTTCTCTGAAGTTTCAAAATAGTATGTCCATGCACTTGGAATTATCAACTGTCTAAATGGGAATGGTCTAAACTTATACTTTAAGAAACTTTGCTAGTAAGTTCAAAGAAGTTACATGGGTTCTTCAGGAATGATTTCAATGTTTTAGAATTAAACAGCTCATTCACCACTGGGCTTTGCCCAGAAGGCTGTATATAAAAGTAAATTAAGCCTGTGGATGAGGGAGAATACTCGTTATCAATACATTGTATGTTTACCTCTCCAACTGTCTGTATGCAGTTCTACATTTTCATCATATTTAATCCATTCGGTCTGACCACTTGAAAAGTGAACAGAGAGAATGAGCATCTAGTAAGTTATGAGCTTGCCTCTTGTTACTGGGAGTTCACTGAAGCAGTTAGGAGAGGTCCTTGGAGAATGAGAACTCACTAAAATCACATGTATTGCCCAGTAGCAAATTCATTTTGAGGAAAAATTGCCACTTTGACTGATCAGAGGTCACAGGTAGAACAGGGACCTCAGAGAATCACAATCGTTCCCCACAGGTGAAGGACCCATTGAGTGCAAAAGGCAATGGTAACTAGACAAAAACGTATCCCCACTAAAATTCCATCAGAGGAGTTATAACAGCCTTTGGCTTTATGGATCCTGTCAAAGAGAAATGACTTCTGCTATCACAGACTGCGAGCTGTAACCCCTGCCAAGTTCTATAGAGACACCAATAGAACAGCTCCGTGAGATTTCAATGGAGACTGACTCAGGGAAATAATAGTAATGCCTTGCAGTGTTCATCTGAACTCTGTCATGACTTTCAGAGAATCCAATATAGTGTGTGCTTATTTCCTGGTAGAAATGTAATCTGAGAAATCCAAAATGCCTCAAAAAACTTCACAAAATTTTAAAACCTGATTTACATGTAAATATTTAAATCTAAAAGAAAGCTGCTTTCTTCGCCATACGAAGTAGAGATTTTCAGTTTTTTAAGCAGCCCTCTTGTTTGTTTCCTAAAGCGTAATAAATAGTCGTTCTTTGTGTGGATTTCTTAGTAATAAAAACAGATAAAAGAACATTCAAATTGTCATAAATTGTGTGTGTGTGTGTGTGTGTGTGTGTGTGTGTGTGTGTAAAGGATATATATTTAAGGCATCTCTAAATGCATCAGTAAGGTCAAAAATATTTATCTTGGTATAAATTTACCAGAAAGAAAATAGCCATTGGTTAAGGAAAACATATATCATTTCAAATTCAAGATAGTGACTGGTTTGAAAGGATCCAGATATCCAGACCTAATATTCAGTCACTTAATATTCTTCCAATATTGTCCAAGCTCACAGAGATGAGACTGATTCTGTTAAGATTTCCAGGGGCTGTGGGGTCATTAATCATTTTGAATTAAAATGTTTTCTGTGAAGCTTAGTTATCTTCCACCTTGACTTTACAAACTTATTCAAAGTGAATAGTGTAAAATCAGAGTACAAACACTGAAAGCTTAGAAATCCAATCCCTTTGACAGGAAGTATAAGTAGTCACACCTTTCAGATATTTAGTTCTAGTCAATAAAATCAGAGCAGCGGGGAGAGTTCTACACAGGAAAGAAGACAAAGACTCCTGCTTAATAACTCATTAGTGTCTAAAAATTAGGACAATCCCATGTTCCTCCTAAAAATAACTTTTCCTGCTAACTGTGGAATAATTTAAATATTGAAATAAAGTGAGAAAAATCTGCACTTAATTAGCTATCTTACGCCTACCACAAAGAAACCTCATCATCAGAGACTGAGTTTACCATGTTTCTGAGAGATAATAGCACAAAGTCACTTTGATGTTAAAAGATATAAACTCATGAGTCTTTTAACTAATAAAGGGGAAATATAAAAGAAACTTTACTAGAATTTAAATCATTTTCATTGCTTCATTTAGTACCTTCTTGTTTATCCTAATACCGTATTTCTACTAGTACTCTATCAATCTGACATGAGGCAAACACAATGAAAGCTATGGTACACTGAACTCTGATTGTCCATGGTGGTGAACCTTCAAATTTAACAAAATTTTCTGCTTCATGTTTAAAACAGGACTTGAAACCAAAAAGAGCTAAACAAACTACACCACATGTACTTTCATGGACAAACTGTACCATATGTGCTTACATGAACAAAATTGACTGCTCTTTGCATGGATAAAATTAATTTCCACCATAATTATATGATAAAGAGGAGCCTAATAAGTTTAAATTGAAAAGAAGAATACTCACTCTGGATCTTTACTGTATAGTTATTTCTCAGCTAATCTCTTAATTGATAAATGAAAATGATAATTAAATTGATTTTTTTTTTTTTTTTGCTGAATTTATCACATTCATATGTCACGGAACATGGAAAAAGTATAACTAGGATCCAGCTAGAAGCATACTGTTCCCAATTATGGAAGGTACTGTCCACAGTATCAGAAGAAACATGTAATCATAAATGTCACTCAGCTAGAGAACCTATGAGCTACAATATCAACCTCCTACAGCTCCCATACTGGGGGAATGATGACACACTTATTATATGAGCAACCAGTCAGTTTTTAGAATTGATCTACTTCATGAGTTGCAACTCATACCGCTTAGTGTTATTGAAACCAAATCCTAAGACTTGATAGGTCATGTGCTCCAAGGGAATAAACTATTATTCTATTACTGAACTTAGAACTAAAAGCACTCATAGTGTTATATTGCTATACCCATCGGTCAGTCCATCACTCCACCCTCATAAGGAAAACTTCTTTTTTCAGTGGAGAGTGATTCACACAGAGATTCACTACTAGAGAATGGACAGACAGTGAGAGACCTTGAAGAGCATTCAACCATAACTGGACAGTCTTTATCACACTCTTCTCTTCAAGGCTAAATTATCTGTGCTGTGAAGGAAGCAGGGATATGTTAAGAGTTATAGGTGGTGGAAACCCCAACACAGCAAGGCTGGTGCATATACAAATTCACAGAGATTATGACAGCATGTACAATACCTGCACAAGTTCAAAACAGACAAAATCCCATGGACACAAATCTTACCCCTAATTAAGAAACTACTTGCAACTGATACCTTTTGAGAGAGGGAATGACACTGCAATTACCAAACACATTCCAAGAACATCTCATGATCTGAAGTAAATGACAAAAAGAAAGCGACTCAGTGGTTATTGTATGTGTTTTTGTTTTATTTTTTTTTTTTTTTAAAGAAAGTAAAATTAGGTGGACAAGGAAATGTGAAGCCATTGTGAGAAGGAAAAGAACATGATCAGTATATTCTACATGAAAAATTTAGGAAACAGCGAAATAAAAAGAAATCCAAAGAATGATTAAAAAAGTAAAACATATTTGTAGTAAAGTAACATCTTTGAGAGGAGAAATGTTGTCATGAAGACTTTTTGACAAAAGCACATCTTTGAGATGTCTCTTTCAGTAGAATAAATACAGATGAAAAACAAAACAAAATAACAACCCTAAAAGACAAAAATTCAAACAAACAAAAATCTCCAATATTTTACATTGGGAATGTAGTTGCTTTAAGTAACACTCGAATCCTTTGGGAAAGTTCATTTTATCAATGTTGTACCTTTGCTAAAATAAATATGTAAATAAATCAGTTTGAAGAAAACAATTATATGGTATGCCATAGATGAGGTGGGTTTTAAGATAGGTGATGATCACTCTATATATTAATTTTTAAATAATACTGGTAATAAGTGTATACTTGCATTTGATTTTTAGTGGTAAGTATACTCTTGCCTTAGATAATACAGGCAAATTTTTCAACATTATTTTATTTCCCACGGTCAGATAGCCAGAACTTTGGATAACAACACCATGATTCTAAGTTAGTGCATAAAAATGAGTTCCCTGAGAACTGATGCAATTTTAGAGAACAGTGAACCAACCTTGTTTATGAGTTGTTTTGTCTTTGAGAGAAAAGTTATCATTGCAGGCAAACAAATACCCAAAGATTAGAATGTTCAAGTTGCATTTAGAGCCCATACCTCACACATCTACTGGTAACATCAGTTTCTCCATGTCTGCTTTCAGTTGGATTAGTCAATTCTCATGTGACCTCACAGGTGTCTTTTGAATTTATAATTTATGGTAAACCCTCTTTTATCACTTCAGTATTTTACAGGCTAAAGTATAGCATTGCTGCATAAATGACAGAAAGATTAATTCTTGTTACATTTATATCCACGATCAGGGCTTATTCCTTTTGTAAAGGGACGTTAGTATAACACAACTAGAAATGAAATACTATCATGTGATTCTTCCAACTGTATTCATTTTCATTAAGGTGGTTTTAAGCTTTTTAAAAAATTCTCTATTCTGATTAAAAGTAAATTTTAGGGTTCTTTTATTCCTCATTCTGTCTAAAGTAACTTTTTAAAATAGTATTGTATACAATTTAAGGTTGTACGCCCATAACAGCTGATTTAATATTATTGGTGACAAAGTTAACATGCATAATTGTGTGTTAATTACTCAGATTATGATGTATATGTATAGCTTACCTCTATTTTCACTAGGAATATTTCAATTATACAATAATTATCCATTGAACAGATTTTACTTCTTTATACTGTTATTTTTGTCCTTTCTTCTCTATTTTGTCTAGTATATATTGTCATACAGGAATAAAAGAACATATGACTACACTCAATCTAACAGTGTCTCTTAGGTTTAATCTATTATAATGGGTATAATTCCTGGATTTCTCAGGAAGCTTTTGTCAACCTCATAATAAGGATGGATGATGTCCCCTTTAAGAAGCTAACCATATTGTGTGTTTGGAGGGTTTCTGCCTTCATGCTTAACCATGGGAGATGATTCTCTGATATCCCCATTATCATCTGCCTAGGGATGCAGATGGAATGGAAATTGGTTTCCAGTGCTTTCCCAAGATAGCCACTTTAACAGTAAAGAACATAAACGCCAACACCTGATACTCAGATCTTTATGGTAATATCACTTACGCAATATTCCATTTGTTAGAAATAAGTAACATCTCCAGGCAACTTTCAAGTCAGTAGAGTTGCAAAAGCTAGTGAATGCCAGGAAGCAAGGATGGTGACATCATTGTCCTCTATCTCGCCTCTGTGATTCACATTAGTTCTACAGTTAAAGCTATGTTTTAAAGGTATGTGGTCTGCTTAATTTCTGCCAAAGTCTTCTCACATACTATGACTTCAAATTTCAGGATCTTGTACCTGCATCAGAGAAAGTTGTGAAAAGCTGCCTCTGTTTTGCCTTCTGAACTACAACAAATTGAGTACACAACCTGCTGATCTTTAGCCAAATATTTAATAAAGGTAAATGCTTTGTTCTCTACACATACCTATTATACCAATGATGGGATAGACGTTTCTCGAATACAGATGTGTGGGTTTTCAAACTCTCCCTCTATTTCATATCGTTAGAGTCTCTCTCAAGTGAAAAATCATTTCTTACCCATCTTACCCTTTTGTACTAGCTTTCTTATGTTGCATGCTGGCATTGCCTCCAAAGAAAACACCCACCTATCCTCTCAAGAAAAACCTTTACCAAACTTAATATTTTGAAGGTAACCTCAGGCACAATACCCCACATTTGACTAATCCTGGGTGTTGAAAAATATATTTTTGACACACTTACATTCCTTTTAAGCTCATAATTTTATGGTAATTGTGCATTTGACATTTTCTCTAATATAATTAATTAACTTTAGCATCAGTTGCTATCTAACAAAGACAAAACTATCAAGATCAATAACTCTTTACTTCTTTATGTTATTCCTTCGGTTCATTGCCTCTTGAAAAGCATATAACATGATAATTATTGAAAATATAATTATTTAACTATTCTGAAAATCTGACCAGGCCCAGAAGCATATGTCTTAGATTAGAAACTCTACTGGGAGCAAGTGAGCTATCTCCTCCCACCTCCTTTCCTCCCTTCTCCTGTCAGAGTAAATCAGCCATCTCCAATTTATAAGGCATAGTGAGATTCAAGGGTAAATATAATAAAACAGAGTGTCAAGAACACTGTTAATTTAGGCAAAATGATTTATTTCAACTTTTAACAACCAGGTTGTGAGGCAGGAAATCAAATACAGATTTGTTGAAATGTTGAGCTATTAATATTGAGTGGTCTAGCCTGAAGACCAGCAGAAAAAGCAGTATGAAGGTAACTGTGTAGATTTCAGGACAACCAGCCAGGCTGCCATCCAAAGTACAACCTGTATATCACTGGAAGAATTTGCATATATGGTGCCAGTAAATTCAGATTCTCACAAGATTCTCCTTACAAGAAAATTAAATGAAGCACCTTCCACCAAATAGGCCATGTTTTATGGTGTAAATAAAACAAGCATTTTCAGCAAGTAGAGGCCCATTTCTGCTAAGCAATTTTTCAACCTGTGTGTGAAACAAGATATGGCATGTACCAACCACTCCAGATGCACATAAAATCAGCAGAGTATGAAAAGTTGATTCATGAAGCAAAATTCTACTATAACCCTTGCTTCCAAGACTCCTAGGAAGGAGGTACCTTCCTTGAAACAACATATTCTTGTTATCACAACATGCAATGAGAAAACGAAAATTACAGAAGCTACAAATTTTAAATCCTTATAAACCAACCCTGCAGATTGTGTTTTAAGTAACTGCTCATTTAATACATTACATGTCTTTTGGTGATCATATATAAATTGATTTTGCATGATGGCTTTGTGGATTCAATCCCAGAACACATTGTACAAAGATAAAACCAACTCCCTTACATTGTCTTCTTACTTCCACACAGAACACAAAACACACACACACAGACACAAACACACAGACACACACACACACAGAGAAAGAGAGAGGTGAATAAATAAATACACATAAACAAAATATCCACTATATTAAAATAAAAGAATGTACAAAAATATAACATAAAGAAGCAAATTAGATATTTATAGAAATTAGTTTATATTTCTAAAATTTGAGATTTGTAAGTTTTAATATCTGAAAACTCTAATATGTGAAGTCTACATTTAAAATATACTTTTTAGTTTGGGCTGTATTTTAGACTTTGGCAGTGTTGTCTATCTCTATTGTGCCATTTGCCTTGTCTTGCTAATTGGCAAAACTAATTAAAATTTTATAATTTTGATGTAAATATGTTTTCCAGAAGTCACTCGTGTTCTCATTTTGTAGTTTTGGTAGAAAAACAAACTTTTAATAAGTTAAAAATAATAAACTGGTATTTGTCAGATAATATCTTCTAGGACACCATAATTGAACTTGTTCAAGGCCAGTAACCACCCAGGTATTTATAGGGCTACTGGGCAATATAGACTGACTAGAGCTGGTTTTATTGGGATTGAGAGACCATTTTTGGAATAAAACCAAACTTGTCCTTTACACTAGATAAAAAAAATAATGGCTTTAAACTGGTGAAGTGTATTGGATTTGTTTTTCCAAGGACATTTCTGCTTCATCGTGTGTCTCATGTAGGACTGGCTGACCACCATTTTAATTCAGATATAAGCATCTTTCCTACATGGACAAGGGACACTGTTGACATAAAGGAATGCTTAGTTATTTGTAATATTTAAAAGCCCAAGGGAAGTCTTAGCTACATGGATGTAAATAAGAAAGAATGAAATTTCAGTTGTAGTCATTTGGCATGATGAAAATGAGATTCTATTTGACTGAAATAATGTAGAGATAAAACAAGAAGAGTGGCAATACTTAAGTTTAAATATTACTGTTTTTTTTTTTATTTTAACCTGGAGTTCTTTTAAGAGAAAATGTGTGCTATAGGACAGAAATACTATTAAATATATTATCTTTAAAAGATGGATATTGAGTTAAGAATGAGTCAAGTATAGAAATTTTTCATTAAAGGGTCTGTCTACATTTTTTGTTGTGGTGGTTTTCTTTTTGTTTTTATTGCTGTCATAGAATACTATGACAAAAGAACCATTGTAAGTTGAATAAGAATGGCCCCTATTTTCTCATATAATTAAATTCTTTGACCATGACACTATTTGAACTTATTAAGAGTCGTGGCCTTGTTGGAGGAAGTGTGTGATTGGAGATGGGCTTTGACATTTCAGAAACCCAAACCAGACCTACTAGTGTTCTTTCCTCCTGCCACCTGCAAATCTGGATGTAGGGCTTTCTCTCTCTATGTCTCTCTGTGTACCACCTGCATCCGACCATGCTGATAATGGGCTGAACTTATGAAACTGTAAGTCCACCCCAATAACAAGTTTTTCTTTTCTTACAGAAATCACCCAGAACAAAGTATCTCTTCACAGCAATACAACACAGATTAAGACAAGGACTTTTATCTTAGTCTTACTCTTTGAAGGAGTAATAGGTTATGTTCATTTAGTTCAAGTTAATTCACATCACTGTAGAGAAGTGACAGACACAGGAGCTTAAGGGAACTGGCCTTATCACATAGAAAATCAGGAGCAGAAAAACCAAGGAGCATGCATGAGAGTTCTTAGGTAGTATTTTCTAATCATATAGAATTAGAATTCAAGATCTCCTGTATAAAAAATGATACCAACTCCAGTTGGCTTATCTTTGCTAGTTAATCAAGATAATTGAGATAATCCTGGGGAGGAATGTACAGAGGCTTCCCTTAACTTGATATATATTTTACACATAGGTAAGGCAGCCTGCCTCCTAGATAAGAAGTTGCTGATTAATATTAACTAACTATCAATAAGTATATTTGTTCAGAAATGCTTACTATATAAAATGACCTGAAAAGTTCAAAATATTTAGAAAACATAAAAATTAACTGTCACATTCAAGTGTTCAAAATAAAAAACAAAAAATCTGTACAGAGATAATTCCTCCTTTTCCCAGGGTATCACTAATTGTCTCAGAAACTAACTACTTAAAAGACTGCATGCAAAAATTACTTTTTTGTCTTTTTCTTCCTGTTCACCTTCACATGGTTTGAACTGAACCGGTGTCATGTACATACTAAGCATGCACTGTCACTCTGCTAAAACACCAGAACTTATTACACAGAATAAGAGTTGTTTGCAAACATTTATTTTATCAGTTAAGTTTCAGCTTCACAGGTAAGGGAGTCTGGACCACTGGAATGGAACAGGAAATCATTAGTCAATGGCACAACTATGAAGCCTGACACATGGTCAAGTTATTGTAACCTCTCCATTCCTCATCACCGCACTGTGGTCAAATTCTACAATTTCTGTGAGTTGTAAATGTAGACCCTTGAGAGAGCTGAGTAACTCGGGCATCTCTTCAATTTTGAAGGATTACAAAAATTCTTGTACTGTCTCAGAAAATGCAAAGAAACTGAGTCTGGTTTTATATGTTGTTTTCCTCATTTTTAAAGTTTGATTTTGAATTTTATACAGGTACATGGTGTGTTTTGATCAAACCCACCCCCATAACCTGTTCTAAATTCTCTTGCTTGCCACCCTCCCCCACCATTTTCCTCTCCAACTTCATGTGATATGTGTTTTGAAAACCTGAGTCCACCTCGTAATTTCTCTATGCACTTGCAGGATTCTCTGTTAGAGCATAAGTAGCCTTTATATTCCATATTCTTGAAGAAAAGAAAGTGCCTTCCTTGCAATTCATCACCAGCTAATAGCTCTTCATTTAGGGGTGAAACTTCATGATCACTTTAATGTTCTATGTTAGGAATTTGTCTACCTTGAAATTTTACAGATCTCAGGTATGCTATCACAACAGATGTGAGGTCATATGTTCAACTAACCGATTGTGTCCAAAAAGCTCTGTTCAGCTGTAGTGATCCACTGCCTCCAGCTCCAACGATCATTCTTCCTCTCTTATGAAATGAATCCGAAGCTTTGAGTGGTGATACAGTAGAACATTGATGCATGATTTATGGTTGAGCACTCCATAATCTTTTATTCTCAGAATGCTCACTAAATGTGGTCTCTGTGTTGACAGCTCTGTATTGTAAATGGAAGTTTTTCTGAAGCACATTGACAGATGCAACAATGTATGAGTATAAAGATAACTCATTAGGAATAAATTTAATAATGTATCCATTTAGCATACTAATAGTAATAGTTTCACCCCTTGGGCCTCTAACCTCTCTTGAAACCATTTCTTGGTGTGGTAGCAGTGCCTAGCATGGGTTCAGCATTGTGGAATGGGTTTTAAAACCAGTCACAGAGTGTTTGGCTACTCAGATAACTTTGGGGCACTATTGCACCAGAAAAGATGGCTTGCCAGGCTAGTTATTGATGAAGCTTCTAGGCTTCACCTAAAAACCAAGTAGAATTGCAAATGTTTCTTTACTTATTTTAATTATTTCCAGGAATATTAGTTCATACTCATAAACATAAAGCATAAAAAATTAAACGGAAAATGTATACATTTTTAAAATATGGCTAAAAAGATCAGTGACATTTTAAAAATTATGAAATATATGATGCCCTTCTTATTTTTCTCTGCCCAAAAGATTGTCTCTGAATATCAGCTAACTATAAAATAAGTGAAACAAAATTTAAAACGTTGTGTGCCAATTATAGATTTCAGCAAAAAGTCTGTAGTAACTCCATAATTAACTTTAATTATAAACTCCATCAAGCCGAAGAACATAAACCAAAAAGAAATAAAAAAATATGCCAGTGTATGTGTGCATGACTCTCTGTGTGTGTGTGTGTGTGTGTGTGTGTTTAAAGTGACATAATTAGGATACCAAAGCAGAGCAAATTTGAAGGGCTCAGATTCAGAAATTAATGTGTATTATCAGTAAGAAGCTGGGAAATGTTGTATTTTCTTCCATTTGATGTATTCTGTTTTAAGGTTGACTTTCTAGAAATTAAGTTACATTTCATTAGTTTCATGGAACAGAAAAAAGAATATAATACACAGAAATATGGACATTTCTGGAAAAGAGAGTCATTTATTAGACTCCATAATTTTTATTAGAAGGGGTATAAGCTAATAATGAGAAGAACTATAAAGAGACCATAAAATGCTCAACCAGCCTAGTAGGGTATTCCTGTGACAACCTGACCATGTTTTGGGGAGACTGTGGAAAGACTTTGGAACTTTGAGCTAGAAGAGTCATTGGGATGTTAAGAGCTCTATGGGGTGTTCTGTAGGAGCTTGGAAGATAATGTTGAGAACAGTGTAGAAGATGGAGCCCTGGCTTGTGAAATTTCAGAGGGAATATTAAAGACTCTTTTCAGGGCCATTGCTAGTTTGATTTAAGATTCTGTGGTTTTGGTTAGCTAGGGTTGAAGAAATCATCTGTGATGAACAAGATACCAAACCTACTAAAGCAAAACCTTGCATTGCTGGGACATTTGATGATGCTGGTTAGCTGGAGCTAAGATATTAGCAGTGATTAAGAAGAGACCAGCAACATTAGGGTGAAATCTTTTGAGAAGTACTTTCTGAGAGCACAGAGGCTGCATTTCAGAGATAACCAGGGTTGTACCTTGTGCTGTGGCTAGACTAGGTAATGTGTAAGAGTCACCCAGGTGGTACTGGTTTTGAAGGCATGAAGGAGTCATGAAGAGCATCTGAGGCCTGAGCACTGTGAGAGGTGAAGGTGCAGCCTCAATTGCAATTGACAGCCCAGGACTGAGAAAACGCCTCTATGAGATCCAGGTGTAAGGCATTTTCTCAATTAGTGATCAAGGACTGAGGGCCCCTTTTTGGTGGTACTATCTGTGGGCTGGTAGTTTTGGATTCTCTAAGAAAGCAGGCTGAGCAAGCCAGAAGCAGCAAGTCAGTAAGCAACATTCCTCTATGGCCTCTGCATCAGCTCTTGCTCCTTGACCTGCTTGAGTTCCAGTCCTGACTTCCTTTCGTGATGAACAACAGCATGGAGTGTAAGCTCAATAAACTCTTTCCTCGCCAACTTGCTTCTTGGTCATGATGCTTGTACAGGGATAGAAACCCTGACTAAGACATTTCCCTACCCTGGGTCATCAAGCTTCCACAGGACCAAGGGGCTCCCCTCCCAGTGATGCCAGATTAAGCAATCCTCTGCTACATATTCAGCTGGAGTCATGGGTTCCCCGATGTGTACTCTTTGGTTGATGGTTTAATCCCTGGGAGCTTTGGGATATTGGTGTTCTTCCTAAGGGGTTACAAACCCCTTCAGATTCATTCTTAATATTGACATAAAACCATCTTAGAAGGTTGATTCCTAGACTCTGCGTAATGTATCATTATAGTTATCTGATAGTGTTCAGATATATATTTAAGTATATTTTAATAAGTGTATCAATGAACTGTATAAAATAAATACTATATATACATTTATGTATATATTTATATTTGTTATTAATACATTTAAGAAAATAAAAATCAGGGTATTATTTTTGTAAAAATAGAAAAACAGAACTAGAGAAATTGAACTTATAACCCTGCTAGGCATCATGATTTTATTAAAAGACAAACAGGGCACATGCACTTAGTTCCAAGAGAAGTAAGAAGAAAATGTCAAAATGAAATGTATTCAGAATCACAGCCACTACAGTTAAATATAACATATCAACAATTGTTTAATCATAAGAAAACTTATAGAAGGGACAGAGAATAAGAAAAATTAATTAAAGAAAATAAATAACAAACAAACAGAACAACAAAATATCTCTAGTACTTTAAGACAACCAGCAGTGCACCCATATAAATCAGAAATAAATTCTTAAGTGTATCGACACCTTGGCATATACTGTGAAAACACAGTAAAAGAAGAATGAAATAAAATGAAAGTCTAGACAAATATTAAGCATAGTTTGCTTTCACAGAAACTTTCACAGAAAGCAAAGCCAGAACAAAATAGCAGGCCTGATATCTAATGTTACTAAGTTTATTTAATAGACCTTAGAAAAACAATTCATAGTTTACTAGACTGAAAGAAAATAATTTAAAATTTACAATACTGAGAAAACATGTTTAAGATAAATAAAGTCTAAAAAAATATTCAGGTAAAGGAAAATAACTATGATTTTTTTTTTTTTCAGTAAATCTATGAAAATGGAAATTACCCAGAATGGCTTTTTCAATGACTAGGGAAATAAAGTAGAATCTTAAGTATGAGAGATATCAGGCAGAACTGTAAAATAAATGCATTTCAAAAACATGCTAATTATAGGAAATATCCATGAAAACAAAACAGTATACTAATTAAAAATATAATTTACGTTATAGATATGAAAAAAACTATAAAATAAGAAGTAAGTGGAGGGTGTACTTACAAGTAAAAATGTAAGTAAGTTTTGAAATGTTGATCTAATAGCAAAATAGAAAACTGTACAACCTTTAAATAAAGCAAGTGCGTGATATTGAAAAACTACCATTAAACTAAAAATAAAATTATTTGGAGGAAATGTAAAAATAAAATAATGCAACTAACAGAATATAAGAAATGAAAGTACACACAGTAGAAAGGAAAAACAAAAGCACCACATCAAACTAATAGATGCTTAAGGGTAGAGTTCAGACTTAGGTATAAAATGTTACCTCACAGAGACCTAGCATGGTATTATTTCATCGCCTGCTGCCATTAACTGATATAGCTTCAGGCTACATATAAAAGGACACCCCAGCGCTCTCTCGCTCTCTCTCGCTCTCTCTCTCTCTCTCTCTCTCTCTCTCTCTCTTCCAAGTGTTTTCTGAAGGTTTTTCTCTGCTCCTTTCTGTCCTTTCTGTCTGTCCCTGCCCCCTACTTTTCTGCCTTCATGGCTCTGCTCCCATCTGCCTCTACCCCTTTTCTGCTTCCCCTTCCTCCAAATAAACCTCCTGTGTACCAGGTCTTCTGTATCACGGCATATTTCTCAAGGGACACTTTAACATGGGCCTGCTAGGACCCCAGTAAGGATTCCACCCAGTTATTTTATTGTTTGTGCTTAGTTTGCTATCTGTTTCTAAGGGAATGTGGATATTGTTTCCTGGGATGACCAAAACAGAACCTGAGGTAAAGATTGAATTGATAAGTAAATGAAAGACTGGGCTTTTAATCTTCAGAAGGTTTTAATCCAGAAAGGTTTTTAGAATATCAAGTGAAAGCTGTCTCAAGCAGAGAGAGCTTTCTGGAAATCTGTGTGAAGCTAAACTTGTAATCCACATTTTGACTTTTTTTTTGCAGTTCTTAGGTACACCTTAGTAAGACCCTGCCCCTAGGTCAGTGGTACTTACTTCCAGACCTCTAGTGAGATACTGAGAAGCCGATCTATGCAAAAGCAAGAGGTTTATTTTCTGGTGCATAGGGGTCCACTGGGACCTATGGTGCTGGCCACATATGCGGCAGAGGAGGGTCTTGTAAGCAATCAGGGGGAGGAGAAGCCCTTGGACCGAAGGGTGTTAGATGCCTCAATATAGGAGAATGCCAAGGAAGGAAGACAAGAGTGGGAGGGTGTGTGTGTGTGGGAATACCCCCATAGAGGCAGGAGAAGGGGGAAGGGAAGATCTGGAAAAGGGGAAACATTTGAAATATAGATAAAGTATCAAAAAAAAAAAATTGTCCCTCTAGGAGAGTGACTAGAAGGTGACCCCCCAATGGCTATTCCAAACATTTTTAATACTATTTAGGGCACAGGCTACATCAGCAATGTTATAGTTCAACCTTATTGGCTAAGCACATCGACCTTTTAATCTATTGGGAAGCAAGCATGACAGGAATTTGAACTCTACCTGAAACTTTCCAGAGGGTCAGGTGACCATCAGTCAGTACATTCTGAGCATTTTTACCAAGAAAGTTCCTAAGGGTACAGAATTGAACTTGGCCTAGCCTTGACCACAGGCAGGAGGGAGAAGGTATAGGAGGGTGTGGGACTTGGAAAAGCTCTTAGGGTCCCTCACCTACTCTAAGTAACCCCTCTTTAAGCTGAATGTCATCTTCCCAGGGAAGAGCACAATAGGCATTCAGTGCCAAACAGTCAGCCCGAGAACACACATACAGGTATCATTTATGTACTAAACAAGGCATATTTTGGAACATTATATTTGAATTTAAAAGAGAGTGGAGAAGGTTTGTAGAGCGAAAAGGAAGGGCATATTTTTTAAATTATGTTATAACCTCAAAATTGCAGTAGTACAAATGCATTTTACAAACTGACCTATGTCTTAATGTCAGGACAAATATTATCTGAACAGATACTGAAATTTTGAAATAAAGCTTGCAAAGTATCTGTCAGCCAGCAAAAGCCATGAAAATCCTAAAGAAAATAAAGTGGTGAACTTGTTCTTCCTGAAAATGCTACTTTTCATAACCAGGTTGTATTCATAAAATGCCCTAGCAAATAAAGTAAACAATAAATAAAGTAAACAATGTAAGAAACAGCTTGTCGGTTCCGTGGGCAGTTGATTTATGTCAAAGGTAGCAGTTACAGTACACTAAATGCATCCCTGGGGAAACAATATAGCATGTTCACTGTGACAAGAATAGTAAAAAACAAACAACAAACAAACAAAGCAAAACAAAAAATGTTTGGGCTTTCTTTTCAAAGGAGGGTGTATTTGAAAGCATTCTTTGGATATTGCCAGTGGCTAGGGTCATTTACCAAAAAATAAAGATGGAATGTACCAAATTCAAAGCCATGGGGAACTGGGAATATTTTCAGCTGTTATCCAGATAGTAGAGTTGGTAGACAGTGGCTACAGAGAATAAGATATAGGAAGAAAACTATGAATGCCCTTTCATGTTAAGTGATAAAAATATTATTAGACTATGAATTACTATTATACTGTGAGAAAATGACATTCCTTTTACAATTACAAATTTTGAAAATGATTTAAAAAAATACCTAATTGTGTAGGTGCAATATGAGATTTTACCTGATTTTGAAAGACAAAAAGGAGACAAAAATCTTCTATCTTTTTTATTGTTTGTATTGTGACTAACTTAGAATTGTGTTGTTGTTATCCACATTTCTGTTAACTACCTATCCATGGGAAATAAAATCACCCATATTTAAAGCACGAGCATACTTATCACTACAAATCAAACGCAAGTATGCTCTATTACCAATGTTCATCCCTTGGATATATTCACGTAGGTGGACACTATTTAAAAATCAGTGTACAGGGTCATCATCTTAAAACTCCTCTGGTCTGTGGGGTGCCATGTAATTAAATGTTTTCTTCAAACTTTCTATCATTTAATTATTTATTTTAGCAAAGATAGAACATTGATAAAATGACATTTCCCAGAGGATTGGGCTTTACTTTTTTTTTTTTTTTTAAAAAAGACAAATTAAAATCACACTTTAAGAGAATAAAATAGTTATTTCACACTTGCTAAAATAGCTTCAGTGCTGAACATATTTTCACTTGGTTAGAAAAAACTGGAATGTTTCTGAAACATTAAGCATTTTAACATTGAAGTACAAAAAAAGAAAACGAAAAAGAAAAAGAAAAAAAAAATCCTCAAACAACAATGAGGAAAACATGCTAGTGACTTGCAGTGAATCCTGACCATTGAAATCAATTTTGGTGATACGATATAACATGAAATGAAGTCAGGTACAGAGACATGGTTGGGTGGATCTATTTGTCTTACTATAACTTGGACTAAAGCCATTCCCAGTAATCCCCTGTTACGCTGGTTTTAGGGTCATTCATTCGATAATCAGACCTTGTAAAAATGCAAAATTCAGTCAGCAGGAGCAGACTGTGGCACAAGAATGTCATCAGCAGGAGACTGAGTGCTGGCAGGGGTATTTGATTCAACACAGGATTTGAGGTTGAAAACACACTTACCCACTCCAGAAGTGGCTGATGCATAACAAGTGCACTTTCCTGTCTTCTCCATTCGCCACTCCCCTTCCTCTGCCCTGGCTCTCTTCTCACCACTTTGATGATTTCCCTAGGTTCTCACCCTGGTCTTATCTCTTATCCTCTCAAAATGAATGAAATTGGCAGGTTTACTGAGGAAGACATAATCTACCTTAGGTTGTCTTCTAAAAGCTACACAATTCCAGGGTTTAAATTGTATACAGAAAAGCAATCAAAGGCATCAACTGGAAACCGCCCATCCCTAGGAGGGAATAGACCTTTGCAAACAGCATGCTCCACTTACTTGACCAGCAAGGGCTGAAGAAACAGAGCCAATACTAAAAGATACTATAAGAGCCTGTTGTGTATCCTCTGAAAGGATGCTTATTTCTATATAGAAAATATTTTACTTGGGTATATACATATATGTATGTTTATTTATATTTGCACACTAGTTTTTCAAGGCTACAGACCTGATTTCCTACAACCCCTGGAATCCTCATTCTTAAAAATAGAGAAACAAGGTGAATCTTACTGTCACTGTCTTCTGTATATTACCAAAACTACTCAATACAAATTTTGAACCTCATTAAAGGTACCCTGTGTTGGTGTAATGTATATTGGATTCGAACTATTGGAATATATATATATATGTGTGTGTGTATGTGTGTGTGTGTGTGTGTGTATGTGTGTGTGTGTGATGTGTGTATGTGTGTGTGTGTGGTGTGTGTATGTGTGTGTGTGTGTATGTATAACATAAATATAGATGACTATATCCTCACATATTATATGCCTGGATGAACAGTCTACATAATATGTGTCTTTGGTACTTGTGCCAAATAAAAAGCAAAAAAAAAAAAAAAAAACAAAAAAAAACCAAGAATGTTTCCTTGGTTTAGATGGTATGTTTCCCATCATCTGTCTTAAAGTACAAACTTGACAAATTTAAAAATCTGTTATTAGGAAGCAGATGCAGAGGCAAACAGCCAAACACTAAACAGAGCCAGGGGATCCCCATAGGAAAGAGAGAGGAAGGGCTGTAGTAGCCAGAAGGGTATAGAAATTGGCACAGAGAATCAACTAAGCTGGGCTCAAAGGGCCTCACAGAAACTGAGTGACAAACACAGTTCTGTGAGGGGTCTGCATGGACCTTATGGTTTTTAGCTAGGTGTTCTTGTGGGACTCCCAACAGTGGGAGTAGGAGGTGTTGCTGACACTTTTACCTCTGCTTGGGACTCTTCCTCTTACTGGTCACATGAAGCCATGAAAAGAGAGTTTATGACTAGTATTAATGTGCCAGGTTAAGCAATCTGGATATCATTGGAAGGTCTTATTTTTTCCCTTTCCTTTCATTTCCTCTTTCCTTCTTTCTTTCTTTCCTTCTTTCTTTCTTTCCTTCTTTCTTTCTTTCTTTCTTTCTTTTGTTTTTTGCCTTTTCTTTTTCAATGGGAAACAAGAGGAATTAATCAAGGGGAGAGGGGAGGTGGAAGGTAGGGTGGAGGCCTGACTGGGGAACTTGGAGGAGTTGAAGGAGGTGAAATTACAATAAGAATGTAAATTATGAGAGAAGAATAAAAGTTTAAAAGAAAGGACTGCATTAAGTATGGAGCATGTCAACATCGAGAGACAAAGGCTAGGAATAAGTGAAAGTTCCAAGGCTAGCCCAGTCTACAGAGAAAACTTCATATGAGACAGAGTTACATAGTGAGACTGTATTTCACGAAACCAAGCAAAACAAGACAAAGCAATAATAAACAAAAAGAATATAAAATAGATGTAAATGAAAGACAGATTCATTCAAAAGAATAGCCATAATCATTGATTAATTTTCCCTATAAATAAGGGTTTATTGTATCATAACATATAACACAGTTTTAGTGAATTATAGCATCAATATATACATGTATTCACTGGACAGATTCAGAAATACTTTATTTCAATGGAACACACTAACAGAACAATTACATTTCAAAATTAATACGCTAATTATGCCTAGCTAAGCAGTTATCTCACTGACATCTATTATACGTTTACCATGGTTGTACTTAATGTGACACAAGTTGAAATAGAATAATTGAAATTAAATTTTGCTTTTGGATCAGCACTATGATTATGTGTTTTTTGTTTTCTACATTGTTATATAAGATCAGCAGTCTCATAATGCTCTAGAATTCACTGTAAGACTTTATTGAAACTGGAAAATTCAGCTTTGGTTGATATTTTATCTTTATTTAAATTGAAAACTACATATTCTCTGTGTACATACGTAATTTCCTAAAACTATATTTACATATTTTTCTTTCATTTTAAAATGTTTATAATATACTGATTCTTTTTTTTTTTTCTTAATCTTTCTTAGGTGGAAACTCTTCCCCAAATCACAATGAAAACATTTAAAATTAAATACAGAAGGTGCCAGAATTAGAATGTTCCAACTCATAATTGCTAAGCTTAAGGACAATATAAAACTGATAGACATTATTAAATAACAGTTCAAATACTGAATCACAGACTAGAGAGAGAAAGATCATCAGGCAATGTGTTTCCCATAAAATCAAGGAAACCTGAGTTTCAAATGCCTGCTACCTACAAAAAAAAAGCTAATGATGGTTGTACTGGAAATTAAGTAATGAATACTATTCAAACCAAAACACTGTCATGCAGAAAGGGACATAGCATAGGGAAAAAGAAAACAAATGGCCTTTGTGCTGATTTGGCCTTTAATTTGAAGACACTCTTATCCTTTTTGTCTGTAGATCAGAACTGCCTCCCCAAACTTGGAGTCCTAGAAAACAATGATTCATCCAGGGAAGAGTTTGCTACCTGAGTCTTTCCCTCCTTTCCTGATCCCTTGTTGAGGATGTCACCTGTAAGGTCCTTTCTTTCTGAGTCTTGAACAGTTAGCTCTAACTTCCATGCAGGAGTAGGAGAGCCTAGGGTCTCCCACTTGTTTGTAACTCCTGTAAACTCTAAGAGCATCTCCTGTTGGCCATGGACAGTAATGACTGGGTTCTTACAGCCACAAGCACGAAAGCAGAGACACAGATGCAAGGAGGTCACTTAGGCAGAGGCTTAGTATGAAGTACCAACTACAGGTTATGAGAACCATGTTTCTGAAGATAAGGTAAAAGCATCTACCTGAGAAGGGCATCTCCTTCCATTGACCTGTGGCCTACATATAAACATGTGTACCGGCTTGTTCCTCTGCAGTTTGAGCACACACAAGAACAATTATATGCATACACACCACACACATAGGTAACACACAAACATGGATAAAAATTATACATTGATTTTTAATCTTTTTTTCCAGGACTAGAGATGATTGCTCTGATGTTGGGTTCCAGATGCAAGTAGCAGCTACCAGTGAATCATTGACTTAAGTGGCAAACAGTAGTTTCTAGGCAATGTACAGATGTTGCTAGACTCAGGGATTCTCTTGTTACACTGAGATCACCACACAGACTCACAGCGTATATCAAAGGTCAGAGATTGGCCCTTAAAAAGCCATTTCTGTTAAATATAACTTTTACAGTTTGGTGAATTTGATAACTTTAAGTTAAATTTTCCGAGTCTGGAGGATTCATTTGGATTTTGTTACTAAGTGGCAATGTTTAAACATGTAGGTATATTAAAGACAACTTTATACGTAACCTCACATTTGAGTCAAGACCATCTGCATATAAAGTTGTCCTTTACATAATCTGGGGAAAGGTTCCAAGATGGGTTGAAAATACAAAAATATTTAGATTTTTAAGTCCCCTTTATAAAACAGGAAAGTGTTTGTCCATAAACTATACAGATCCTACTGAATACTTCAAATCATCTTTATCTAATTTATAATTCATAGGGCTATGACAATTCCTTAAAGTAGATATTGTACAGTACTGTTATAATAACAAATTCTGAGTGTGGTTCGTACATACAAAGTGTTTTGTGTTTTGGAACTGTGGTAAGATGAATCTAAAAAGTACATATCTGAGTCACCCAACAGATCATACTTCATTGTGTAGTGAACTCGAAAAAGGAGCTCACTGTTGCGAAGTGTACTGGGGTCACAGTTACCAAATAGTTTATAGCATTAAAGATCTAGAAAGTATGCATGTATGTGTGCATAATATACATATACAGTCATAAAATATAAACACATACACACATGTGCATGCAGTGTGAGTGCATGTGTGTGAGTATGTGAGTGTGTGTGTGTGTGTTTGTCAAGTTTGAAAATGATTTCTACCATTGAGGATATTAATGGCCAAGATCACAGAGAAATGAGCTATAGTACTGATGTGGGCATGTTTCTCTCCTGACTTTCTTTCCTATTTTAAGAAAAGCATTCAACTGCAGTCTCAGAACAAATCAGCCAGTAAGGGTCCAGCACAACCTTAGGGAAATGATTCTTATTAGCATCAAGTGGACAAGAAGAAGTGTGGCCTGCAGATGGAGAACTGGTGATATCAAGCTCAGTCCAGATATCCTGGTGGCCAAATGCAAAGTGCACCAAATCAGTATGCTGCATTTTTTCACCACAAACTAAATCATGTCTGTCCAGCCTGCCAGTACTCTGTACTTACAAATATAATATCCAAGGAGGAAAAATATAAGAAACCAATTAGGAAGAACATATCATGTTTGGGTGGTAAAATGAAATACCAGAACAATTGTTGATAAAAATTCAATACAAACACCTATGTAATAATTGCATACACTGATTCAATTCAATATTGGGAACTACTAAGCATTAAACATTTAGTATTTTTTCCTCATTCACTATTCTGAATTAAGTTGATGACTAATACTCATTTTTTTTTTCTTTTGAAAATGATCACTATACGGATCTAGAGTGGTAATATCAGAGACAATATTTCACTTTCAGTTGCAGACATTATTTTCTTTTTATTTAATCATTTATTTGTACACTCTAGGTTTTATCCACCCCCAATCCCCCCCACTGACTGTTACACTTCACATACCTCCTCCCCACCCCACTGTCTTAATGATGTTGTCCCCACCACCCATTCCCTACTCTACCAGATCTCTAAACTCCCTGGGGCTTCCTGTCTCTTGAGGCTTAGATACATCTTATCTGATTGAACCCAGACCTGGCAGTTCTCTGCTGTATATGTGTTGGGGACCTCATATCAGCTGGTGTATGCTGCCTGGTTGGTGGTCCAGTGTCTGAAAGATCCCTAGGGTCCAGGTTAATTGAGACTGCTGGTCCTCCTACAGGGTCACTCTCCTCCTCAGCTTCTTCCAGACTTTCCCTAATTCAACCACAGTGGTCAGCAGCTTCTATCCTTTGGTTGGGTGCAAATATCTGCATCTGACTTTTTGAGCTGCTTGCTGGGTCTTCAGGAGTGCGGTCATGCTAGGTCCCTTTTTGTGAGCACTCCATAGCCTCAGTAATAGTGTCAGCCCTTGGGACCTCCCCTTGAGTTGGATCTCACATGGGGCCTGTCACTGGACCTTCTTTTCCCCAGGCTCCTCTCTATTTCCATCCCTGAAGTTCTTTCAGACAGGAGCAATTATGGGTCAGAGTTTTGACTGTGGGATAGCACCCCCATTCCTCACTTGATGCCTTGTCTTTCTGCTGGAGGTGGCCTCTACCAGTTCCCTCTCCCCACTGTAGGGCATTTCAACTAAGGTCCCTCCCTTTGAGTATTGGGAGTCTCTCATCTCCCAGGTCTCTAGTACATTCTGCAGGATCCCACCGCCTCCTACCTCCTGAGGTTGCCTGTTTCCATTCTTTCTGCTGACCCTCAGGGCTTCAGTCCTTTTCTCCCACCCAATAGTAGATCATATTTCCCTTTCTTCCCCCCTCCCATCCCCCCCCCCGCCTTGTGATTGCTTTCTTTTTCCAAGTGGGATTGAGGCATCCTCACTTGGGTCCTTCAGCTTGTTGACCTTTTTGAGTTCTGTGGACTGTATCATGGGTATTCTGTACTTTTTTTTTTTTCTTTTTTGCTAATATACACTTATTAGTGAGTACACACCATGCATGTACTTTTTGGTCTGTGTTACTTCACTCAGGATGATATTTTCTAGTTCCATCCATTTGCCTGCGAATTTCAGGATGTCTTCTTTCTTAATAGCTGAATAGTATTCCATTGTGTAAATGAACCACATTTTCTGTATCCATTCTTCTGTTGTGGGACATCTAGGTTGTTTCTAGCTTAATTGCAGATCTTTTTCCAGTAAAAATATAAAAGTGATGAATCAGTAAATATTTCTGATGTTCTTGTACGTATATTTAGAAATAGCAAAGACAAAACTTGTATTATTTTAATGAGGAAAATATTTTTGCGATAATGTTAATGAATTCAATCTTTTTTATCAGTAACTTTGAATTTTACCTGGTACCTTTCTGTGTTGCTTGAATTGATTTTTCATTTTCATTTTTGAGACAGGACTTTATTATGTAGTCTTTATTTTTAGTTAAGTATCGACGGTGAATAATTATATAGTATAGCATTTTATTTCCAAATAGTTATAAATATATTTAGTGTGATAAATATATTTTGCTAGTATGTATTTTGTTTTAAAATATTTTGTTAGTACATACTATTCAAAAACCAATTTATCAAGAGAAAATGATTGTCCAAAATGATATAGCTACCTTTTCTGAGTCTTTCATCTTTGGAAGGCTTATGAACATAATAATGACTTGGTATAAGGCTAAAATGATGAAGTCGATTGTCGGCTGTCTCACTTGTACATTATATTATATCACATTTTTTCACAAAAGTTTAGACTGTAATATAATTAGAAAAATATAGATGCAATCATATATCACCTCTGAAATTACTTTTTAAAGAACAGTTATATTTTATATACTATACAAATCTGAACCAGCAATCATTTTCAAGTGAAGTATTATATATATACATATATATATATGTATATATATATACATTTAAAGTATATATTTACATAGTCTTTCTACAGAACTATACCTGAAGAATATTGGCAATATTGACCCACTTTAATAATTCAACCATCAGAAATCCAGAGGTTGTGAAGTATGATTGTTATCTTTAATGAACCGTGTTTAAATTGAATTGATTTCTAACACACACTTAAAACATATGAAAATATATGTACTTATGAGCATAAACTGGAACATACAGATGAGAAAATCGATGATAGCTTAGACAGAGAAGTAGAGACTAAAACCTGTTTCTCTCTAAACATTTATGTCTGTAATGATTATTCAGAATATGGTCATTTTTCGTACAGGAGTGTGACATTTGGAAAAACTGAAGGTTAGGTTAGACACACCAGTAGGTCTTCCCAAGTTCCTTCTCCAGTTGCTGCAAATAAACAGAAGAGTGGCAAACTCATACTTTGATGTAACTAATTTAGCCGACTTTAGAACTATTCATAATGAAGTGGGAAACAGAAGGATTAAAGACCACACTAACAGGCACCACTGTTTCCTCAACACAATCATTCGTAACTTCAAACAGAAAACACATCTCTTTAGATTTCAAAACAGTATTTATTTATTTTTCCCTAAGAATCACTGCTGCTTTGCCAATTAATGGTGCAAATAGGCTCTTATTTGACAGCGCATGTGCTCAGAATTAAGGCAGTTATTGACCACCATGCCCTGAAAAAGGAAATGACTTCTGGGTATTAGAGAACATTAGAGGAGGGGCACATCCTGTACCACAGGCTGCTGAACGTTTGACTTGGGAAGCTGGAATGCCTCCGCCCTGTTTAATGGGTTTGAAGTTTTAGTCCAGCAGAGATGAGGCAGCATCCTGCGGTCAGCTGAATGTGCTCATGCTGTTTACTTTGTGTTAGAAGTCTTTTCATTTCTCTGGAGTATTCTCTCTCCACATGAAGGGAAACAATCAAAACGGAAGAAATCAGTTCCCACTTGAGAACATTAACACATAAAATGGACACTTAGACAGTTTTGCTCATTTTTATATAACTCAAAGATGGTGGGGGGGACTGGCTTACATAGAATCTTTGTCAGAATGGAAAGCACTATAGGTAAATAATTTGTTGCTATTTTCTTATCCTATAAAGATATGGTACGATGTAAAGTATGTTGTCGTGTCAACAAATATGAAGGCTTATATAAGATAATTGGATAAACAAGTTTAATTTCTAATTCCTTTGAATTATGACATACCACTCTTTTGAGAGAATACAGTATATGTAAAAGGAGCCTTGTCAGGCTTTTCTTGCCTAAGAGGGTTTCTTTTGTCTAATTAACTTATTTGTTTATACTTTGTTTTAGTAGACACAAATTTTGCACACCATTTTTAAATTGTATTCATTCATTTAACTAGGACTTGGCTAATCAAATAAATATGACAGCTGTTTTGCTGCAGAGTCTTATCATATTCCTAGACATTAATTTGATTGGGTTAGTTTCAAAACAAGGTGTCTGCTGTTTAAAACCTATGTGAGCACTGCCTTCTCCTGCGTGGGATATGCATTGGCAGTTAGTTTCCTAGATGGATAAGCTTAGTCTCACCACACCCCAGACACTCTCATGTTTCTAAAAGTGCATACACACACACACACACACACACACACACACACACAAACACACACATTTGTTTATTGACTACTTGCCTGGTTGTCTTCAGTAATTTTAGTTTCTATTAGTGGCTCATGATTCAAGTCTAATATCACCTTAACCTCATACTTATTTTATCAACTAGTTATCAGTAATTTAATATTTAATATATTCAAAATATGCACTATTTTAAGTTATTTAAACCACACATAATACAATATATGCTGTCTTGAAGCTTGGAATTTATTGGATTTTTTTCTGATAGGAAAAGCAAGGATAAGTCCATGAAAATGTCATAGATAGTGAGTAAGACAACACACACACAAACAGGTCACAGAAGCAACAACAGGACACCCCCCTATTGCAGTCAACAAACTGTTCTTTCACCTGATCTGATAAAGCCTTGAATATGTCAACTTCATAACAGTTATTGTAGACAGCTCACATCCAGGATGGGCACATTAGGTTGTGTACTTGGGCAGATTATCAATGAATTGAAATGAGTGTATTTTAATATGAACTGCATTTTTCTTCATTCACAATCAAATTAGTCTTCTCTTAGGTTCCCGAAGTCTCATGTATTATGCTATGTGCCTTAAGTTGCAATTTGAGGATTATATCTTCTAATTACAAACTAGGGACACATGTGGCTACTTGGTGACAATTTGGTTGCTTCTTCTCTGATATCTTTATCTTTCTGTGAAGCCCTGTACAGATGTCACTTGGTGATCTAAACCCAAGAGAGGACTGGCTAAAAATCAACCACTGTAACATTTCTAGTTTTAGAGAAGATTCTGGAACTCAGCTCATCACTAGCCTCCATTGGAACTGGTAACTATGTGTGTAAACACTATATACATGAAATAAAATAACAAAAATATATTTTTTAAAAGACCAAGAATAAAGACTGCATATGTAGAAAGTATATGTTTAGATCTCCCTAGTCAGAGTAACTATGTATCATTTGGGGGGGAAATGCAAACTAAAACTTGCTTTATATTTTTAAAGCACACTATTAAGAAGAAAATAAATTATAGACTAATTGATTTGAATATTCTGTTTTCCTTGCAGTTCAAAGAAGAAATTTTCAACAGGCCATAACAAGGTCTTCCTGTAAATAAGAACATTATTTGTTATTGACTGTGCCTTACTTCAGCTTTGCTATGTTCTTCAAACGGAGCCCCTACACTCAGTTTGATCGCCAATTCATTAATTAATCAAATCAATTCAGACATGATATTCTGTCTCATTTTATCTTAAAATATAAATTTAATTATATGGTTTTGAATTCTCCTAGAAAGTGGTACCTAGAGTGAATCAGAATTGTAATGGATTATTAGGAATTCCTTTTAATCATGAAATGAGTAAAAGTCAAAGCAGAGAGAACTAGTGCACCAGATTCAAGTCTGAACTCTAAGAGAAAGAAGCTTTGGATTGCTGAAGATATTTGGCAGGCCTGTGAGGAAGTCCAAAATGCACATTACCCACAGGTATGGAGCAAATAAGGAATCATTTAGCATGGGTCTTACAAAGACTCTTGTTGTTGTTGTTGTTATTGTTGTTATTTTTGTTTTTCCAGGTAATGATAGTCTTTATTACAGTGGAGGTGTGCAATAATATAAATACAATTTTAAAATATTTTGTAACTTCCCTAAGGATCAATTAATCTGTTCTTTTGTTTCTACTAACAATTTTTAAATTTATTTTTTATTTTACATCCTGCTCACTGCCCCCCTCCCAGTGATCTTCTCCCCCTCCCTTTCTCCTCTGGGTGGCTGGGGGACTGGCCCTTCTGGGTATCTCCTCCCCCCACCCTGACACTTTAGATCTATGCAAGGCTTGGTGTTTCCTCTCCCACGGACACCAGAGAAGGTAGTCCAGCTAGTAGACACAGCTTTTGGGATAGCTTCAGCTTCTGAGGCTAACAGGCACTTCTACTCTACAAAACCAGTCCTCTGCAGCAGAGAACTACTAGTATTCCCTCCATTTTCTGACACAGTTCATTTCAAGAAACTTTTCAAAAATTATGGACTGAAGATGCAGTCTACAGCTTTAAGTATTCAATATCTTCTACAATTTTCCTTTACCTCTTGGAGGACAGAAATGTAGCTTTTAGGATGCAGCAAATATATGTACATGTTATTAGAGTGAATATACTAAATTAGGTTAGCTTTACAGTGATTCTCATGTAATGATTCACATGCAAAGTTTGAGTTATAATTCTGAACAATTAACTAAAGTGCTTTCTTACTAAGATCCAGATTTTTGCATTTATTTAATCTCTCTCTTCCTTTCTCTCTCTTGCCCCTTCTATCTGACCTCCTTCTCTCTCTCTCTCTCTCTCTCTCTCTCTCTCTCTCTCTCTCTGTGTGTGTGTGTGTGTGTAGTATTTGTGTAAAACCTAGTAGCACTTTCAGAAGACTCAACTGCTGGCAAGATTGAGCTTCTATTTTGGGAGTTTATTTATTTCTTGCATGACTAAAATTTAACTTTGGAGACTGTAGTTATGCCTCTGCTTTCTTTTGTTTTATTTCCTCATAGGTATAGATAGCAATGGCATTGTTTTACCTAAGTATAAAACTTATATCCACAGTACTAAAATTGTAGCTTCTTGTTCGATTAGCATGAAGTTACAGTTCCTCCATACTTATGATAGAACCATATTATCAAGAATTCCCAATGTGTGTGTGTTTGTGTATGTGTGTATGTGTACAGTATTACTAAATTGAAAGAAATTAAAAATACAGATGAAATTTATACTTAAAACATTGTTTATAATCATGCAAAGAAAAATACAGTAGAATTAAGGAATAAAGAACAAATTAATAGTTGTGGTTAATCTTTTTTGTACTTTAGTAAGATAACATTGAAAAACATTAAATTTTGCAGAACATTTAAAGGCAACTTAATGGGCTGGAGAGATGGCTCAGCAGTTAAGAGCACTGACTGTTCTTCCGGAGGTCCTGAGTTCAATTCCCAGCAACCACATGGTGGCTCACAACCATCTGTAATGGGATCTGATGCCCTCTTCTGGTGTCTCTGAAGACAGCAACAGTATACTCACATTTATAAAATAAATAAATCTTTTTAAAAAGTCAACTTATATTTTTGATAGGGAATTAACATTTAATGTACACATAAAATTGGGATATTTTAATTTGAAATTAAATATCACAAAGGGTATTATGATGCACCAGTAAGAAATTCTAAGAGCTAACACTCTCATCTTGTAGTTTCAGAGGATAGAAGTGGACAATGCCTATCTGATGTGCAGTTTCAGAGGAATGGGTTTTTCCTCAATATCAGCTGGGTCATCTTAGAAGTGACAGGTTAATACTAAGTCTTCATCCCCACCACCCACCCACCCCCAAATCTTAGCTGCCCTTAAATCATGAGCACAAACACAGAAATTAATGAGGCAGGATTGGCAAAAAATATCCACCATCCTTCTGGTGACACCTTCAGCTATTGTCTTTCCCATTGCCAAGACCTACAAGGTTACTGTCTACATGTTCTACTTCTGAAAGTCGATTTATTTGACTGGAATTCTTTTTACAAGTACAACTTGTGTGGTAACAATGAAGAAATGAACATATCAGTCTCCTTCCAGGAGGCCTTCCTATAAGAAATGGAGCCACCAATATATCATGATGTGATGACTCTCACAATCAGGGAAGGCATGGGCTGCTACTGCACCATATCAGTACAAAAGAATTATTTGGATTCGCAGGTGTATGAGAATAATCTTCTGACTTGTGACATGGCATCATCATCTTAAAAGTTCAGTTTCAAAAACAATGTAACCTAGTTTAAAAAAAAGCATCAAAAATGACCTCATATTTTTTTAAAAGCAGGTTCTCATTGTGTATTTCTAGCTAGGCTGAAAATCATTATATAGAACAGGCTGGTTCTAAACTCCCAATATTTCAAATAGTTTATAGTTTTGTTTTGGGTCCCATGCGTAGCTATTTTGGTGTACATGTGGATGGCCAACTATTGACTGAATATGCCTAAAAAAGTAGGTTTTTAAGGATCATGTCTTTTATTTAAAATCCAAATTTGAGAGCTTGAGAAGGGAGTGGAATCCCTGTAAACCTGCTCACAACATTTGGTTCCATCTCTAGCGACTTTGACACGTTTTTCGTCACTGCAGGACCCACACAGATACTCACTTATAAAAATAAGACAAATTGTTAAAAGGAGATTCATGTAGATGCAATAACTGCCAACGGCAGTTGAAAGTTGTCATAGTCCAGAAGAAGGCACTGTTGTGTGCCTAAGCCCTCTCAGTGACAGTCACCCTAGAATTCTTCAGCTGCTATGCAGAGGAGGGAAATATAGAACAGGTCACAGAAAAAGTTGATGATAAGTTTTAACTATAGGACTTAGGTCATCTGCAGCACTGGGCTGTAGTTTGTGTCATAAACTGTTATACACTTCTCAGAGGATGCTATTCACAGATAGTATCTAGAAAATGAATGTGCATAGAAAAACATAATGGAGTCCCCCATGGAGGAGTTAGAGAAAGGACTGAAGGAGCTGAAGGGGTTTGCAACCCCAAAAGAACAACAACAATGTCAACCAACCAGACCCCCCCAGAGCTCCCAGGAACTAAGCCACCAACCAAGGAGTACACGTGAAGGGACCCACGGCTCCAGCCACATGTGTAGCAAAGGATGGCCTTATCTGGAATCAATGAGAGGGGAGGCCCTTGGTCCTGTGAAGGCTCGATGCCCCAGCATAGGGGAATGCTAGGGTGGTGAGGCAGGAGTGGATGGGTGGTTGGGGAAGCACCCTCATAGAAGCAGCGGGATGGGGGGGGGATAGGGAGCTTTTGGAGGGGAAACCGGGAAGTTGGATTTAACATTTGAAATGTAAATAAAGAAAATAACCAATAAAAATTTTAAAAAGAAAAAGAAAAAGGTGACTATGATAATGAGAGATATTGAGGTCCACACAGATCCCTTCTGTGTGTTTGTTGTGGGCATGCCTCAGTTGTTAGGTATAAGCTAAAATGACCAACTGATTCATAGTTGAGGGCTTCCTGGGAACTTGTCCTGGTCACAAAATTGTCTCAGTCAAGATCTACCTCTTTCAGATGTATTGTGTTAGATAATTGTACAGTGCTATTAAATATCAAATTTCTTCTTAAATTGTAAGGAAGTCAAAGAAATCACTAGACTCAGAATTTTATGTCGGAACTAATCAGAAACACAGAATAAATCCTGGACCTAAGAAAATATTTCAGTACCACCACCATTTCACACAACATACACATATATTTAGTTCTAAAAAAGGGATTTTTCAAGAGTTGAGCATTTAATATGAAATTATCTTACTAGATTATATAAATACATATTCATTTCAGCATGAAAATACCAACTACCAAGACAAACATCAATTTAAACGGGAAAATCTTATTTATTGAAATATAAGTAGACATTCTTAGAGTGTAAAATCTAATTTTTTTTTTACTATTTTCTTTATAAAAACAAAGCTGTTTGAATTAATGATTATAACTATTTTGAAATTTGTCCCTAATTTGATTTGTTTTTTAAACCTTTAGGTTAAGTTATCAAGGAATGTGTGTAGCAAGCAAAGGAAATTCCATAGCTCCGGTTCATCCACTTTGTAATCTTTAACCTGTCCTTTCAAGGTTCTAAATCTCGGGTGAGATACAGTAAAGAAATTCCTTGGCTGTCACCAGGAGCACAACACTGACACCTGGAGCTTTCTGTCTCACCTGTAAACAACATAAACTTGAAATAACATGTATTTCAGTAGAAGTAAAACCTACAGAAAAGCTGATTTAGTAAGGATCCCTTCCCATGAAAGAAGGAATCACTGCACCGTGAAATGGTAAAGTCAGACTATGGAGATAATTATTCATAGTGCTTGTACTTACAAAGGAAAACATTAGTGTGCTCTTCCCTTTGGCTCTGCATCACCTAAATGCATTCCATTGACAATGCCCAGGGATAGTCTTTTTGTTTCTAGTATTCAGAGGTCATGCTGGTCAAGAAGTGAAGTCTGTATGCCACCTCCAATCCACAGCCACACACAGGCATTGCTTCCATCTGCATCCCCCTGGTCCCTGACAGGAACCAAATACCTCCCTCACCTGTTCCCCTTGCCATTAAATTAGCTCAGGTAATTAGAAATTAGATCCTTTCCTTGATGGAATCCCTAGGTGCTGTAAAGTTTCAAGTTATCGTGAACAGAAAATTAAAAAGAACCAAATGAAGGAAACTATCAGGAGCTATTTGTTAAGGAGCTAGCTAAATCATGCATCTTTTCAGAAAGAAGGAATATATGTGGGCTATCAAACAATACTTAATCAAAAATATTAAGTAGTATTATTAAATTTTAATCACATATACATGATTTAAATGCATTTTACTATCCTCAATAACAGGATTAATGTTACTTATTTGATGTAAAAATAACAATCCCATTATTGTCATTCACCTTTATTTTGGCACCGAATTTTATTCCCTATGAACCCCATTGTGGCCCATGAGCACAATCAATTCTGGGATGGACACCTGAAAGAAAAAGTCTACACCTTTAAGGAAGCTATCAACAGTGAACGTTTAGGGAATGTTGTTTGGGAACTAGATGGCAGAGGAGACACGCCTTCCTCAGCATATCATTGAATGTACAGTATCTGTAGGATATCAATTGTGATGAAAGCCTGGATCAATTTCTTCTGCCAATATGTGTCAAATTGCTGGATTTGAAAAGGTGTCAATTCCCCCTCTAAATGATAATCTTTTATGTGAGATTATTAAGTCAAGTCCCTCAATAAGAAGATTCAGTCTAAGGTTATATCAGTCTAAGGAAAATATCAGGTTGCATTGTTTGGGTTTCTCTCTAAGGAACACTTTACCCTTAACTACAAACTCTGCTTTGCTCTACTTAACATGTATATTTACATATTTATCTTATATTTATGTTTTATCCTACTGCAGTGTTTCTCAAAAGATCAGGCTTAGCTATTTGAGATTCCCTGCTATGATGTTTGTTATGATTGTCATTTGATGAGATTACAGTCACCTCTTAAGGTAAATCTCTAGGCTTATCTGTAAGGAATTTTTCAGATAGGCTTGAGCCAGACAGAGAAACAATCCCAGAATGTGGTTAGCTCCATTTGGTGGGCTGGGACCATAGTCTGAAAAGCAGCAAAAGACATGATCACCCAGTATTCTCTCAGCTTCCTGATCCATATAGTATGGCCAGCTGTCTCACTGTTCAGCACCATGTCTCTCCTATCAAGAACTATACTCTGGAATTTTATATTAATTAGACACAATGCTGAGATTTTGGCACTATGACTAATCATTACAACCTATGGTTTCCATGAGTTGCAATTCATTTAGATTGTAAGCAAAGCTAATTATAATTTGATATTACTAATACAGCAAAAAATATCTGGAAATGCCCTTTATGTTGTTAAGTATAAACGACATATGATTTGAAGATTATGATGGTATTACACACCTAACTTTGGAAAAAAAGTTAAAAACAAAAACCAACAAACAACAATAAGAAAGCCTTTTTCTATGGTCACCATAAAGGTGACCTGGATACTCTCGTAGACTGCAGGATAGAATCGTGACTAATAACATTGCACCCATTCCCAGTGTTAGGAGCCATATGACTCGTTATGAAAAATTCTAGAAAAGACAGCCTTCAAGACTGGCAGACCACAATGGCAGTGGAAACACCCTCTACTTTTGAGAGGTTCTCTTGGGACTCCTTGACCAACAATGTTAAGGAATAACTCGTATTCTATTTTTCCTTTAAGAAATTATTGTTTGAGATAACAATTTCATTTTTTCAAATTTTATCTTTGTGTGTGTGTATGTGTGTGTGCACGCATGTATATGTGTACAAGTACATGTGTATGTGTGTGCATGTGTTTCCTCATTCATGTCTGTGAGATCGACCACGCACCTAGAAGTCAGAGGACAGCTTCAGATGTTGCTATTGACTGTCCAATTGTCTGTCTTCTGTGTAATTGAATATCTCTTTGGGGGGGCCATCAGCACATATGCAAGGGTAACTGGACAATAATCTTTCTGGTGGTTCTCTGTCTCCATCTTCCATTTCAGTATAGGACTACAGGGATTACAGATGAGAATTCCCAATCCTGGTTTTGGGTTGGTTCTATGACTCTGAACTCAGTTCCTCATACTCTGCCAGCTAGAAGTTGCTCATTGTGACATATCCTCCACCCCCACTGAACCTTTTTACTTTGAACTTTTGACTGCTGAAATAATTCACCTGCAAAACACCTCTGCTAAAAATTAATTGTGTTTTCTTCAGTTTTTTAGATATTTTAAATTATTCATTATTGGAAAATAGCAAGAACAATCAGGAACAATTTTCATGATACTTTATATGTCATAAAAAGCTTAAAATCATAAATGCACATTGTTCATGTTAGTTAAGGTTGTTGATTGTGTGTGTGTGTTAATACTATTAACTTTATATCACCTATATTTTGCACTAGAACACTAGAATTCTTTTTATCATTTACTTCAATCGTGTTTTCTTTATCTCAGAAAACATACCTAGTTCATTTTCTTTGGTTAAATGCACTTTAATATTGAAGAGTCTCTCTCTCTCTCTCTTTCTTCCTCTCTCTCTCTCTCTCTCTCTCTCTCTCTCTCTCTGTGTGTGTGTGTGTGTGTGTGTGTGTGTGTGTATGTGTGGTGTAAACCTGGAGTAGTCTGAACTATCACATAAACATTTACATAAGTAATAAGCAAGGTGGTACATGCCCCCCCCCCCACTGATAATGATATCGTTAAAGAGCCTCTGACAGAATTTTTTCCCATAAGCAATTCAGTTACTAAGGCTTTTTCCATTTTATGAATGTGCCATTATCAATGACCTTGTCTTTGAGTTCATAGAAAAAAAAGAAAAAAAATGAAGAAGCACAACTTTTAAAAAATCATTACCACATTTCATAGCATGTCCAACATAACATCAAGTTGTACTATATGCCAAGGAAAAATAGCACAAATAGATAATGTTAAATACCCACTACAGGAATATAACCACTACTCATATGAAAGACAATGGTAATGGCAAAACTGGAGCAAAGGTCATCAGTCAGACCAAACTCCAGGTTCCTTGAGTTTGGACTGATGAAGTCTATAATATGAAACCCTTTCTCAGCCAGGCATATTGACAAAAACTTTTAATCCCAGCACTTTGGAGAAAGAAGCAGGCAGATTTATGTGAGTTTAAAGCTAGCCTGGTCTATGTAGTAAGTTCCACGAGAGCCATAGATTACTTGAACCTAGGATGACTCTCTCTCAAAAACAAAACAACAGAAAAACAAAGCTTTCTCAAAAACTATTAGAAAAATAATAGCACAATGCTTTTATGAGAAAAAATGAATCTGAAAAGTTGAATATAAATTCATATATGTTAACTATAGAGGAATGCACTTTATTAACAATTATTAACATGCCAAAATATTATATTTTAATATACTTTTAACAATTAGTTGAGTGGATGTGTACTACATTGAGGTAGTTAAATGACAATGAAATAATACTTTTATACAGTTGTATTTTTCAGTGTTCTGCTTTTTATTTTTAAATTTTATGTGAATGAATGTAGTGAAAGCTGGTAGAGACCAATAACAGGTATGAGAACCCTTGGACCTTGAGTCCCAGATGCTTAGTAAACTACTCTGTTACAGGTGGGAACCAAACCCTGGGCCTCTGCAAGGGCAGCAAGTGCTCTTAACCACTGAGACATTTCTCTGGTACATTTTCAGCATTATTAATGCATTATTTGCATTAGAAAATAGAATAACAATATAGATACTATCTGACTATTGAAAATATACTCAGAAAAAAGTTATATATTTTAAAAATTTAATCTGTGGGGCTAGTTTAGTACCTTGCTGTCGTACATAGAGGATGTAGGTTCAAAACTCGTACAGCAAAACAAATGAGTGAATAGATAAAGTGGTCTATTAATATATACTAAGGAGGATGTTTTTCATTTTGCAGTTCTCACATTAAACGACTAGGGCCAGCACTACATCTCTAATTTCCCAGGCTTGTGCATTAAGCTGCCACGTGTTACATCGGTTGCATTAGTCATTTCGACTTCTAATGTGTGGCAAAGGCAAGAATAACTACAGATAAAGCAGAAAGAGTATTGAAAATGGAGAATAAATCATTACATTATTTTTACAAGTTCATCTGGACAGCAACTGAATTGATGTATGTCTTAAGTTTTAAAGGTTCAAATCACATTATAAAAATCTTCTTGGGTAATTCAGTTGTTGGTGAGAAATCAATATACATACACATTTACACAGCTTTTAAGTTCTATATCAATACTAGCATCTGTGACCATAAAATGAATTGTTATTGAAATATGCATCTCTAAAGAGAACATTAAGAGACATTCATATATGCAAGTTTAATAAATCAGTGATAATTTTCTGTTGCATTAACTACATTCTACATGTTGTGTTGGTAGTTACTAATATATAACACACAGCAAACAAGACTTTCATAGAAGTCTTGTAAAAATTTGACCTGGGTTATCATAATGAAGCTTGGAAGACCTTAATCTATCTTCTAACGGATATATTTTTGAGTTCCCTGACTTAGTTTCTGTTTCAGAAAAATGCCCACATTGCCTATATCAAATATGATTTTTTGTAAATTACATGTGAAAGGGAAAATTCTTATGATGTACCCTGGCAATTCATTGTTATTAATGAAAATTAACTGACACAATTAAGATTGCAAACAGTTTGTGGAGAGCTGTAATTTATTTAAGTGACACGCTTTAAGATATAGCTTTTCAAAATCTCTGCATCTCTATCTTAACTCTCATCTGAAATCCAGGATGCAGTTGTATCATTTTACAAAGAGCTTGAATGCAAGAATTTTGGGTAGATGAGATTTTTAGAGATTTAATTCTTTTATTCGACTTTAACCAATGCATAAAATTCATAAATAATAAATTTAAGAATAAATATTTAATTAGAAAAATATTGAATTTCCTGCTTTCACATCTCTACAAAGATGTAGAGTGACTAAGAAATATATTATGGTAGCTCCAAGGGAAGCAAACCATAAAAGTTTAAGAATTATGTAAAAGTTCCTTCTTTTGATGAAAATCATCAATGTTACTTAAAGTTACATTTCTGGTAACAGTACTTTGATATGTATTTTTATTTAATATAGAAATTAAAATTTTATATTGAAATTCTTTGGAGGTAAGAAAAAAAGTTTGAGTTATGCAGCATGACAAATCTAATATAACACAAGCATATGAAAATTAAGAGATAATGTTTACTGTCCTTGAAAAGCGATAAAGAAATCTGTAAACAGGACAGACACAAATACCAGTATTGCGAACATAAAATAAATAAAAGAATAAGGACGTTTGTACATCTTCTTTGGAGCCATCATCTCAAGAGACGTGAGACAGCACACATAAATCACCCTCCTGATGCATTGTTGGAAATCAACATGATTTGTAAAATTAATGTGAGGGTAAAAATCAAGTAAATATTAAATCAAAAGAGGAATGCGTTTAAGTCAGACATGAGTGTGTGGTAAGAGTCAATCCATGTGTGTCTGTTTGTGCTACATGTACACTAATCATTAAGGAACAATGTGCTTTTGAACAGAATAAAAAATGGAGAGTGTGAATGTTAAAAGTAGATTCAGGAAGACGATAAACTATGGACTATAATGGTGTGAATTGTGGCATCAGAGAATGTCAACATTTCTAACAAGTTACAATGAGATCAGATCTTATATAATATGTGTAATTCAAATGGTAAATAATATCAGGAAACTTGTTTCAAGTCATTGAAGGCTTACAAATATGAGCATAACTTGATCATACTAGACTTTTAGAAAATTTATATGTACCACAAAGGGGAATGTTATGGAGAGTTAAAACAGAGCATCTAGAAAGTTCTTTTAGACCAGATTATACTAATTTAGAAAGTGAGGGTCTAGAAAATGTTTAGTTATTAATAGAATTTTACAATTGGCCAAATATTGGAAATGGACAAGAGATATGTTGTTTTACACTTGTTGGTTTTGAGAAAGAGCCTCATTATATAGCTTTGGCTGTCCAGAAACTTGCTCTAGAGGCCAGGCTGGACTCGGACTCACACCCTTGGCATCCTGAGTTTTGAGATTAAAGGCATGGACTAATATACCCAAGGAGAGATGTATGTTAATAGAGTTTAAAACTTAGCCCAAAAAATTGTGATTCGAAAGGACATAGCCCCTTGTGGAGAATGTAAATTAATATAGTTTCTAGTTACCTTCTAAATATTCACCCTTACCCCAGAGGAAATTGCAGGTCTCACTGGCAACTATTAGAAAGGTCACAGCTCTTCAAATTGAAGAGATTAAGGGTCTGGGTTTCTCTGTTCTGAGTGCACATCTATAACTTAAGCCCTACATTTAAGGCTCAGAGATCATCCCAAAGGAGTACAGAGAAAGACTGAAAGAGACTAATGGCATGCATGATTGCTGAGGCATTATTTTTGACAGAAAAAGGATATTATATTCCTGAATGTACAACAATATGGTTACCAGCAGAAGGCTTTCAAGTACCATACTCCAACTCCTGGAAGACAGTTTTATAAGGTCCAAGCCCTAGATGAAGAGCAATAGGCAGTAAATGCCTTCTGAGGGATAGAAAATTGGTTTCACTATTTTAGTACAGTTAGTACTGGAGGAGATACACAGAGCCTCCTGCCCTATAGATCGCAAATAAGGACAACACACATGGACTTAGTAGGGTTTGATTTGTGTGTTTGTAAATGTGTCTATGCTTATAATAAAAATCAATATAGAAGATGAAGTCATGAATTCTTTTAAGAATGAGCAAGCAGGGCAGTGGTGGCTCACGCCTTTAATCCCAGCGCTTGGGAGGCAGAGGCAGGCGGATTTCTGAGTTCGAGGCCAGCCTGGTCTACAGAGTGAGTTCCAGGACAGCCAGGGCTACATAGAGAAACCCTGTCTCAAAATAAAACAAACAACAAAAAACAAAACAAAAACAACAACAACAACAAAAAAAGAATGGGCTTGGATAATATAAGGACTTGAAAGAGATAGAAAAGATATCAGATCCCCAAGTAATATAGCCTAAATGTTGTTTTGAAGTTATAAACTATTATAGTCAAATGAAGTGGAAACTTATGGTTCCTTTGGAGATTCAGTCGTGTCATGTACTTTTTTTTTCTTGGAAAAAATCATGAGAGGATGTTTTTGCTGAAGCAAACATGTGGGAAGATATTTTGCCGAGAACGGACATGTGGTGTTTTTCTGGAAGCTGCCTGGCAAAAGGATATGTGATATTTTGCTAGAACAAACATTTGACTGAACATGTGCTCTTTGGAAAGGGTTTAAGTGTAACCCAACAGGCAGAGAATTAGGCTGTGAATCATTGCTATACCTTGCCATTCTTTGTTGGTCATTGTAGGGCTTTGCTAAGTCTGGTCTTCTTTGCTGATGATGACAATTTAGTCACCCTTGCCTTCTTTGCTGATCATCTTTTGTTGTGACTTATTAGAGAGAAATGCACTAAAGAACTTCCCTGGATATTCTGGTCGCTTCCTGACACTACTGTCCACTTGAGCCTCTTGGTAGAGCTTTTCAGGTTCTTCTGGATGGAACTGTCTTTGCTAATTCATGAATGGTGTTTGCTAGTGGAGGGAGCTACTGCTGCTGATTCATGTGAACTGAACTTCTGCTCTTCTGACAATGCAGATTGGATTCACCCCAAAGAACTATTTCTAAAGAGATTCACATCTTCCTTTGCTCCATCCTTTCCTTTCCACTACCTCTGCTGGGTAGGGAGCTAGAAGGTAGGTTATAGAAATTAAGTACGCTTATTAAAGTAGGTTTTGAAAAATATAAGCCTACAGTCAAATATATTACAACTTAAATCATTAAGCATTAATAATTTAGAAGAATATCCATGGGCTGGAGACATGACTCAGCCATTAAAGGTTAAGCTCAAAACCAAAAATAGAAAAATATTCATGAACAATACTTCAAACCGTATAGGTGGGATTAGAAGGCAAGTTAAATATGTAAACTGTTTGACTTATTTAATTTCCACAAATGGTGTCAAATGCCAGGTGTAGTGGCCATGATTATAATCCTGGCACTGGGTAGGTGGAAGCAGAAGGATCTCTGGTACTTACTGGCCAGTTATTTCGTCTGATTGTTGAATTTCATGTCAGTGAAAAACCCTGTTCAAACAGGTGGATGGCATTTCTAAGGGATGAGACCAGAAATTGTATTCTGACCTCCACATATATGGTCACTCACAAACACACACACACAAACACACACACACACACACACACACACACACACACACACAGAAATCTTTGAAATACATGCTTTACAGAGAGAAATTCTATGGACTTATTCAAACCATAGTTTGTGTAACAATTAATATGAAAGTAGCTATGCAAGCTAGTTCAGGAAGCAATCAGTATTTGCTAAATTGTTTCTAATTACTTTGGGAAAAAGAAATTTGTTTTGAGAGTTAACACTTATTAATTAAAATTGACAATGGTTAAGGGAAATTTTCATATATTCAATGTTCAAATAACAAGCAAATATTGTGTTCCTGATTTTATTTATGTAATGTATTACAGAATAAATCCATAATATAACTTTTTGGAGTATGTTTCAATTTAAATAGCATCAGAATTTGATATGCTGTGTTTGTTTGATATGTATGGGAGGTCTGCTCTTTCCTGAAAAGAAATGAAAGAGTAGCAGGTGGGTGGAGAAGGAGACTGGCAGGGAAGCGGGGAAAGAAACTGCACTCAGGATGTAATATATGAGAGAAGAATAAATTTTCAAATAGGCATAATTTATTTGATTTTTATTTAGGTAATACTAATTGGAATTCATTAATAATTGATCTTTCATAGTGCCACAATATTAACTATAGCTTAATTTCCAACATGTCTGAAATAAATCCCATGTCTCACAAACATGGAAAATGAATAATTGTGTTTTAGCAGGATTTATGTGTGATTCTTTATTTCTGTTTACAAGTGTGATAAAATTACTTTATATATACATACATAATAATACACACATATGGATAGAGTTTCTTTTTTAAGTTTTATATATGTGTGCACATGTATGTTCAGTTTTGTTTATACGTGCATATGTGAAGGCTAGAGAACAAACCTGACATCATCCCTAGGAATGCCCTCTACCACCATTGAGCCAGTGTTTATTTGCCTGTAGTTCTACAGAGGTACAATAAACCCCAATGATGCTCCCCACTGCCACTAGGATTAGAGATTCTCATCACCAAGCTGACATTTTGCATGTGTTCTTGTGATCAAATTTAAGTCCTGTGCTTGAAAGAAAAGTGATTTACTGAAGAAGTCCTCCCTCAGACGTCAGAGTATAACTTGCAAGTTGCAAATAAGGAGTATTTCACAAGTTAAAAAGAAAAATCCTGAGGAATTAAAAGCTTTGCTTCTAGTGTGCTGCCTATCCCCCTGCAGTGTTCCCACTTGGTATGTATTCTAGGTGTTTTCTAATTATTACATTCTTCTGTAACTTTGTTTGTAAACTGATTTCTTTAGTTGAGTTGATCATGTGTGTGATGATTGAAGTCTGCTAAAAATCTCAATGAAACAAACCCTTTCTTAAAAAAATAAAACAAATCAAATGAATATATATATGCCTAGCCTTTAATTGGTAGCAAAAACAAAATCAATGCATTAAAAATTTTGCATGGATCAAGTTAGTTTGCTAAACACCTCCCATGTAAACTCACTTTTCAGAGTTAAGAAGACACTTCTCTTAACTGAGTAGTAACAAAGTGAGAATGCATCTCTAACAAAAGGAGTTTATTTAATAGCCAAGTAAATGATCCTGAAAATAGCATTACACCAATGGCTTCTAATTGAAATTTAGGATGGTGCTGTGGATTTCACCAGCTGTTCTTATTGGAATGAAAAGCCTTATGAAAAACAAAAAGCTGTATTCAGGGACTTACAAACACACGGTTTAGGAGGTCAAGCAAGATGTTTAAACAGTGGGCTCCAATATTGAAACGGAATTATTTATGTATTTAAGTACCTATTTCATTTTTGAATATAGGAAAAATGTTCATGACCAATTGTTTCATATGGCAAAATATTTGTACACCAATTTGGAGAGTCTTGAAGTAGCATGTTGTACTCACACGTACCATCATGGACCAAAGAGTACAATAATATAAATGAAAACATTTTTAAGAAATCTACTGAAGAACTCTGCATATTTGTTTTTTTCCCCATATGTATGATAGTAGGTCTGTATTTAATGATTTATCTAGTAAATTGATTTTTTATTTTCTGACCTTTCTTTACACAGAAAACTTTAACAAGCAAGAATCAAGATAGTACAACAATAAGGCTAGAGAAATGAGGTTCTGGGGAGTATGGGATCTGTGGTGAAAAGCAATGGGAAACCTCTTGATTTGCTACACACATTTTACCCATGGGATTGCAGAAGCCAGCATCACAAAGACATGAATAAATGCAAAAAATGAATAAATAAATACGTGTAACACAGCCTGAGTAAAATCATATTTTCTCTAACAAAGACCAGGAAAAAATAACAATAGAATTGTTATTCAGACATTAAATTCCCTCATTCTTGTCAATAATCCCTGTTAATTCAACATCATCCATGGTGACAGATGCCAGGTTAGAAGCTGATGATAGACAGAGTTTTACAAATTTTCTTGCACTTCCCCGTTGTGCTGTGTCAGAGACAAAAACAGCCAAATAGAGAGGTCAGGTAATCATTTCTGCTTACACTCATTTCTAGCCTCTCCCCTGTTTTAGTGGATATCAAGATATTCTAGGGTGCATACTATTGAAAATACTGGAGGTTTTCTTCATTCCTTCCATTTGGCAAGGTATGAAAAGAAGTCTGCCAGTCAGAAAGTTCAATAATTCCTACAAGATAAGCTTCAAGGTGAATTCTCTTAAGACTGGAGAACATGGAGCTCACCGACAGCAATCATATCTCAACCCTAATTTCCTCTCTTTGAAGGAGAGAGTCTGTGTGAATCTTTAGATTAAATCCTCTGTAAACACTCATTCGAAGGCAGGGTAGAGAAGACGTGAGTAATGGTGAAGGGACCCTAGCCAGCCCAGGCCTGGCACGCATGGCTATGTCAGGCCTAGTCCTTCTTCTGCATTCCCTCTGTCTTGCTACAAGCCCTTACAATACATTAAATTCCTAAATCTAGGCACCAAGGTTTATTCCCTTATTTGGCCACTTCTTCTTCCTGAGGCCCCCAGGGTTCACCTAATTAACAATCAGATAAAAAATACCATGGCTTCCTCACTAATTCTAACAAAGACCTCCCCTTTTTCTCTTCTTAAAAATTACACTTACAAAATCACTGGCTGTTCTTTTTCAGCTAGAATCAGAAAGCTGCCACTAAGATTAATTTTAAAAAATCTATCTGTGAAAACTGGTGTTTGGGTGTGGTTTGTACCTAGTCCGTGGTCCAGGAGGGAATCCCAGCCAAGCAGGGGTCTTCTTCAAAGTGAAGGAATCATGACATGAGAGAGAGATGTTTTAATTTTTTTAGCTAGTGAGTAAGATGAAAAACAGAGCAAATGAATTTGGGATGTCTGGGAATGCCTATCGAAAGGAAACTGTACACATTTCATGTACATATGATTTCAATTATCAACCATTTACTGAGAATTGTAACTGACATTGTGCAAACCCTTTACTGAGGAAATGAGACATGAACATCTATTCACCCGGAGTATGAAAACAACCCTGTGACTTGTCCTAGCAGTCAAGGGTATCAGGCTAGAGAACCTCCTTCTGGAATCTCATGGAGTAGGAGGTGTTTTCCACTCACTTGTTTTCTGCTTTATCATCTGGAGGGTGAACCTTGTGAATCTTGCTACTAGCTGTGTGTGTGTGTGTGTGTGTGTGTGTGTTTCTTCCCAAGACTCCTGAGTTTTGCACTAGGAAGGAATTTCAATTCAGAGAAAATTACTATACAACATGATTATTGTGGATAACACTGCCAAGAGTCTAGAAAAATGTCTATAGTCCAACAGTCTGTGTATAAATGTAAAACACAATTGTAAGCCCTATATCTTTCTTACCTCTGTACATTTTGAAATGCGTATGATATACTATATGTAAGTCTAATGATTTTGTAGCATTGCCTGCGGTGTTCTTCTTTCTATTGATTAGACTAAACTACACAGGTTTTCTCTCTCTTTTATATTTTGTGATTCAAAGAATAAGAAAGACTATGTTTGTCCTGAAAGTATCAGGGCAGATTTCTTCATATTTATATATTCTAATATCAACTTTTAGATTTATTTTCTGATCTTCAACTTGGATTTTGTGTATGCTTAAAGCCTTAAAAACAGCTTTCCCTTGATGTCTTTGCAGTAAAAGGATTGTATTCCTCACCTGTCTGGTGAGTAGGCTGTCTGCATTGTGGAACACTGGGATTGTCTGAGTCCTGGGGGAAAGTATATCATTGCTATCACTTCTATTAGAGCTCTTTATCTTGTTATCTAGGTTTTCTTAACAGTAAAAACATAAAAATTCTAGTGGAAACATATTATTAGCAAATGTCATACACTTATCAAATATAAAGGGTAAAAACTATCACAAATGGGGTGTTTTGTTTTAGTAATCATAATTTCACAGTGATAGCACTTTGCTCAATAAGGAGTGATTGAAGTCCATAATCTTTCATGATGGACTTTTCTGTGATACAATAGTGTCTCTGTCTCTCTCTGTTTCTGTTTCTCTGTCTCTCTGTCTGTGTGTGTGTGTGTGTGTGTGTGTGTGTGTGTGTGTGTGTTTGACAGAGTGAGTGAGAGATCAGGCAGACAGAAAGACAGACAGACAGAGACACTGTGAGAGAAAGAGACAGAGAGAGAAGGAATGAATGAGATAGAAGAAAGAGAATGTAATGTAGGTTAAAAAACAGAAAAGAAAAATTCTACCTCAGGGTGGAATTACATAATAATTCTTTGTAAAATTATATTTATTTTATTTAAAATATCTGTTTTACTCTTTCAACACTGAGCACATTATTCATGAATTTATCATTTGTACTAATTGTTCATATTTTTTCCTTTTTCTTTGAATATTTTATTTATTTACATTTCAAATGGTATCCTATGTCCCATCCCCCTCCCCCTCCTGTGAGGGTGTGCCCCCACCCATCACACTCCCACCTCACAGCCCTGTCATTCCCCTACACTGGGGCATCAATCCTTCACAGGCTTCTTCTCCCATTGATGCCAGATAAGGCCAGCCTCTGCTAAATATGTGGCTGGAGTCATGGGTCTCTCCATGTGTACTCTTTGGTTGGTGGTTTAGTCCCTGGAAGCTCTGGGGGGTCTGGTTGGTTGATATTGTTGTTCATCCTATGGGGTTGCAAAACTCTTCAGCTTCTTTAGCCCTTCCCCGAACTTCTCCATTGGGGTCCAGTGCTCAGTCTGATGGTTGGCTGAAAGGATCTGCATCTGTAGCGTGTGTATCAGTAAGGCTCTGGCAGAGTCTCTCAGGAGACAGCTATATCAGGCTCCTGTCAGCAAACACTTTTTGGCATCCACAATAGTGTCTGTGTTTTGTGTCTGTATATGGGATGGATCCCCAAGTAGGCAGTCTTTGGATGGCCTTTCCTTCAGTCTCTGATCTACACTTTGTCCCCATATTTCCTTAGACAGAAGCAATTCTGGGTTAAAAAATTTGGAGATGGTAGGCCCATCCCCCAAGCGGGTGCCTTGCCTAGTCTCTGGATAATGGTCTTTACAGGTTCTCCCTCCCCTTTGTTCAACATTTCAGCTAATCTCATCCCCATTGGGTCATGGGAGACTCTTGCTTTCCTGGCATCTGGGACTTTCTGGTGGCTACCTCCAGCTCCACAACTCCATTGCCACACACCTCTGTTCACTTTCCTGACCTTCTGTGTATCATCTCTGTCTCCTCCCATACCTGATCCTGCTCCCCCCTTTCCACCTTTCTTCTTCTTTTCCTCCCAAATCTCTCCTACCATCACTACCTGTGAGTATTTTGTTCTTAGAGGACTGAAGCATCCATACTTTGGTCTTCCTTCTTGAGCTTCATAAGGTCTGTGAGTTATATCATGGATATTCAGAGCTTTAACTCTGATATCCACTTATCAGTGAGTACATACCATGTGTATTCTTTTGTGACTGGGTCACCTCACTCAGGATGATATTTTCTAGTACCATCCATGTGTGTAAGAATTTCATGAAGACATTATTTTTAATAGCTGAATAGTACTCCATTGTGTAAATGTACCACATTTCTGTATCCATTCCTTTGTTTAAGGACATCTGGTTTTTTTCCAGTTTCTGGCTATTTTAAATTAAGCTGCTATGATAAGAGTGGAGCATGCTTCCTTTTTATTTGTTGGAGCATCATTTGGGCATATGCCCAAGAGTGGTTTTTTAAACTTAAAAGGATATATAGGCACAGTACATCAGAAAGTTAAGGTTTCTGGGACTACAGAGAAAAAGCCTGACAACAAACTACTGGATGACTGGAAAGAGTGCTCAATGGCTGAGAGCTTGCCTCCCTTTCAGAGAATCCTAGTTTGGCCATCAGGGTGAGGTTGTCTGTCAGATGTCTTCCTCTGGCCTCTGCAGAGACATGCATGGATGTGCACAAACACATTGTCAGTTACATTCATTTAAAGAAATAATAAAAGAAACCTTTACTAAAACTGATAGACTTCACATATGGAAGCTGACTGGTGTTACTAACTCAATGGCTATGATAGACACCTCCATACCCCCCAGCAAACTGTGTTTTGTGTACTTATGGTGGTTTGGTATATGTAGGGATTTTCTTTCAAAGAATGAACTATGAAATGTTTCATTTGTACAATGATATGATAAAATGCTCATAAAAAGCATTTAGTTCCTTGTGGAATTATCCAAATTTGAAAAGGCTTGTTTTAAGGATAAGCATGGCATTATACAATTGAAGCACATAAATAGGATTTTATAAAAGTCAGCACTATTTTCTTTTTCTCTTGAATTATTCAAAAGGAAGTAATGAAAGCACTTTGGTGAGGTTGCCAGTGAGTAGGTTTTAATGAGTTTGTAGTAGAAGACTTCAGAGTATCCACAAAGGACAAATGTAAGAACCATCCAAGACTGGACAGCTTAGCATTAACACATCGATTTCTTCTAGTAGAACTGGATAAATGAAGTGAAAAAAGTCCTAATGGCAGGAGAAACCTTCCCAATGCTGAGCTAAGGTAGACCAGAATGGAAAGGGAATTGTGCAGATCTGTGGAGTCAGTAGAGATGTAAACCAATGTCTTTATCTATATACACTTGGTGAGATGCCAGGGATATGTGCTCAGGAAGGATGCTCTTTTCTTATGTACCATTCTGAAGATTTTCCTATTTCATTTCCATAGTTTACTGGTTTGGTAATTACATTTATTTTTTTGCAGTTTATTAGTCTGGAACATTTTATCCAGTTTCCACATATAGTTCATCTTTCTTTGGTTTCAAGGTACTCTTTGGCCTTTAACATATCTTGGTCTCTAACACATCATTCTAGGTTACCTTTGATTCCACTGGGCAGTTGTCTCATTTCCCAGGCTGGAGTCAGGAAATCATTGCACTGGTGCCTGAATGGAACATTTGCAAGTCACAAGTCACGGAGTTCCTTTTTATAATGGTGTCATTGGATCTCGATCTGGGAAATTCAGTTCTGTGGATATACTATCTTTTGGAATTTGGTAACCTTTGATTTTGAAAATCAAACATTTTTTTTTTCTGGACCAGTCTTTGAAAAACCATTTAATTCATACACACTAATGTCTCTGATGTCTTGAGTGCATATCAGACTACCCCCTCTCTCCCATCAGTAACCCTCTCTTCCTCAAATGCCTTGTCCAAACATTATCTTCAGTAGATCTGAAGTGTATTCCTGTTTTATCATTCTATCTGAAATGCCTAAATTTTCTATAAAACAATTTTTGTTATGATTAACTTAAGGCGTTTTAAAAAGCAACTCCAACTTTAAAACCAACAATATAACTGATGAGCTTCCAAAAGAGAATTTTACATTAATTTCAAATATTTCCTCAACAGTACATAATTATTATTATCAATATTTGTATATCTAATGTGCAAGGAGAATTATATGTCATTCCTTTAAAAGTTGCTAAAACATCATTGTACTAAGATCATGAGCAATGAATAGAGGAGTGGTGGTGAGAATTCATGGCCATTTGGATTATATTAGTGTCTAGAGATTTAAACTGTAGACATATTTGATATTTGAAGAGCTGTCTGATGCATGCATTTTTTTTAAGTACTGAAACAGGAAGAAAGTAATTATAACTAATAATAATTCAAACTGAGTTTAACAATAAAATGTGTGTAGAAAAGCATACATATGTATATACAATAAATGGATCATGGTAATTTGATTGTACCAGAGGGAAAACATGTATCTAATTCTACAATCCTCACCAATCTGAGGTCATATTTTGTTTCTCCAACTGAAGAATGAAAAACAAAAGATAGAAACAAACAAAGTAAGGTAAAGGAGGAGAAAAAGATAAAGAAGAAGAGAAGGAAAGGGGGAGGGGAAGGGGAGAGGAGAAGAGGAAAGGGGAGGGAGAGAGAAGGGGGGAAGGGGACAGGGACAGGGACAGGGAGACTGAGAGGCAACCTAAATTTAAGACTGAATGAATTCTTAAATGTGATACAAGATACATACTTCTTTTATTTTAGCTTCTGAAAAAATAAATCTGAATCATTTTCAGCTCTTCTTATTTCTATTTTCAGTTGTATTACTTTGTCTGCTTGTAGTTTACACTTGTGTTAGTCAGGGCCTGAAGAAACAGCTGACGGCAAGTGATTTTCTTTAGTTCCCTACATCCCTCAAACACTAAACCAGAAGGAGAGGCTGTGGGTCTTCACAAGCTGACTATATTTTACTGTAAGTCTTTAATCATGAGCCATGAAGACATTTGCGGGAAAACTACACAATTATAATTATTTTAATATGAATGAAGCTATTATAATGATAAGTGCATTCTAGTCTTTACGTATTAATGGAAAGATAGTTTAGCTCATTCCTGTGTTCAAATACCTGAAATCATTTGTTTCAATACGGTGTTTTCTGGGTTATTAATTCAGTCTATTTTCAGATGAAATAATATGTCATTAATTATTATATACCCCTTAGTATAATAGAAATGTAAACTCACCTATGTTATGAAAGTCTGTTTGATGAGAGGTGACAGCCATTTAGCATGATTTTCACACATAGTTACACAAGAGGTGAACTGTCTTGAGCTTCCTTTTCTCAGCATCCCTGCCATTAAATAAGTGGTCTTGAACTCAGATGTTTGTGTGCCCATCTGAGTCCCTCTGCACAAACTCCTAACCTGTCACAGGACCGCTGCATCTCCCACACCTCAGCTGATGAGGAGAATCTGCAAGTCTTCACTTCACACTGTCAGCAGCTGAGTTCAGGAATAGAGAACTGACAGTGGAGAAGCAGACTGCATGTTACCACTGTCATCACACGCTTCAGTATGAAGATGCTAACCTTTTGTCAGCAAGAGTGTCATCACACTTCTCACAATAGGGTCATATAAAAACGGGTGATGACATTAAAATAAACACATGCTGCTTAAGAAGACATCGCTGTTTTTAGTGGTACTCTTCACAATAAATTGTTCATGCAGGCGTTTCATATCGATTGGGCATTTTGAGACATATCCATATATCTTTTGCAGTAGTTCATTTAAGATCAGTTCACAGACTCTGCATCCATGACCTAGTGCAGGCATGCACTATTCTAGTGCTGTTTGGAATATAATTAGTTGGGCTTTTTTTTTTTTTCAGGACAAGAAGGGCCTGAATTTTGAAGACAGATGCAAACAGAATTTCTATACTTTGCTCAAGTTGGCATTCAAATGGTACTCACATGCTCATGTATGCACATGCACACGTGCACACACACACACACTCATGCAAGAAAAAAAAATATAATATATATGTATTATATATGTATAAATATATATACATACTTTATTTACACTTCAAATGTTTTCCCCTTTCCAGGTTTTCCCTTTGGAACGCCCCTATCCTATCCTTCCTCCCCCTGCCTCTCTGAGGGTGCTCCCCCACCCACCCAACCACACCCATCTTTCCTCCCTGGCCTTCCCCTACACTGGGGCATCTAACACCCTCAGGCCCAAGGGCCTCACCTCCCACTGATGGCCAACAAGGCCCTCCTCTGCCACATATGTGGCCCAAAACATGGGTCCCTCCATGTGCATTCTTTGGTAGGTAGTCCAATCTCTAGGAATACTGGGGGGGCTGAGCAGTTGACACTATTGCTCCCTCCCTATGGGGCTGCAAACTCCCACAGTTATGTCAGTCCCTTCTCCAACTCCTCCATCCGGGAGCCCACACTCAGTCTAACAGTTACTGTGAATTAAATCATGAGTGTTCCGAACTTTTGGGCTAATATCAGCTTAGCAGTGAGTACATACCTTGTTCGTTCTTTTGTGGCTGAGTTATCTCACTCAAGATGATATTGTCAAGTTCCATCCATTTGAATGTGAATTTCATGAAGTCATTGTTTTTAATAGCTGAGTAATATTCCATTGTTTAAATGTAACACATTTTCTGTATACACTCCTCTCTTAAGGGACATCTGGGTTGTTTCCAGTTTCTGGCTATTATAAATATGGCTGCTATGAACATAGTGGATCATGTGTCCTTATTACATGTTGGAACATCTTCTGGGTATATGCCCAGGAGAGGTATACCTGTGTCCTCAGGTAGTATTATGTCCAATTTTCTGAGAGTCCCCCAAACTGATTTCCAGAGTGGTTATACCAGCTTGCAATCCCATCAACAATGGAGGAATGTTCCTCTTTTTCACATTCTCACCAACAACTGCTGTCACCTGAGTTTTTGATCTTAGCCATTCTGACTGGTGTGAGGTGGAATCTCAGGGCTGTTTTGATTTGCATTTCTCTGATGACTAAGGATGGTGAAGATTTCTTTAGATACTTCTCGGTCATTCAAGTTTCCTCAGTTGAGAATTCTCTGTTTAGCTCTCTTCCCCATTTTTTGATAGGTTATTTGGATCTCTAGAGTCTAGCTTCTTGAGTTCTTTGTATACATTGGATATTAGCCCTCTATCAGACGTAGGATTGGTAAAGATCTTTTCCTAATCTGTTGGTTGCCTTTTGGCCCTATTGACAGTATCCTCTACCTTAGAGAAGCTTTGCAATTTTATGAGGTCCCATTTGTCGATTCTTGATCTTAGAGCACAAGCCATTGGTGTTCTTCTCAGAAACTTTTCCCCTGTGCCCACATGTTCGAGACTTTGCCCCATTTTCTCTTCTATTCCATTTAGTGTATCTGGTTTTATGTTGAGGTCCTTGATCCACTTGGACTTGAGCTTTGTACAGGGAGATAGGAATGGATCAATTTGCATTCTTCTATATGTTGACCACCAGCTGAGCCAGCACCATTTGTTGAAACTGCTGTCTTTTTTCCACTGGATGGTTTTAGATCCTTTGTCAAAGATCAATTGACCGTAAGTGTGTGGGTTCATTTCTGGGTCTTCAATTCTATTCCATTGATCTACCTGCCTGTCACTGTACCAATACCATGCAGTTTTTATCACTACTGCTCTGTAGTACAGCTTGAGGTCACGGATGCTGATTCCCCCAGAAGTTCTTTTATTGTTGAGAATAGTTTTTGCTATCCTGGGTTTTTTGTTATTCCATATGAATTTGAGAAGTACTCTTTCTAAGTCTATGAAGAATTGAGTTGTAATTTTGATGGGGATTGCATTCAATCTGTAACTTGCTTTCAGCAAGATGGCTATTTTTACTACATTAATCCTGCCAATCCATTAGTATGGGAGATCTTTCTATCTTCTGAAGTCTTCTTCAATTTCTTTCTTCAGATACTTGAAGTTCTTGTCATACAGATCTTTCACTTGTTTGGTTAGAGTCACACCAAAATACTTTATATTGTTTGTGACTATTATGAAGGGTATCATTTCCCTAATTTCTTTCTCAACCTGTTTATCTTTTGAGTATAAGAAGGCTACTGATTTGTTTGAGTTAATTTTATATCTGGCTACTTTGCTGAAAATGTTTATCAGCTGTGGCAGTTCTTTGGTGGAGTTTTTGTGTCACTTAAGTATGTGGTAATATCATCATGTATCTCAATTCTTAAGTTTACTGAAACATATGATTCAAGTAATGGTTGAATTCTAGAATTGTACTTTGAAAATGTTATGTGTCCTCCCTAGGAAAACACTCAATAGTTGATTGTAGTTTGGATCTTTCTTCTCTCAGATAGATACCTTGATGCTTCAAGTTTTGTTTATTTGTTTCTCATCAGGAGACATTAACACATATTCTTCATGCTTGTTTCTTCCAGTGCAGAGCCTGAGTTATTAAAATAAATAAATAAACCAATTGAAAAGTATTTGCAATAGTTAGAATGTGTGCAAAAGGAGCATCTCAAGTGATGATGTAGTTGTTAAACTAGATCTCCCAAATATCAGTAATAGCAATGACAGGAAGCCATGATCCCTGTCTCCATCTCAGCATGATAGTCAAAGCATTATTAGCTGGTCTAAGAATGAAGTCCTCTTTCTTCTGGTCCAATGAAGAGCAACGTCACCTTTCAAGAAAAAACGGGCATACCTTTTCATGATTTCTGCTCTCTACTTAAGGAAATGAATTACAAGCTAAAGCAGATCAGAATTCACAGACTTCTCCCTCTTTATTCAGTTAATGGCAGGCATACAATGGAAGCTCTCAATTATATGGAGCATGCCAGAAACGCTGATGGCACCTATGGCCCTCTTGACTTTTTTTGTCAAAGAATCAAGCTGTAAAGGACAGAGGGGACTGCTACAGTTCAAAATGTATTCTAAAGACAGAGTTGATTCTAAGAGAAACAGGTACCTGGGTTCAGGCACATAGTACTGGTCCGGGGTTTTTCCTTATCAGGTGTAGAAAAAAGTGATTAGAGTGGAGTATAAAGTATTCCCATTGTACCAAACCTTATTTGAAACACACTGCAGTAAACTTCCCTTCAAAAGCAGGAAGCATTGCTAATACCTGTTTTCTCAGCATTGTAGAGAAGCTGAGGGGGAAGGACTACTATGCATTTTAGGTCACTTTAGTCATTATAGTGAGTTCAAGTCAGCATGATTGCAGGTGTAGTCTTCTCCCACAAATACACAAACAGAATAGTCACCATTTTGACAGCACCTATTTGAGAGGTGTTTGCTGTAAAAGGTATGAGTCATTTAATTTACTGAAGTTAAAAATGGACTTTTTGAGTTCAGAACAAGACCTAATACTTCACTCATGTACTGCCAACATGGGATATATTAGGCAAACCACAACTCACATTTATATATTATTTTAAATAATTATTTTAACCAATTTACCTATAATTCACTGTTCCCTAAATTTACATTTTTATAATTATTTTCTTAAAGAAGAATATTTAAAGTAGTCTTTTAAATGAATTTCCCATACCAAATTACATGGATTTTGTATATGTAAGAATAAAACCAGACCATGTTTTAAAAACAAGCAAACAAACTCCAAAGCTATTCTGATGCCCATGGTCAGTGCTGCATCTGAGGGCCATATTGATGTGAGTGGTTGCAATGTCACTTGAGGCCATGGTGGTGTCCTAGGTCCATGATGCCAGGGATCTGATAGTGTCCTTGGCCCACAGAGTGAGAGAGGGCCATATTGATGTCCTTGGTCTACTCTGCCACCTAAGACCATGCTGAGATTTGTGGCATGTGCTGACACTGAAGCTGATGCGAACATCCATGTTCCGCACTGTTGGCAGAAACAATTTCCTAGTTCATGACCTGTGCTCTCACTGAGCGTAAAGATCAAGGAAGCTATTTTTGCTATCCTATTGATTACTGCAGACTCATGTTTGAGAAAAAGATTTCTGTGACCACCCTAATTCTCTCCTCCCTTCCTTAAAAATGGCACAACCTAGACTGAAAACCAGAGAAGAGAAGTCTTCAAAATTGAGATAAGGATGCTAAAGTGTAGCTGCGGTTGATGACTACTTTGGAGGATGTGGTTTGCGAAGGACTCAGTCTTCATTGAGGGGCTGGTCACTGGGGTTTGACCATGCCTCAGTGAGTATATGGGTAACAAAATCAGACCTGGTTTTCTTTTCCTTCTTTTTTCGCATGGAAGGGATCTAAAAGCTGGGAAAAGACCTGGGAGGATTGGGGTTCATGTGAAATTCCCAGTTAATCAATAAAAAATATAATACCCATAAAAAATAAAATTACCCAAACTAATAAAATGCATGCTTTTGCAACCATTTGATACATACATAGTCATATATATGACTTTTAGAAAAACTGGACTATGTTTTTGTTCATTTGTTGTTTTTGTTTTGTTTTGTTTTGTTTTGTTTTTTGAGACAAGGTTTCTCTGTGTAGCCCTGTCTGTCCTGGAACTCACTCTGTAGATCAGGCTGGCCTCGAACTCAGAAATCTGCCTGCCTCTGCCTCCTGAGTGCTGGGATTAAAGGCGTGCTCCAACACTGCTCGGCAATACTGGACAATGTTATTCAATGCATATGAAAACAGAAAACATAAATTGGAACAATAGAACATGTAAAAGCATTGCTATTCCTTTGTAAAATTGTATTTATTAATTTATATAAATAAAATAATAGTATTTTAATTTAATATGTGTTAATGAAAGTGATAACTTATAAACTATTTAGGTGTGTTCATAGTTCCAATAATGGACAGATACATTTCAGAAATACTTACAATAAAAAGTAAGCTATTTATATTAAAGAACTATGTTATGGCTAGCATATGATTTAAAGTATATAGGATAATGACCACTATAAAAATATTAATTCTTAAACCTTTACACATTGTTAGACAGAAACAAATATGTCAATCAATATTTAGTTAAAGAGTCTGGAAAAAGATAAAAGTATTATTTTCAAATGCATTTAAAATATTTAGATATATTGAAAACATCTGTCCTTTACATTTAGTAGTGTTTGACATTCATAATATTTACAAATTAAATATAAAATATCTTATAGATGTATAATTAAATTTAAGATTTTGTATACAAATAATTAGTAAGATAGTCCATTTTATCCTTTAATAATGATACATTGAAAGTCAACACAATATGCTTTCTTAGATTTTGACAATACTAAAATTATATTTTAACTAAATATGAATATGATAATAAATCCAAATAGAGATTGAAATTATTTACCATAAAGTAAGGTGGTAGCATGTTGAAAACAAAGAGCTAGTGATATCCTTACATCACTCCTTGAAAACCATGAATAGAAGACAATGACATTTTATTGACTGCTATTAGAAGCTTTAAGAAATAATGAATTTGCTATTGTTCAGAGTCACAGTGATGAGAGTTATTTATTATTTAAACTATAGATAATCCTTCCATGTAGGGTATTAAATACATACTTCCCCCATGGTCCTTCATTCTTGAGAGAATTTCTACTTTCCAATATGCAAAAGGAATCTGAGGACCATTGAAAACTGTAGGAAGAAGTGCTTCTGTTTCATAATAGTCTGGGTGTAGCAGGTTTAACAGCAGTACTCTGGAGACAGAGGCTGAAAAATACCGCAGGTTCAACTCCATTCTGGTCTACAAGGAGATTTGGAGGCCAATCAGGACTAAAGAGAAACTCTATCAACAAAATAAATTATTCAACAGTTACTTGTTCAAATTATTTCAATTTTAGAGTGTGTAAGGTGCACAGTGTGAGGGACAATGGACAGTAGAGTGTGTAAGGTGTACAGTGTGAGGAACAGTGGACAGTAGAGTGTGTAAGGTGTACAGTGTGAGGAACAGTAGACATAGAAAACACAGGGGCAATTGACAGGGAAAGTAGAGCTGACTGGAAACCATTTAGGCCCTGATGCAGCTTGTCTTGGACAATGACCAATTTGATACCTGGTTTCTCTGATTCTCAGAAAAAGAACTTCTTGTAAGCTCAGGTATAAAACAAAATGAGGAGAATCTCATGAGTAAGTACAAATCCAGAAATGTAGTAGCTGGTTTTGCAAGACAGTAACCTTAAAGTTGAAGTGTAGATTCTAAATCTACACTAGTGCTATTAGACATTTCTCTACTTCCCATCATACCAGACATACACTACTAAAGATGATTGCATAAAAGGCATCCTACTTACACTATTCAAACCTACTCTACTTAACAAAATCATGAATTTACAATTCCTTTATTTGTTTCCAATGCTATAGAAGTTCATATACTAAGTGGTTTAAAGTGGGATTTATACATGATTACAATGTCCAGTTCAACCAAGAATTCACCTGACTAAGAGTGGTAAGGGAATGCAGGAAGCACAGACACACGGACATACACATAGAAAATATTGAGTCAGGGGCCATGATGTACTGTGAAGGAGTAAAGAGTAGTTATCCCAACAACCAGAAGCCTGGGTGCATTTCATTATCAGCACAGGATGGGCACGCATTGAATATCTCCAATACAATGAATTTTGTTGTCATGGGTTTTTTTACACATACAAAAACAGACAGGAATTCACTTTAAAACAACGTTGTTTTAAAATGATCTGGTAATTACTTAATTATATTCAAATCTGTATTCTGATGCAATGGACTCCAGTTTTTCCACAGGAAACTTTTGGAACACATAAAGAAAAACTGTCAAAGACATTCTCATGGAGAACTGATATAAAATGTGGATTTTGTGAACAGGGTGGTGAATAAGATCAGGGAACTTAGAAACGTAATGTGCTCCTTTTAGGCAGTAGCATGAGAAGGAAATAGTATTACATTGCTATATATTATGCTTATAACATGTGTGACTTTTTCTCCATTCACACAAAATGTATACTGATGCTCCACTTTTTAAATTAAATAAAATTAACTTCATTATATTTCAAAATACTCTGAGCAGTTGGATGCTGTAAGTGATGCTTGTATCATTGTTATGAGTACAAATCTCAGGGACTCCTTTCCCCAGACTCCACTGCTTCCTGTGTCCTACTCAGCAAAAGCTTACTCAGGTGATGAATTCATGCTAATAGTCACCTACCACACAACTCCAATCAGATATTCTTGATGCGTTCTAATAGCCACCCTCTCGGTTTAATTCTTATAATACAGGAGTACTCTAGAAAATCATTTGTATTATTTTCAAAATTAAGCATGCAAATTAAGACTTTTAAGTGACATCTTTAAAATAACAACCGCCTTTATTAAGTATGGTATCATGCAGTTTACCACAGTTTTTCAGAATTTTTGTTTAGTTAGATTTTTAATTTTGTTGTGCTAACTTTTAAAGTTTAATGCAAACAATATCCTTTATATTATTTTATTATATATATTATTAATTAAGCTTTATCTTTTTGTGAACTTGTAATGTATGAAACACGTTATTTTTCAGATACTCATTGGCTTTCATAGGAGGAGCACACTGAAGCTGTACAGTTACCTTAAATCAAAGATTGTCATGGGTTTAATACAGTCTTAAAATGTCGAATAAGGCATCTTGTGAGATTAGCAGCAACATAGCTTCATCAAAAATTGCTGAGAAAATATGGTAGCTTCAAAATGTAGACATATCTTTAAAATAGGAAGGAGAGCTGTAATGCTAAATTTGATATTTGATGGATGTATGAAAATTATAATTAGGAGAGAAAACAGTGTCTTTCAGACAAGAGAATTAAACAGAGAAGCACATGCATATCAGTGGTGTTGTAATCAGTGTCTGTGCTATTACTAGTGGATTTCCATAAAATATTTCTTTTAATTTGAGGACCTTCATTAAGAGTGACTTTAATTAACTATTTTCATAAAACTGTTCAATGCGTCTTTCAAAATGATATGACAGTTTATTTTAAATCTTTGGAATGGTAGCAGTTAATTGTGATTTATCAGATACCACTCATCTTTTTTTTTTGACCCAAACATGTTTATGAGATTCACATACATGGGTTATAAGTTGTGTTTTATTTAGTGTTTGTTTGTTCTGTTTATGTTTATGTTTGGTTTTGCTTCATACACATTCATACTCACCTTTCTCAATTCTTTTCAGGCTAAAGTCTTTTAGAAACCTTAATTCCCACTGTGAAGTCCTAAATGCTCTAAAATCTAAATTCTAAAACTTTGCTGTGGCAGCAAACCTTATTCACACTTAACCTCATGTGATGGGTCAAGGTCACCACCATGAAGTTCTGAAAAGATTGTAAAATTACTTTCAGGATATGTGAAGCACATGGCTACTTATACTATATTTAGTTGTAATCAAGTTAAAGTTCTAGGTAAATACAAGTATCATTTAGTTATAGTCAAGATAAAGCACTATGTATATACAAATATTAAAGAATTATGCAAATCAGAAAGTGAAACACTTCCAGTATCAAACTTTTCAGATCAAAATTACTTAATTAAAAGTTTATTATAATACCGATGTTTTATTCCTAATTATGCTGCAGATAACCATAACTAGTAGGGAAGAAGAGAAGGGGGTTGGAGAAATGACTGAAAGGTTAGCAGTGGGTACATCTCTTACAGACAACCAGGGTTCAGTTTTTACAACCAGGTCAGGTAGCTTACTTGGCCAAACTCAGTGGAATAGAATTCCGCTATTCTCTTTGCATCCATGCACATACCAACGCAAAGACACATCAACATATATAATTAAAAATATTTTAAAGCATGAATAATAGTGATAGATATTTGATATTTGTATTGTCTACCATTTATCTTTGATAAGCTATGTGATACTTCAAATTCATAGCATACTGCATGCTACTTATCATTATTAGTTATACTTCTACCTAAATAAACATACAGCTGTCCACATTTGCGGATAGAAATATTTTGATTTATATTCAGTAATAGAAATCATTTATATAGTCATTCACAGACACTAGACAGTGTATCATAAAATTAGTAATTGTTTCACTATTGTTTGGTGTACAGTTTATATACAGCATGAAAAGTGTACACAATTTATATTTTCTGTAATAGCCTACCAGATATTTCAATACCATATCTATTTAGTTTACCATTTTGTTACCTATTAAGATGTCACATCATACAATGTTAAATTTCCATATGAACTACTAGCATATCTGATGTTCTCCTACACTGCCATATCTACTCAGAATCCTGTAATTTACCATATAAACTGTAGAGATTTTATAATAAGGCTTAACAACTCCAATCCTGTGAATATGACAAAATTTATACTGAAAAAACAAAATGACCACATGCCTTGTTGCAAGGATTTGATGATAAATAACTGAAATATTTGTGAAAAATCTGTTATTCTTCTTTCTTTTTATATATTTTTTCTTTTTCAGTTGAAGCAAATCTTGAAGTGGAAGATCATGCCATGAAAGAGAAACATATATCCAAAATATATGAGCTCAAATACTTAAAATAGGTGGGAAAATTAACACTAATGTTTATCAGTGAGAACTCAGGTCACCTGTTGACACAGAACTCACATTGATAATAGGCTCAGAAAGCTTCAGTAGTGAAATGCTACTTCAGCTCACGCTTGCTCCCCTACTCCTTGATCTGATGTGACAACTCCTTAGCTGTGCATAGCATACACGAGCCAAAGTAGCATCTGTCTACTGCAGCCTTCTGATGGAGAAATTAATGTGAGGGTTGGTTCACTTCTACCATCCAAATCTTCCAAAACATGCCCTGTGGTTTTCTTTAGGCAGAAAAGTCTGGGAAGAGAAACCTTTGAAAACATAATTTATGAGGCCAGCTTGAAGGTTGTCATCTCAGAAAAATTCTCATAAAATCTGGATGCAAACAGAGCTCAAGAGCATAACAAGTACTGTAACCAAGTCATTTCCAGACATATGAAACTGCACGTGAGCAAATTAAACTAAGAAATTCTTACTGACACAAATCTCACATGCTTTCTCTATTCTATGAAAGACCATATAAATTATTTTGGGAAAATATAAGCAGATAAGGGGGAATGACTAATGGTGGATAAATGTGACCAGTGGATACACATATGAAGGCATTGCAACAAAATTTAATATTTTGTACAATACATAAAACCAAAGCAAATTGGCATAGACATGACAACTATAAACACACACACTAGACATAATCATTACACAATACCTGTACATATAGGAAAAATAAAAAAAAATACTATTTTAGGTCAAGAAAGGGGTAACCCGTAGAGGTAGAGAGATGTAGGAGGGTAATTAGAAAAGAATTATCATAATCTATGGTATATACACAGAAACTATTAAAGAAAAAGCTATTTCTAGATAGGCAGATAGATGATAGCTAGATAAGTAGATGATAGATAAAGAGAAAGACAGATAATAGGCAGAAAGAAAGACAATAGATAGAAAATACATACATACATACATAGTTAATTACATAGATAGATAGAAATAAAGTTAGTATGGGAGTCATCATTAGAACAGACATGTGGCAGATATCACATGTCTTGGTCAGGGTTTCTATTCCTGCACAAATACCATGACCAAGAAGCAAGTTAGGGAGGAAAGGGTTTATTCAGCTTACATTTCCACATTGCTGTTCACCACTAAAAGAAGTCAGAACTGGAATTCAAGCAGGTCAGGAATCAGGAGCTGATGCAGAGGCCTTGAAAGGATGTTTCTTATTGACTTGCTTCTCCGGGTTTGCTCAACTTGTTCTCTTTATAGAATCCAAGACCACCAGCCCAGGAATGGCACCACTCACAAGGGGCCCTCCCCCCCTTGATCACTAATTGAGAAAATGCCTTACAGCTGGATCTCATGGAGGCATTTTGTCACCTGAAGCTCCATTCACTGTGGTAACTCCAGCCTCTCTCAAGTTGACACACAAAACCAGCCAGTACATCATATATGCACATAGGGGCACATTTTTTTTTTCCTTGAATAAAAAATATTACATTCTTTTCCTTTGGTGGTTTGTGGCTTTTCTACCTGAGTTACATCATATTAGTTTATAACTTGAATGTTGAGATATAAAGTGACTGCTATTATTTTTTTTCCTTGTTCCTGATGGAAAAATTAAAGGTGAAATACATTTATATATAAACATGCATTTACACAAAATGTTTATGGACTGCTTATAACTATTTCAGATTTTGTTTTTGAAGGTATATTCGTGATTTCAGGTGATTTTTTCATACTATATTCTACACTTCTTACTCTCCTGTAGTAGTATTAAATATAACATAGGGAATGTCTATGTGGCAGACATACGCCTTACTTCATATGCTTGGCAATAATTCCAGGTATACCTCAGATGTCAATATCCTGTGCCAGTAGATTAACTCCATTTTTGTTGGTTGATATATATTTAGATATAGCTAAACTAAGCCATCTACATTTCAGTTTCAATTTCTATGCTAACAAAATTACTGTTAGGGTCTATGATGAGAGACCATCAATCTGAGAACAAAAACTATTTCTTGTCCTGAAAGCTCAATACTTCAGAACTTTGAAACCAACATTTTCTTCTTGGTTACTCAGAATAATAGCAAATAAAATATATTCTGTCTCTAACACTCAATTTCCAAATTGGTGAAAACTAACCAGGAGAGACATCAGAATATATGTTGTTAGGATTTAGAGTATATTTCAAATCTTGGGCATCACAGAACCAATTTCCTAAGCTTTTGTCCAAGTTGTCATGTTAACCAATTCTTTCTAAGATCCATTTCAAAAGACTGTTAAAAAATTGTTTGAGGATGGTGGAGAAAATAGTAAAAGCAATGGATTCCATGAGCATGAGGTCATTTCTACCATCCACTGGCTGGAAAATGAGTTCCATGGTCAGAGGCAATGTAGCATAGAATAGCATGAGAGAAGATAAGTGACTGTCTATGTCCACAGAGAGTTATTTGAAAGAACTATTGACAGAAAGAAGACAAATCCCTCTCAAGAATAGTTGTCTATTTCACCGACAATGAACCTTCTCTTTGAGTTAGAACAAAGTTTCCATGATGGAGCTGGTTGCATCCATCAGCCTGCTAAAATGTATCTGGCTGATAGCCCTGGGGAATCTCTGGTTTAGTGCTGGCCCTGACTGTTATCAGACAGTACATTCCACAGTAGCAAAAGCCACATCTGTCTTTGAGAGTGGAGAACCATGTTTCTTACCTCATGTTCAATTTATATCCCTGCCACCATGGATACGTTGTTTCTGGGAGTATTAGACATTGAAAAAAATCTCTGGGTGAGTGAATTACTGAAACTCTTTCAAGGCATTACAACCTTGTAACTATTAAATTTTCCTTGGATTAGCAAAAGCTTGTGATACAAGTCACTTCACATTATGTTCTCACCTGAATTAAAGTTAACTTCAAGATATGTCTTCATAAATCTGCAGTATATTTGCCAAGTGTGTTCTTTGAATCTTTCTTGTAAGTCAAACTGTTGATCACAGCTCCTATATCAGTGCTTAGCTCTAGATCAGTGACTGACCCTTCAATACAAATGAAAGATCTGTTCTAACACTTGGAAAATCTGCCACCAGAAGAATTACTCTTTTTTGCCATTCTTAAGAACCACTCTGGGATGGGTTTCTTCACAATGGTAATAAAACAAAATGTAAAACCATATGTCAACCAAAGTCATTGGTTCTTATTCAACATGTTGAACAAAAATATATAAGACTCCAGATGATAAAAAACAAAGAGAAGTATAGAAAAAAACATGAATAATTAGGTCTCTTATTTGATAATGTATTTCTGTCTCAATAATCTGGTAAAACCTACACTCAAACACATAATTTTCTTTTGATTACAGGTAATAATGTATGCTTGTTTTTGTACTTATTTAGACAATGCTTAGCTTTTTTGAAAAGTAATCCCATTCAGTGTTTTCTTGGTAACCAAAATCATTGTCTAGAAAACTTTTCTAATTATGTGGAACTTTAGAAAGATATTTGTGACAGATATTTGCATACCACATCCTAATGATTTGTTTTGTGATGCATTAAAGCTGCAGTTACAATCTGTCTCTTTGGAGTGACTCTGTTTATGAGAATATATGTTTGGTCATATGCTCTATTGGGTCAAATTTTTGCTGACTTCTTCCACAAAAAGTAGTTTCTTCTGTAAGACAGAAATATAGGAAAATGTTAAATTAAAAAAGTATTCTTAAATAAAAAAGATACTGCTTCCAAATTCAAAGCAAGCTTACCATGTCTTCAATTAGTATCTAAGAGAGAGGACAGCCATAGTAAGAATGAATATAGTTGATGTTGTAAGTCTCTGTAATTTCATGGAATTTGCTTTACCTCTGTCTCATGTCTTATAGATACCTTAGAGGAATTGTTTCAACTTCTTCCACAGTTCCAATGTATACCATAGGAAAGGTGTGCTTCTCTGTGTAAAATATATATATATATATATAGATAGATATAGACATATCTATATCTATATCTATATATATCTTCAATTTAATGTAAGAAAAAACATTTAATATGCCCACAGATATGATTTTTTTTTTAATTTTCAGTTCTGGTATAAGCTCATCTAATGGTCACCATTAATAGATAAATAATAGATAATGTGTTTCCTAGATCATAGCTTTATACCATGAGGTCAAAAGCTATGTTAAACTGACCTGGGGCTCCAAACATCTTTGGAAAATTAGACACAACTGGACTCCAATTTATACTGAAAGTGATTTTTTTGGAATTTTCCAAAATCTATCTGTTTCTACAAAGTTCACTCAGATAACTCAAGTAGTTGTGCAGCACAATTCAATATGCAGAAATCTTTTTAGTGATTCATTATGGCACCGGTATCTCCAGTAACTTTAAAACACAGTCTCTTCTAACATTTGCCTGCTGCTTTCCTAAGGAGCCAGGGGGCTTCCTGTCCCTTTCTCAAGTACTGTCAGTTTTTAAGCAGATATATATCACCGCACTGTCTGGATGTGCTTGTCTTCACATATCTAATTATACATTTCCAAGATTAGGAAAATAACAGGGGATGATCTTGTAGAACCAGTGGACTGAATCTGTCATCTACTAAAAGAAAATTCTATTTAATTGTCTTGATTTCGCTTCTGATTTGGACTGTTTTAAGGCATGTTGAGTTTTTTCAGAATTAACATTATTCTTGAGTTGGTACCATTTTCCAAACACTTTTTATTTGTCTTTCATTAACCCACTACTGTTCTTGTTGAATCACTACAAGTTCCTTGGGAGTGACAGGTAAAATATTCATAACACATGCATTTGAACAGTTATGGGCTCTTTGCACACTGAAGTTCAATGTCCTCCATATTTAAGAATCTTGGGGTCTGTGAACTGTCCTGAGACAGACAACTTACTGTAGAATCCTAACTTAACAAGATTGGGGACATGCTTGTGATCGCTGGCTTCTGAATACTTCACACTGAAAGTGACACTTTCATAACAACTCCTATCTGTTCCTGTTTCAAGATTATCACATCAGAGAGATTTCCCTTCTTGTCAATAAAATGTAGTCTCTGTGAGCCAGATTATTCTGATTTTCACATTGACAGTGAAGTCCATTAAAATGATGGTCTTTGCTTTGTTTTAGAATTTTTGATATGCTAAATTCTGGAGACTATTTCAATATTAGGGTTTATTGCATTTACAGAACCAAAATATTGTCTCGTCCTTCTTCATAGGAAGAGATAGAAAATGAACCTACTCTAAAACAGAAGCAGTCTCCCTAGGATATTTGATATCTTCATTAATAATATCCCAATGATGGGAATCAGTTTAACTTAAATTGACCTTCAATTGAATTCAGAGTTTACCCAAGTGAAATTTTCTCTCCAGTTTGTTCAGTACAAACTAATGCATAGGTTGCAGCTTCTAGGATGCGTGAGCTCTGGTATATTAACTGGTTGTGTTTCAGATTTATATTCCCTCACATGGTCCCTAGGTAAAATTTGTCAGTCATGTAAGTTGCTATAAATTACAGGACCTCTTATGTGTTTGATCTCAAAGCAATAAAATTAATGTAGTCCTTTAAATGGAAATTACTTTTTTTATGACATTATCTATTTTTCAAGCAAAGAGGAAATCCAAGGGAGCATGGACAAAGAAGTTCCTTCTATTAGCAAAGAAGACTGTGCAGAGATTGAGGGTCTAATCCAACTATTTTATGTTAGAGCAATGACCTTCAACTTTCTTCTAACCAGTTCTGATTTTATATTTCTAGTTTTTAAAATGCTAATAATTAGAGAGTACAGTTTGCAACTAATTTTGTTATGTTCGGTCTTTAATTTTATCTCTGCTTTTACAAAACATTTTGTAGCAGCCACCTGAAATAAGAATTAGTTATTGGCAGACAGAGATGAATTTATTTATTTTTTTATATAGGCTTTAAGTTGGGGTCAAATGCACTGACCATAGATTTTCTATATTTTGATGTACTTATAGACAGCCATTCTATAGAGTTTTGCTTCACTTTAATTATCAGTGAGAAAAGTGTTTATTAATTCAAAATCATATTCCCTTAAGAGTGTTTTGTTCCTTGAGACATGATATTAGTTTCATGTAGATTTTGTTTCTTTAGGAAGAGAGTCAATATTGTCTTCATATCAAAGAAAGTAGACAAACTATAAAAAAACCTTAAAAATTTAATAGATCAAGGTTCTGTTTTCTGCTGTTAATTATTTGAACAAAATGTATATTAGTGGTCAAATTAAAAATTAGAATCAGTAAAAGAAAAGCCAAAATGGATTGATGTTCTGTTTTCCCTTTGTTTGATGCTGGAGACTGTATGACACAAGCTGAGGCAAGAAAACCTCTATTTTCTATTTTCTGTATTTTTGGTTGGTAATAATGTTAGTAGAAAGTAATGCTTCTATCTTTGTCTCCTCAACATTCTTTATGGGATTATTTTATATTATTTCTGTAAATTATTCTTTTCTTCTTTCACCTAGAATGAATCCAGGTTAAAAATATTTTATCCTCCTAGTTTCATGTTTCTTTTAGTATTTGCCTTTATTTCTGTTATCTCCTACATTTGGACCATCTTTTGCCACATCTGTCTCTATAATCACCTATATAGCTTTATGTTCATGGCTCTCCATGGTAATTACACAGTTTATATTCTTGAAGAAATTGATGTGCCCTTATTCAAGGATCTAACTCTAGGAAGCATGAAGAACCACAAAGATTTGATAGTGGAATAAGTGCATTTTTGGCTCTTCAAGCTCTTTTCTGGGGTCCTATTTATTTATTTATTTAGTATATTTTTATACATGTAGTTGTATATGTTGGTAAGAACATTTGTTTCCAGATTATCACATCACCTAGATAACCAGCACACAGTGTTATTCCACAGAAATTTTGTAATAAACCTCATTTTATAATTGGCATTTCCTGTTCATCCTCTCTAGCCATAGAGAAGGAAACACCCACTGATCTGCTGTTATTTTAAACAAGTTACTATGAAGGAGTTACTACACTTACATTGGTATCAAATAAAGTGTGTCATCAAGCATAGCAAAAATTTGGGAAAATGTGATATACAGCTTATTCAGCCATAGATATAAGTGAAAACAAATAGGTAGAAAGGCATATGTAGACAATGGAAAGAAAATGAGCTGTCATCAAGAAATTGGATAGAAGCATCTTGCAAGAAAATTAACATTTTTCTATATCCTCATTAATATAGAGACAAAATTATTTCTCTACATAAAAATTTTATCTTAAAATAGCAATGAATGAGGCTTAAGGCCTTAATGTTTTAACATCAGGAAGGACATTGCATGCTTCCTCAGATGTTTTCTGATAGTCTCAGATAACACTGTTAGCTTTGTACAGTAGAAGTACCATTCATCAAATACTCTTGTGACCTAGAATGATGTCTTTCTATTATAATTTTGCCATGAGGTATTTAGGAAACACCAAGCTCAAAATTTTTCAAAGTCCTATATGTGCCTATTATAAAAGAAAATTAAATGTTGTTTCTCTGACACAATTGTACACTTACAGTGTGATGTCTATCTGTGGCTGACCACCCTTTTCCCTCTTAACACTCTAGCTTAAATCTATATAAATATATTACCTAGTACTCAAGCCTTCATAGCAGACAGTCTTGGATATTTTTTAAACAAAATTCTCAGTTTAGACTGTGCCAAAGTTCTTAAAAAATTACACTCTGCAGGGACTTTTTCAACAACTACATAGGAATGCCTCTTTTTCCTGATTGGTGAAACATGTAATTTTCTAGAAAATTATGTGTTAACTTTTTTATACAGACTGTAAAATAAATTTCAGAATAAAATGAACAGAGGGTGATATTTCAAAATATTAATTGAATTCATGACATAAATTTCTAACCTATTAGTAGAGTTGATGCTATGCTGAAAGCCAGACTTTAGAAGATACAAAGGGAATAAAAGGTTTTAAGTAGTGAATTTGATATATTAAATATGACAGTCTTCAGTACTTGGTGCTTATTATGCATCTGAACTTAAAGTTGATAAAACAAAACAAATTATTGGTGCTTTTAAAGCATTAACATCTATCAGTAATATTCCTATTTTATAGTTGGTAAACCTAAGGAGATAGTCATCATAGGACTCGTGGATATGGCAAGATTCCTCAAAAGGAATAATAGTGAAACTTACAGGGATAATAAACAGTCTTATAATTTAACTTAAGGTCTGTTCAATACAAGGAGATTCATGGCTGGTACTGTAAACCAAGGCTTTTGTAAATCAACTGCCTATGGCTTGAAAAGATGAGATTATACTACTGTCACTTTCCCAAACCAATATGAATTTTAACTGTAAATTAAATATGTATCTTGTACTCACAGATAAGGATAAGTCTCACTCCTTATTAAAGAAACCTTTTGTATGCAAGAAGCCATTACAGAAATCTATAACATGGTCAAAATTCAGAGAATAATGCCCCATTTAGGAGGAAAAACTCAATACATTTTCCATATAAATCCTACTATTAAGGATCAGGGAATATAGCCAGGAGAGGCAGAAAAAAAGTTGTAGAATCCAAGGGACCAAGAATTCCAGTGCAAGATAGTGTCTCCTATTATGACAGAAAAGAAGCACTCATGAAATCTCAATGATAGGTCTTCACAAGCCCTGAGAAATGACCTCAGTTGATATTCCAACAATGGGGAAGTCTTGCCAGATTCCACTAGATGAAGAGTAATAGATATTTAATTACTGACAAGAGAGGAAGAATCATCCTTCGAAGAATCATCTTTCTAATGAAACTAGACATCTCACAGGTTATCCAATTTTGTGGTCAGCCCAAAATCCAATCCACATACATATACATATGAACAACATTTAAGAACTTAGAAAGCTGTGTGTGTGTATGTGTGTGTGTGTGTGTGTGTGTGTAAACTGGTATAACACATGCAGACACACACACACACACACACACACACACACACACACTTTTAAAGAGTAAAAGAACATGAGTTTGAGAAAGAATGAGAGGACCATGAGGAAGGGCAGGGAGAATGATGTACATAAATTACTCATGAAATTCTCAAAACCCTAAAAATGTTAAAATTAACTTGAGCCAGATTAAATAGCTATCACACATAGAGAAACGGAAGTTATTTAACGAAGGCGTACACAGCGTTTTAGTTGCTTTCTGTAGAAGAGGAGAGTGGTGCTTAATACAGTACTCATATTTGCCAATCGAATAGTGTTGCAGGCATAACCAACAGGCTGGCTACGTGGAAGGCTAGTCACCATAGTAAAAAGTTGACATAAAGTTATTTTACTATTCTTTTGTGACCTTCTTAAAATCCTAAAGAAGAAATTAAATAAAAGACAAAAGTAGAGATTAAAGTAGTTAAACTATTCTGTTCAATTTCAAACCAGCAGACCACTGTTAATTTTTTTGTTGTTATATTTGCTTCACAATACCTTCCAGAATTCTAAAATTATCCTGTGTGAGTGAGGCTCACTGTCTTCTAACAATGAAAGGGGCATTCTCTAGGCGGCCCTGTGTTGTACCAGCAAAGATGCCCTAGAAACAGTTGCTCTCAACAAGTGTGGAAGAAACAGGAGCAGTGCTACATAATAGGAAAGTGATCTTTAAGTAGAGTAAGGAGAACATCGAAGCACAGTGGGAGGCCGTATAACATGGCTCCCTACTGATGTGAAGCAAGCCTCTCTCCACCCATGCGGTTGTGATGTCTGAGATGTAGCAACTCCACTTGAACAAAAATCTCACGCTGTGAGTGAGGAAAGCTTCCCTGCTAAAAGAGCTTCAGTGAGTGGAATCAGAGTGCTTGTTAAACCCCTGCCAGACTCCCTCACTTCTCCCCACTTACCACGTTTCTGTTCAGTACATCTCTATACCTAACAGTGCCCGTATATTTATATGCAGCAGAACAACAAAGTCAACAGCATAATATGTTGAACAGTTCACTTATAATTATGAAATTATAAGTAATAAACACAGACTTTATCATGTCATTAAAAGAGGTAATCTTTGTTCTTATTTTAATTTGATACATACACTTAATAAAGTCTGAAATATTTGCATACCTCACTGCTTATTTCAATGTATTTACCTATAGCAAATATAATACATTTCATGGATTGTATGTATATTTTATTTGCAACTGAATGTACATCAATAAACCCATGTAATTAGATCAAAAAATGGTGGAGTAAATCTTGTTTTCCTGTTTTTTTGTTTTGTTTTGTTTTTTCTGTTTTTCTGTATGCTAGCCAAAGGCAAGTACTCAATATCTCCTTCTGACACACCTCTCACCTGGAAAAAATAACTTCTAGTGTTTGCTGTGGGCAGGTCATTTACCTCTAGGACAGAGGATCTTTACTGATAATTTGTTGTTTTTTTTTTTTTCAGGCTACTCTCTCTCTCTCTTAATCTGATTGACTTCAGAGTTCCTTTGTCCACTAAAAAGAATAACAATGTTTTCCACTGTTAACATAAAAGGTATTTCTGGGTTTTTTCTCTTAGTCAAGATTCTTCCATATACCTAAGCCTTTAGGTTGGGAGAAAACTTGATTTTTCCTGGTGTTGAGTTTTGTTTTCCCTTTTTATTAAGCATCACTCAAGACTTGAAGATATATCTTTACAAAATATTTTTGACAACTTCAAACATGTGTACAAGGTACTGTGGCCATAATCAACCTGCCCTTATGCTCAGTTACATGTCTTTTCTCCTCTTAGTCCCCATTTTTACTCCAATGTAAAAAGACTTAATTACCCCATGACCTCATTCCCATATCATTTTTCTATGTAAAAGTTGAAGTATCTTTTAGAAATATTAGCTTCTGGAGACACAGAATCTTGATCCACAAACTTAAACTGCCATTCAGCATATCTTTATCCTTCTTCTTATTTTTTATTTGAAAATTCACAATATTTCCATTACTGATTTTATTTGAAAATAAAATTTCATTTGATCTAATGCATTCATGTTATTTTCTGAGTATCTCTTGCATTCTAATGAATATTCACACCATGAGCTGGACTTGCATTGTGTTTTAAAATGAGTAGATAAATGTATCAAGCATGTCAGACATGGAACCCAAAGGCTCATGGTCTGATTGAAATTGAATGTCTTTTGCACGAGGACTAGCATTTATTTTACCAGTGGCATGCAAGCTCCCAAAGAAAAGAAGCACCCCACAGTCTTGCCCAGCTGTGATGCCTCTGAACCACCACAGTGACCAACATGGCATGATAACCTACGTGGTCCAGTATTGTCACCTATACCTTGGAACTGACAGCTTTCTAATTGGACTAAAGACCTCCCAAAGAAGAGGAAACCATGTACTGACTTAGCTACACAGTGCTAGTACAGACATGGATTTTTGATAAGAACCTAAAACTACCACTTTACAAAATCAGCACAATTTCTAACTAAATTCTAAACATTTGTAGATAAATCGATTCATTTGTTCTTTATTCCTCATTAAGGAAATTTCTCTTTATAGCAGATGGACATCGTTACTGAAACACAAAACCAATAAAATTGCTGAGTTGTGGGGCCTAGGCACAAAAGATACATCTACAAACAACACACAAAGGGTCTGAGATCAGTGCAGAAAAGGAAACAGAAAACAAAACAACACAAACAGAGAAACATTCATTTTTCTGTCATCTATCTCCTCAAAATGTCAGAAGTTATACACATATAGTTTCTCCAACATGGATGTGCAAACATGTTCAGAACAAGAACAGGAAATATAGATATGTTAAATTGATGTGGGCAGCTCATTCTTCTTTTACTCTGCATAGAAACACCAGAGGCAATTAAAGAATGCAGAAAGTGAGAGGGATATAGTCTTCCCAGGGAAGAGCATACCAGTCACAAATCGTCATCCCTGAAAATATACCCACCTGTTACATTTTACAGACTGAAGGAGTTATACATTTTTATTATAAATATGCATAGATACATACAAATATACGCATACATACACAAATATGTACATACAAATATATAGATGTTTAGATATAGATGTATATCAAGATATCAATGATATAGACATATAGATATAGATATATGAACAGTTAATGAAAATGAGACCATGAACTTAAACAGAGCAAGGTGGGTATATGAGAGGCCTTGCAGGGATGTAATTGTATGTGCCAGCACACTCAGCTCTAAATTTATCCCAGGTAATCATCAACAGTAAGAAATATTTAAAATTCTTGTATATAATGTACAATTACAACTAATTTAAAAAAAAACAGATGGCATAGATGTAAAAATTTGTATTAGCAACACAATAAATTTAATACTACTACCAAGATAATGTTTAATAAAAGTAGACAATTAATACAACTTAAAATATATCAAAAATAGTAAATAATAAAACATATTTTGTATTTTATGAAATGAGCAGGAAAACATTTTTCATAGAAGCATCAGATTAACATAACGATGTAAGTCATGTATAAGTTCTAAATTTTTGTACTACCTGAGGACCCAACTTTACCACTTTTGAATATATACCCAAAAGATTTCCAACATATAGCAAAGACATGCTTCAGATATCTCCCATAACAGAGGAATGGATTGAGAAAATGTGATACCTTTCACAATGGAGTACTAATCAGCTATTAAATACAATGACCACATGAAATTCGCAGGCAAATAAATTGAACTAGAAAGCATCATCCTGAGTGAGGTAACCCAGTCACAAAACAGTACACCTGGTAGGTACTCACTGATAAGTGGATATTAGACAAAAAGCTCAGAATTTCCACGATGAAATTCACAGACCCTATGAAGCTTAAGAAGAAGGAAGACCAAAGTGTGGATGCTTTAGTACTACTTAAAATGAGGAAGAAAATACTCACAGGAGGTAGAGGGAGGGAGGGATGTGGGAAAGAGAGAGGAGGGGGAGGGAAAATGGGGGTGGGGGCTGGGGGGAGGATCAGGTATGGGAGCAGATAGGGGAGAAGTACAGAGGGTCAGGAAATTGAAAGGAAGTGTGTAGCAGTGGGGGGTGGAGAACTGGAGATAGCCTCTAGAAAGTCCCAGATTCCAGGAGAGCTAGAGGACCCAACAGGGATGAATGACATTAGCTGAAATATTCAGCAAAGGGGAGAGAGAACCTGTAGAGACCATATCAAGAGGTTAGGCACTGCCCCCAGTAGAGAGATGGGGCCACCCACCCATCTCAAAAATATTAACCCAGAATTGCTCCTGTCTAAAGAAAATGCAGGGACAAAGAGTGGAGCAGAGATTGAAAAAAAAAAAAAAAGCCATCCGAGATTGCCCCACTTAAGGATCCATCCCATCTGGAAAGACCAAACACAGAGCAGACACTATTGTTGATGCCAAGATATGCTTGTTGAAAGGAGCTGTCCCCTGAGAGGCTTTGCCAAAACCTGACCAATACAGATGCAAATGCTCACAGCCAACCTCTGCACTAAGCACAGGATCCCCAATAAAGGAGTTAGAGAAAGGACTGAAAAAGCTGAAGGGGCTTTCAACCCCATAGGAAGAACAACAATATCAACCAACCAGAACTCCCAGGGACTAAATCACCAGCCAAAGAATACACATGGAGGAACTCATGGCTCCAGCTGCATATATACAGCAGAGGATGGCCTTATCTGGCATCAATGGGAGGGGAGGCCCTTGGTCCAGTGAGGACTCCATGCTCCAAAATAGGGGAATGTCAGGAGTGGGTGGCTGGGTCGCTGGAGGAGCTTCCTCATAGAAGCAGAGGGAAGAGGGGATGGGATAGGGGGTTTGTGGAAGGGAAACTGGGAAGGGGGGTAACATTTGAAATGTAAATAAATTAAATAACCAGTAAAAAAATGAAAAAAATCAAAGCACAAAAGAAAAATTTAAAAAGTTCTAAATTTTATTTTTAACTTTCAATATTATCAAATATTTCTAAATATAATTATAAAAACATCTTATATATATAACAGTGTAAAATTCAAAATATGTATATATAGCTCAAATCACTGGATATTAAAATATTAAAATATTTTAAATTAAAATTCAAAATATCTCACACATATATTGTAGTGTTTAGCAGTCTATCACAGTAATAAACTGACATCGCCTCAGATGATATTTTATAATTTAAGGATCCTTTGCCAAAACAACAATATTACTATAAATTAACTATGAAAATGTAATTTCGGATCTTCTAACTCCATTATATAAATAGTTTCTCTGTTTGTTTATTTGTTCAGAACTAATATACATCTTACAACCCAGGATGTCCTATGATGCTTATGCTGAGCATAAGCTCTCCGCCACACATCTGCTTCATCCTTCCCACTGCTGAGAGTCCAGGCAAGTATAAGAATGTTTATCCGAACATACATGTGTTCTATGTTTATCCGAACATACTTGTGTTAAAAGGTAGTATTTATAATTCTTGTATATAATATATAATTACATCTAATTTAAAATAACCAGATAAGCAGTGGTTAGAATAGATGGAATAATTTGTATTATTAACCAAGCGAACTAGTATGAATGAATCAATACTACTTAGCATATAGTTCATGAAAGGGGAAACTAATTATAGACTAGAACTGTCCCAAAGTTATTACATTTCTTGTGAATTATATTTTTCTGAGAAAATTTTACTGAAATTTGGAGCACGATGTAAAATGTGTGCTAAAAGATAAATATGACTGTCTCCATGAGGAATGATCAGAGGGATTTATGACTATGAGGTAAGTGTGTACATTCGAACAGAACACAGGACACGGCACTTAGAGAACTTATCTCACTGATAAAGCTGGTGAAGGTTTAAATGAGGGTAACAGTAAGCAGTGTAGAACCCTAGTCTTATAAATACAATTCATTAAGAAGTTTAAGTACAAGAAGTGGGTTTCAGATTTGAGAATGAAGTTCTCAATCAATTAGATGACAGGACATTAAAATCATTCATTGTTGATAACAAGCAGACCATATTGTACCCTAGAGCCTATAGAAGAGACAGGCTTTCTGCTATGGAGAGCACAGGCTGAGGTATTAAGCAAGGACATTACTGCATAATACTTTGGAGTTACTTCGCATACTGACAGTGACCTGCAGTATTTACGGAGAGTTCTTGCAGTAAATAGTACACTTGTGAATGTCAATTAAAACTAAACAACTAATATTAACTATGCTTCCAGTTATATACCACAGCACTGAGCTTCCAAACCAGAGCAGAGCTGATCATAGAGTCAGAATTCTCTGAAATATTTTTAAACAAATCCTGCCCTATCTCTGCAATGACACCCTCAGGGTACACAGACTTTAGGTCCTCATTAGAGCAATTTTATTCCCCATCACTGTGCTTACAGGCATATATATCCTGTGAAAGCAGAGATAGGAATTTAATCACATGCAATGCAGTATCTTTAAAAAGATAGCACATATCTAACACCTGTCAGCTCATCAATGTTTCGCCTACTAGTCTACTGATTACTACATATATCATCCCTGACACCTAAGCTGATGTAGAGAATAAAACACACCTTGTAAATTTTGTAAGACTCATAGCTAAAACATCCAGTGGAGAATCTCACAGGGGCTTTCTGATTTCTGAAAACCTTCATCATTTGAAAAGTTGATCACTGCTCCAAATAACTTTTGGTTATCCGAGATATATAGTGAATATAAACATATTTATTGCATATTAAACTAAATTTGAAAAATTAGAAAGACTTGGATAAGTAAAGATATATTCGTTAAGATTATATCATGACTATTATCATATTATTAAATCCTGAAACCCTAACTCAAACTAAAACTCATAGAAGCATAATAGTACAGAAAAAATATTCTAAACATTACCTTCCAATGATAGATTTTTGGTCGACTATATAGTTTCGTTTACCGTGATTTAATACTTATTTGAGTGAATTGCTTTTAAAAGTATCAAGAAATATCTTTCTCTCCCCCTCCTCTCTGTGTTTGTGTTTAAAATAAAATACTTATTCTACAATTTGAATAAGTTGAATAACAAAGTGACATGTGGGATATGCGACTTGCTTTTATATCTGATATTACAGAAGAAATGTGCTTTATTCTTTGCTGATGAAAAAGCTGTACATTCTCCTTCATTGTGAGGAATAAATTACAGGGAGTAGGAGATGGGTTCCATGCAGAGGAGAGAGAGCATCCTTCTCAGTTTTACATGTGCTGCAAATACTAAGGCCGAAAGTCTAGATGCGCTGCTTGGACTTCCAGTAAAAGCACGTATTCGGAACAAGGAAATATAGCAAGTAAATGAAGAACATAGTCAGAAGCAGGATACCAAAGCAAGGTGAAAAGGACGATGGGCAATGCAAGCCCTGAATGTGGTGTCAGCCACACAGGATTCTCATTTCTGGAGAAATGCACTGAGAAAATGCTGGTTGGGCTTTTGTGCTTTCCAATATAGGAGGAAAAGAAATAGGGAAGTACTTAAAAGATCAGGCCCTCAAAGACAGAGAAAATTGAACAGCACAGCACCTAAAGTCAGTTTTAAGATCAAGGCAGGAGCCTAGATCTTGCCTATCTGTGCATTTTTAGGTGACTTTTAGAAGAGGAGATTATGTCATCTGACCACTTCTTGAAAATGTGACCAGAAACTCCTTTGAATTTTGGAAACTTTTCAAATAAACAGAATGAAAACACCTAATAGATAGATGATAAGACTTTTTGAAATTTGTTGACAGAGGCCATACCACAAATTTTCTTTCATTGCCTGAGTACTTTAAACAATAGTTAATTGTATTTCAAAGTGCTTCTCTCTTAAATAATAATGAGATTCATATTAAAATATTATTTTAGTGCAATAATTAGTTAATGTTTCAATATTAAAAATCTATTTTCAGCATTCTCCTTTAGATTACTTTTTAATTTAAGAATAAAATTAAATCCTATAAGAGTTTACATAGCAGACTAATGAAACAATTGTGAATGCTAATACAATGTCCTTCAATGAAATTAATAAAAACTGCAAAGTGTTTTGGCAGTTTATTTTAGTGTTTGAATTCAATGTAATTTGAATGATAAAATTATGGATTTTGGTAAATACTGTGGCTAAATTTTGCTCTAATTGAAAATATGTATTTTTTTTCAACTAGAAATATTCTACTTAGTCAAAGATTTACATGGCTAATTCATCCTTTTGAATTCCAGTATCCAGCCATGGAAACATAAAACAAAGAAAAACAAAAATTACTCTCCATGGGATGTTTCTCCTTGGTCTTCATATAATAATACTCATCAGGGAGCTATCTGAGTTTATTTTAATTACACATTTAAAAGCAAGCTGCTAGTTGGTATCCTGCATCACTTAACATGATTCCATTAGTATTGCAAGTTTATTATGAGTGTTTTAATGTAATACAAACATAATCCCCTTTGATTGCTTATTTTGTTCTTATACAAAATGACCATTCCATGAAATTCCCTTTGTTCAAAACTCTTAACAGAATCTCAAAACCAATTTTCCTGTTTATCCGGTTTAATAGACACATTTTTATCATAAATCTTAAGTCTTACTTTATTTAATAATCTTAGACATTATGAAGGTAAAAGATAGTAAATTTGTGATAATCTTTTAGACAAAATATAGAGGAGCTGATTTCTGTATATACCAGTAAAACTGCCTTTTAGAATAAGATCTGCATTTTACAGAGACAGGAACACTCAGTACAAAGACAGATAATTCATCATAGGTCAAGGGAAGACTAGGCATCAAAATACTGCCTAGTACACACGTCTTTCTGATTTCCAGACCAGGGTCTGAGCAAAGGGCAAAACTGTGGTGAGAACAGAGAAGAAATCGGAGACCAAATCATTTGGAAAGCCATGGGAAGTCACGTCCTTTTAACAGTGTTGGAATTGATTAGTGGGTAATATAGATTAGCAAATTTATGTGGCCAAAATGCTCAGTGTGAAATACTGTGAATGTGTCCAAACTTGGGGAATTTTCAAGTCAATGTAATTCTATAAAATTAAAGTGACACCCAATCCACACTAATCAGATTCACCAGTTTGTAATGGATTTACACATTCATAGGAATATATATGAATATATATCCACTTATATTAATATGTATATGCATTTATATATTGGAAATTATCCAAGACTAAGAGGTCATCAATTTGAGAGGGAGTGAGAGGTTGTATTGATGATGTTGGAGGGTAGAAAGGGAAGAAGAATAATGATGTCATTATATTTTTATTTGAAAACGTAATTTTAAAATTATTTAAACAACCTCAGCATAAATAGGTTATATAAAAATTAAAAATAAAAATACCCATGGAACTGAGGAAAAAAACTGAAAATAGAAAAAAAACTAAACAGAGAGAAAAAAACTTGAGTCTGCACATTCTCTACGTCAGTAAAAGATACTGTTTTTAACTCAGTTGATCAAACCCTCTAATCAATCATGCTTCAGCTTTACTGGATCAACTAATAACATCTATATAGAGTGGCTGGTTCACTGTCATATGAGTTCCATCACGATCTCAATTGAGTCACTAGACATGTAACTCAGTAGAAGAGAACATAAGTTAGATCCCCATACCATTAAGGAAAAAAAATTACCCCAAATACACAAATGATAAAAGTTTGTGTTCTTTTTGAAATTTAGTTTCCAAGCTATGCGCATCCAAAATATTCTTGTTTGCTGCAAGACAATTTTAAAAAAAGCTATAAAACGTTAATATCATACCACAGGGATATGTATAATTCTGTGTCCTGTTTAAACATTTTTTTATTCGTTCAAATGCATTAAAATAATTTCTCATTTGATTAAATACTGATTTCAGACCTTACATGAGTTTACGCTTCTCTCCAGTATATTATATCCAGTATATTAGCTTCCACCCCATATCACTTATTTGGTCAGTACTCAGGGAAAGTGGGTTACATCATATAATCAATAGGATTTGCATATTCCATATCTGCAATGAAAACTTTTATATTTTTATGATCCTTCTACATTGTAAGTGCATTCAATCTCAAGGACCTATAGCAACAAAGCCTAACCTTCAAACCACTTTCCTTTTCAGATGAGAATTCAGGGTGTGATCTATTAAAGAAAGACCCTAGCAAGTGGTTTTCAACCTTCCTAAAGCTGGAAAAAAAAATATATATATAGATGATCCCCAATCATAAAATTATTTTTGTTGCTACGATAAAACAAATTTTGTTACTGATCACTGTCTCAGTTTCTAAGACCAGTGGAAAATGTTTTTTCAAGTGATTGTGACCCACAGGTAGAGAACCACTGTCTAGAATAAATTCACAACTAAATTCCATCTCATAAAATTAGAAGCAAGTTCTCTTTCCCAACCCCACCTAACATGAAGGCATTTTGTTCTAATAGCAAGAAAAGGCTGTGTAAAAAAATCTGGTTCCAAGATTATGTTTAAATCTAACCAAGCAATTCCAACTGAATCGTCTTGATTTCCTTTGGATTCTAGGACTAGCCCTGTGAGTAATTTTCTATCTGTACTAGAGTAGAACTTTTTGTATTTGAAGACTTTACCCTGAAAATTTCTGCACAGTAGAAAGTTTAAAGAGTAATGTATCCCTCAAAACTGGGCTGATATGGTTCTTTTTCATTTATGGCTTCTAGTAAGATAGAAAAATATCATCATTAAATTCTATAAGACATTCTATCTGAGAAGACCCAGGGTCATGGAGACACCTTTATCAGGCTCATGATGATGCTCTGTATATGACAAATAGTTTAGGATTTTCATATTTTCCTGCTTTTAGTTAATATTTGTGCCTTTTGATAGATTTTTAAATCATTTGTTTTCTAATTTCATCGTCATGTGTATTGGTTTATTTAAACATTGGTGAATGCAGTCTTTCAGCTATCAATTAAATTAACAGCTTGAACTTCCTCAAACCCTTTCTAACAAAATTATTAGGAGATATTTAATTAACTTTTGTATTGCTAATGTTTCATAATCTCCATGTTGCTTACTTTTAGGGCTTGAAGTATTGATAACTGATTTTTCTAACATCACATTTTCAGTCTCTAACCATCTTCTAATATGGTAACATAATTAGACTTTGTATCTTATGACAACATGATTGTAATTAGAGTTGAGGTTCATCCTGTTTTAGTTTCTTCTTCTTCTTTTTTTTTTGCTTAGACTCTATGCTTTTTATATTTTCATAAAATATAAAATTGTGTTTGTGAATTTGTATATGTGCACTGCTTTTACAGTACATAGCAAACTAAAACCCTCCTATACAGTGAAGGAGCTTCATGTACAGGAATTTTAATCCAGCTATATGGCTGCTCTGACAAGGGATCATATCCTAAGACCTTCTACATCTGTGCAAACTAGCTAGAATACTAGCAAGCTTTTAGAACATTGACACCTTTAATTATTCTAGCTGGAATACAGAAAAGCCCTTAGTACATACATTTAATCTCAAACAATGAAGACAAAGTTGGTTTCTAGAAGAATGCAGTCATGCTTGAAAGTATTGTCTAATTGAGGCACAAAGTTAGGAATCAGAGAAAGATTTAACAGGATGAGTCAGACAAGATATGGTCAGCTCTCAAAAGAACAGCACAGAAAAGAGAAGCTACATAACAGAGCAGCATGCACCCACACACATGCACACTGGGGAGAGAGAAAGAGAGAGAGAGAGAGAGAGAGAGAGAGAGAGAGATACCAGGACAGTTTTACAGAGACAGGTTGCAGGTCAAAACAAAATGAGCCAGAGAATGAGAAGAGTCAGAGATTATAACAGTTTATTAGAGTTAGTTTGAGGCAAAGCAGAGCAATTCAGTCAGAAGTTGAGAGAAGCCAAAAGGAATCAGTCAGCTTGGTGAGGAGTTTGAGCCAGAACAGCTGTCGAGCCAGCCAGATTTCAGAAGGAGCTAGAAAGGGTAAATTTATTCAGCAGTAAGTTTCTGTGGCAACAACTACATTTGGTAAGTAATGGTTATTTTCACAGTTTTACATCTATAACCCTACATTCATAGAATATTATGTCCACATGATAATTGCTGTAGCTAATTTGTTGCATTTACTTTAAAATATTTTTTGAAAGATCATTTCTGAGCCTCTTTCTGCTCTTCAGTTGCTAAGTCATAAGCTCCTCGTTAATCCTACACTCATGTGCTTACTTTCCATCAGTCTTCAAGTGTGATCAACTGTATCATTTTCTTTTATTGGGACTATCAATATTCAAAATCTAATTCTAGTTACTCTTCCATCTAAAACACGTATTAAATATTTATTTGATGCATTCATCATATCTGTAAAGTTTTGCTATCACATCTTTGATTATTTCTCTTTGTTTATCAGCTATAATTTCTTATGATCTAGATAGCAAGAAAGCATTCCACAAATGTATTTTGTGGATTACTTGCCAAATTTAGACACTTCTACCTGACTCTGAGTCTTGTTCTCTTTGTCTCCCATTTTTTCTCTCTCCCCACTATTCTTCCCTCGTCACCTTCAAAAATTGTTTTGCTTATGATATTTTCTTTCACTCTCTTTCATTTATATGTATGATATATTAATATAATATATAACAATTATATGCACTACATAATTTTATATATTTTGGTATTATGAATATAAATATATAATTATAAATTATATATATATAAATGTGTATAACTATGGTGCTAATGTGCTTATGAAAGCATTTATTAAGATTACAGATTAAAGTATTTAATTAAGATGAAACACTGGAATTTTAGTTAATATATGCTTAATCTTGACTGTTAGCTTACAATAAAACATACTTGCTCACTAGCAAAATAATGAATAAATAAGCTCAGATAATTTTATTTTAAAAGCCTGAATTTGTTTCATTTACTTAATATGAAAAAATATAAATCTTTGTGTTCATAAGAAGTGCTTTGCCATTGTTATAAATGAGTCAAGTGTTTAGGGCCTTATTTTCTAAATTAAATGTTTCTTAATTTAAGACTTGTATGCTGTTCAGAGACTTTTAAGCATATAAATTGTACACATACACACACACACACACACACAGAGTAGAGCACACAGATAAGAAATGATATTAATTTAACAATCTTAGCTATTTTACAGAACATGAAGATATGATGGTTAACTGTGAAAATGATAGGTTATAGTGTAACGTACATTGGTAAAAATGAATAACAACAGCTAACAGACTGATAGTAGAGAAGGGATAGCTATAAAGAAAAATTGAGATTATTTGCCAAAGGGACTTAACCACATGCTTAAATAAGTACCTAGAATGTACTATATCACAGGATGATGTTAAATTGGCATTCTCGGTGGTATCCTGAAATCACTGAGTTAACTTACATTCACTTGCAGTATTTGACTAGCAGCAGGTGAAGATCTTAGCGTTGTCTCTTTCATTTGTGCTCCACTTTACTGTAGAAAATGGCCTCTTATGATTTTAAAAATGCAATGAATTCCTTTATTAAAAGACCTCATTTACTGAGAGTATCAATTCAATTAAATAGTAATAATAGGAGGATACGCATTCAATAGAATTCAATTTCTATTTCTATGGAATAATTTTGTCAATCTATTAATGTCATTTATAGCATTTACCTCTATCACAAAGGGACAGAAGCACAGATAACACCTTATTTTATAGCTACTGTTTGAAGGATTGAAGAGCTAAATAGAACCAACATAACTGCAAATGTATTAGGTAGAGTATCAGGTGTTGTGGCTCATGCCTCTAACTCCAGCACACACATGGGTAAGACAGGAGGATTGCTATAAGTTTAAGGCCATCGTGACATGCAGAGTGAGACCTTGATACCTTAAACAATCAAAAAAACAAACTTATCAAAATTAGAAATGTCTTAAGAAGGCTTGAGAGCCAGCAGGTAAGAACATTGCTTGCTCTTACAGAACATCTGGTTCAATTCCCAGGACCTACATGGCAGCTCTCAACAATCTATAGCTTCAATTTCTTCTGACCTCCACAGACACTGAGCACATGTGTTACATCAACATATAGGCAGGCAAAATACCCATATGCATAAAATTAAAATAATCAAGATATCTTCATAAAGAAGAAAAGCATTGGACTTTAATATAAAAACATATATTGTCTTTAGCATCTCTGTTAATATTGTTAGGCTTTTGGTTTTTATTTTATTTTTCTTTTTAGTATAATAAGTACAAATATAGTAAAAAGCTCTCTTGGGTGAAAATTTTTGCTAGAAATACCATATTTTGTATAAAAATTTCTCTCCTCAGGATTCTTGGTCTGTCATCAGAAACTTAGGTCTGATTTCAGATAACTGTGCCAGCAACTAAACATATATATGTTTAATTTCTTCTATAAATTTATTTCCTCAGTATGGGACAAGACTCTAATTTATTCATTTTCCATCTTTCTACATGTGCATTGTACTTCCTTCTTTTAGAATGAGAGGGTATCCATGTCTAGAAATGTGTTATTACAGTGTCTTGGGTTGAGGTGATGAGTTTTGTTTATACATGCAGACTTTCACTTTCATCTCTTTACTTTTAATGTAAAGACAATTGTGTAAGTCAGAAACAAGCATTATAACCTGATTGTTTCTTTATTTGCAGAATGTTGGCTTGGTCTTTGAACTGGATATCTGAGCTCTGCAGGATAAACAATTGCCAATAACGCCAATGTTAACATTGAAAAATAAGCAACTGTTTTCCATAGTTTTGTTTAACAGAGAAAAACTAATTTACGTGTCTTAGTCAGGGTTTTTTTGCTGTGAAGAGATGTACCTGAACAAGGAAACTCTTAAAAGGAAACCATTTAATTGAGGACAGCTTATAGTTTCAGAGGTTCAGTCCATTATCATCATGTTGGGCAGAATGTCAATGTCCAGGCAGACATAATGCTTAGAGAGCAGAGAGTTCTAGGTCTTGATCCAGAGGCAACTATGAGTAGACTCTTCTGTGGGCAGCCAGGAGGAGGGTCTTATCCTCAGTGGGCAGAACTTGATCATAGGAACTCAAGCCCCAACCCCACAGTGATACACTTCCTTCAACAGGATAACACCTACTCTAACAAGGCCACACCTCCTTATAGTGCTATTTCCAATGGGATGAGCATATTCAAACCACCACAGTATTTTTTCAAATAATATTAGTTGAAATAACAGAAACAAGCATTTACTTACTTTGACATTGAGCTAATAAAATATAACTCATTTAGATAATAAATAAAATGTATAAATTATTTCAAAATAAGTTTGAAATTCCAGCTATGTTATCATGGCTGGACACTTAATAAAAATCTCATTTTATTCGAGCTCATACATATGAAACATGTTTCTCCAATAATTACTCTCAATATTATAAGAGACTTATAAAAATCAAATGATTTAAACAATGGCATATCAAATGATATCTAAATCAGTACATAAGCAAATACTAACATAAAAAAATAATAAATAAATAACAAGATTTTCAATATATATGACTTTATTCTTATAATTTCTCATTGACTTTTTTTCTTGTGAATTTCAGAGCAAACAAGTTCATTTGCTTTTAGATTATTTGTTGAAGATTCAGAGAAACCCTCTCCAAGGACTGCTAAGATATTTCCTTCTATATTGCTATATCTTCTTTCCTGCTGAAGCATAAGAAACCTATTTTCACATTAATGAAAGAAAATAAAAAAGTTCTTTTCTAAAGAATATGAATACAAATATCTCCTCCTAAAACCTTTTGTAATGGATACTACAAATATTCTATTTTATAGATGACAAAAATAATCTACAAATGGATTTCCTCCAGGTTCTACGAAATAGGCTTCTGCATTCCAAAGTTAAAAAAAAAAAATCCAAATATTGATTCATTCTTTCAAAAATAATTTAGTTAATGAGTAATTTTCAAACTTATGTTATATACCAAGTATACTTAAGATTCAAGATTGATGCATCAATATAGCTCTATTGTTTGCCATTTCATGGTAAGGGAATATGATTTTTGCATATATTCTCCTGAGTAGAAGGACTAGTCATGAATATAGTATTTATGATAGTTGGACATAGTAGGAGGTAGATATAGAGTAATAAAGATAGTTCTAATTACTGAAACCAGATTAGAAGCTAGCTTTCTGGGTACTAGGAATGACTCTTGAACAGAATACTGAACATGTAAGAAAATGTGTAACTTTTCAAAGTGTAACAATGTGGAAGGTTGAATCTATGAATTTATTCAATAATAAACACATTTACTCTTGTAATAGTATTTTTTAAAGGCCCGGTGTAATTGGGTGTGATATAGGATGTATCTTCTCAGGCATTAGAAACAACAGTTCAACATATCATATTTACTGTGTATGCTGTATTGTGTAATATTAACACAATGAGAAAACAATTTTGTTGCTATGTGTATTTAACTGCTTGTCAGAGCAGTTTCCCTTCAAATTTAGATAGTGCTGCCATTACTGGGGTAAAAAATAAGTTAGGAAACTGAGAAAGGAGGCTTTTTACAAACACTGTAATGGAAAATAAACAAACAAATAAGCACAAACCCCCTGGTTCTTTCTGCCAGTGACAGTAGGCCAGTAACAGAGAAATTTGTTGAAACTGAAATATTAAGATAAACCGACAGGTGGGGAGCTTTGCATAGATCCAAAGCTCAATGTTAAAGTTAGAGTAACAAATATGGCTATTTCTTATCTCAAATACACATCCTGAGTTTCAGGATAGGCAAAACACATCTTAACTGTCAGCAAACTTAGAAACAAAAATAGTTGAAGAAATTTAAAAGTGTGAGAAGACCAAACCAGAAGAAAGAAAAGAATGAATTGAAGAAAAGAAATAGTGCTAATAAGCATTACAATACATTATACTTATATATTAATTGAATTAAATACTATGTAATGTATTATTAGAGACCACATTAGTATTGGTTTTAAAGAATGATATGGTGGCCATACAATTTAAAAATGTTTCCTACGCAAAGGAAAGGCAAATCAGCAAATCGAGAAAAAATAGCACTATTAATGAAAAGAGGACACAAATGTACCCATTACTGCTCATGCAGAATATTTGCTGCACATATCACCAAAGACAAAACTGTAGGGACGATCGTAAATACCTATTAGGATTTCAGAGGGATAGCAGGATAGGATTCCATAGGGATAGCAGGATAGGATTCCATAGGGATAGCAGGATAGGATTCCATAGGGATAGCAGGATAGGATTCCATAGGGATAGCAGGATAAAAGAATAACATAAATTTTTTATTCTTACTCATAATAAAGACCTCTCCTCCCTTCCCCAAATAATCTTTTGTCTTGTTCTATTTTACATTATCCCCATTGAGAAAGAAAATCTGATATGATTTCTCATATTTTCAGGCTTTATCTACTAATATATTTGCTCTAGCAATGGCTTCACCTCATTAGCTTACAAACAGCTCTATGTAAAAAGATCTGTAGTTCCCTCTCTCCTTGCTCAACCCCTTCTCTGTGACTGAGAAGGTGAATCTGGATAATTCTGGAAATTTGTGCTAGGCTTCCCATTACTGAGACAGTTCAGCTGTGTGTATTCCTTATTAGTAAATATATAATAAATAAGAATACCTGTCCATGTTTAATATTATCAATTCAGAATTTAAATGAGTGAAATAAGCTCAGTGAAAAGATAAAAATGAAGACCAAGACTTAGTGTTATTGTCCCAGTCTCCTCAATAAGAAGCAGCATCCACAATGTGTGTAGACAACCCAATCCCAGCATTACTTTTAGCCAGTCAACTAAAAAGTCACCTTTTGCCCAAGCTTTGCAATGAGATGTGTGTAAAAAAACAGCAAATAATTCTGCCTTTTACAAGAAAGAATGAGAAAAGAGTTCTGTCAATATTTCAAAAAAATTTAACCCTTCCTAAAAAGGTATTGTACAATCCTATTTTATTAAGGCATAGTCTCAGGTGGAAGAAAAACACTTAGTGAATAACCTCAGGTTTCAACCTCTTTGCAAGGTTCACAACAACTTACAGAAACTTGGAATAAATCCTCAATTCTGAAACACAGCAGGGGCTGCTCTTCCACTTGTTGACATCCACGAAATTATTTTCTGTACTACTAGTTTGCAGTAAGCACACTGTGTCCTTAGCTATACCCAAGACTGTCTACCAGCACTTTCAGTTTTACCAGAGTAATTGTTCCAAGAGTGCATACTATTGGTTTACTATGCTCCCTTAGAGCCTGTCCAACAACTTGAAGCATGAAGCCTTTGATTCATTAAGATTTCTATTAAAATATTTTAGTCTCCTGTGTTTCATAAAATATTTTCTAATTATGGTTTCCCCTTTCCCATGTCCTCTCAGATCCTCTGTGTGTCCTCACCCTTCCAACTTCATGCCTTCTGTTTACTTTAAGAAAAAAAAATGGACAAATACATAGACAAACAAGATTAAAGCAAAATATGCAAACAAAACTAAAGGAGGAAAAAAATTGTGTATCTATATATATGTGTGTGTGTGTGTGAATGTGTGTGAATATATATTATTCACACACACACACACATTCACACATTTATACACACACATAAAATCACATACTACAACCATAATATACAAACAAAAGTAGGTTAAAAAAATGCAAAGAAATATGAGACCAAAATGAAATTCAAAATATATCCCTGAGTTCATTTTTTGGTGGCCATCTATTGCTAAGTGTTTTAACATTAGTTCCTAAAACAAGTTTCTATATATGTGGAATTTGTTAGTGACAAACCGCTAGCCAATTCTTCACACCATTTTGAAACTTTTTCTCTCATATAATATAACTGGACTTCAACCTCTCCTCCTACCTCTCTTCTGAGTGCCCACACTCCCCTCTCCCCAAGATGTACTTCTGCTCCTCCACTCCCTTCTGAAAAGTGCAGGCCTTCCAGGGAGATCAACTGAACATAGCATAACAAGATGCTTTAAGTCTAGGCATAAACCTTCACATGAAATCTGGAAAGGCAACCTAGTAGGGGGAAATAAATCCTAAGAGCAGGCAAAAGAGTCACAGATACTCCTTCCAACTGTTAGTTGTCCAACAAAACTACCAAGATAAACAACCACAACATGTACAGAGTGACTGCAGATCTTTGCAGGGTCCATGATTGCCACTTCTGTTAGCTCCTATGAGTCCTCCTGAGTTGATTCTGTGGGTCTTGTTCTCTTGGTGTACTTGACCCCTCCGGCTCCTACAGTTCATTCACTCCCTCTTCTGCAGGGTTCTCTCAGCTTGCCTAATGTTTGGCTGTGGGTCTCTTTCTCTGCTGCCATCATGTCTGATGGTGATTGGGTTAGGCACTAATCCATTAATTATGAATACCAGAGAATATTACTAGGAACCATCTTATTGCCTTTTTTGGGGGGGGGAGGGGAGGGAAGGGTGTCAATGAGTTAGGTACTATCCTAGGTCTCAGAACAATCCAGCTTCCAGATCCTGGTCTCCATGCAGTGTTGAGCTTACTCTAGCAGCCTGGGTTTCAAGTTACAACAGTCATTGTTTAGCCATTCCACAAGCTCAAGTAATCCCTGCCCCTGTGAATCTTCAATACTTTTGTTTTTGTGCAAAAAAAAAAAAAAATTGTTCACAATACATTAAGATATAAATTAGTATTTGGAAGGCTTTCACTTTTATTTGAAGAGTGTGTTTATCATGATATGCATTCATCTTATGAAAATCTCATATTTTCTTTCCATGTGTCTTTTTGTGAGTATATTGAATTCAGAGAAATTACTTCATACAGAATGTTTAAAAATAAAATTTATATATTTTGTTAGATTAACTCAAGTTGATTCTGATTAATACTGAAGTATTAAGTGGATTGGTCTCATATTTTCCAGTAGCATTCATAAATAAAGGTAAGGGTTGTAAGTTACACTCATGTACATAGGTGTAATCAACAACATATAGGAATAGTAAGTAGCTCCTTTAAAAAAAGATGTTTTGTGATCTGTGGCAGAAGAAACTCTGCCTGTGCCACCAGACTTCATAGCCAAATAGCACTGGGACAAAGCTAGCTTCCCAGGAGTGTGGAAAACCCATGAGAAGGGGTAAGAGGAGCAACACTGCTTAGCAGGACTCGCCCGGAATCCTTGGGACACAAGGACTGAAGAAAAGCCAGGGGAACGAGCCTTCTGGTTTCTATCTATGGCTAGTGACCTCTGCCTGGGCTACCAGGTCACCATAGTCAAATAGCAATGGGAGAAAGATAGCCTCTCAGGAGTGTGGGCAAGCCTGTCTGCTCAGAGGTACCCAACTGGAATACCCAGGACACAGAGAATGAGGAGTGGGCCTTTGGATTCTTTCGGTGGCCTAGGGGAAGATGCTGTTATACAGGGCTCCATACTCAAATAGTGCCAGGAGAGAACTGGTATACCAAGAGTGCCTACACACCTTCAAGCACGGGTAAGACCACCACTTTTATTCAAATTCACTGGATGAAGAAGGACCCTTGCAGGAACCAAGGGTCAGCTGGGGACTAGATCCTTCTATTTTCTGTCTTCACCCCAGAGCTGACCATGTACCACAGCTTTCTAAACCCAAATTCCTCTCAGAGAGAATTGGTCTTCAAGGAGTATTGACAGGTGTCAAGGACAAGCCACAGTCAGAGAAAGTAAGACCAGCTAACACCAGAGATAACCAGATGTCAAAAGGCAAGGGCAAGAACATAAGGAACAGAAACCAAGGCTACTTGGCATCATCAGAACCCAGCTCTCCCAGCACAGCAAGCCCTGGATACCCCAACACACCAGAAAAGCAAGTCTCAGATTTAAAATCACATCTCATGATGATGATAGAAGATTTTAAGAAGGTAATAAATAACTCCGTTAAAGAAATACAAGAGAACATAGGTAAACAACTAGAAGCCCTTAAAGAGGAAATACAAAAATCCCTTAAAGAATTACAGGAATACACAATCAAACAGGCAGAATTATAAGAAAACATAATCAAACAGATGAGGGAAATGAACAAAATCATCCAGAAACTAAAAATAGAAATAGAAACAATAAAGAAATCACAAAAAGAGACAACCCTGGAGTTAGAAAACCTAGGAGAGAGATCAGGAGTCATAGATGCAAGAATCACCAACAGAATGCAAGAGAGAGAACAATCTTAGGTACTGAAGATACCATAGAAAACATGGAAACAACAGTCAAAGAAAAGGCAAAATTCAAAAAGCTCCTAACCCAAGACATCCAGGATATCAGGATACAATGGGAAGACAGAACCTGAAGATAATAGGTATAGAGGAGAGTGAAGATTGCCAACTTAAAGGACCAGTAAATATCTTCAACAAAATTATAGAAGAAAACCTCCCTAACCTAAAGAAAGTGATGAACATATATATATATATATATATATATATATATATATATATATATATATACAAGAAGCCTACAGAACTCCAAATAGATTGGACCAGAAAAGAAATTCCTCCCATAACATTATAGTCAAAACACCACATATGCAAAATGAGGAAAATATATTAAAATCAGTAAGGGAAAAAAGGTTAAATAACATATAAAAGCAGATCTATCAGAATTACACAAGAATTTTCACCACAGACTAAGAAAGCTAGAAGATCTTGGGAAGATCTCATATAGACTCTAAGAGAACACAAATGCCAGCCCAGGCTACTATACCCAGCAAAACTCTCAATCATCATAGATGATGTAACCAAAATATTCTACGACAAAACCAAACTTGCCCAGTATGTTTCAACAAATCCAGTGCTACAAAGAATAATAAATGGAAAACTCCAACTAAAGGAGGGAAACTACACCCAAGAAAAAACAAGAAGATAATCTTTCAACAAACTCAAAAGAAGATAGTCACACAAACATAAAAATAACATCGAAAATAACAGGAAGCAACAATCAGTATTCCTCAATATCTCATAACATCAAGGACTCAAAAGACACAGACTGACAGACTGGATCCATAAACAGTACCCAGCATATTGCTGCATCCAGGAAACACACCTCTGTGTTAAAGACAAACACTATCTCCGAATAAAGGGCTGGAAAACAATTTTCCAAGCAAATGGTACCAAGAAACAGGCTGGCATAGCCATTCTAATATCGGATATAATCAATTTTCAACCAAAAGTCATTAAAAAAGATAAGGAAGGACACTTCATACTCATCAAAGGAAAAATCTACCAAGAAGAACTCTCAATTCTGAACATCTATACCCCGTATGCAAGAGCTCCCACATTCATAAAAGAAACTTTACTAAACCTCAAAGCACACATTGCACCTCAAACAATAATAGTGGGAGACTTCAACACCCCACTCTCAAAAAGGACAGATCTTGGAAACACAAACAAAACAGAGATACAGTGAAACTAACAGTTTTTATGAACCAAATGGATTTAACAGATATCTATAGAACATTTCATCCTACATCAAAAGAATATACCTTCTTCTCATTGCCTCATGGTACCTTCTCCAAAATTGATCATATAATTGGTCAAAAAACAAACCTCAACAGATATAAGAAGATTGAAATAATCCCATGCCTCCTATCAAATCACTAGGGAATAAGGCTGGTCTTTAATGGCAACAACAACAACAGAAAGCACATGTATACATGGAAGCTGAACAACGCTCTACTCAATGATAACTTGGTCAAGGAAGAAATAATGAAAGAAATTAAAGACTTCCTAGAATTGAATGAAAATGAAAGTACAATATATCCAAACCTATGGGACACAATGAAAGCAGTGTTAAGAGGAAAAATCATAGCTCTGAATTCCTCCAAATAGTAACGGGAGAGAGCTTATACTAGCAGATTAACAGCACACCTAAAAGCTCTAGAACAAGAAGAAGCTTATACACCCAAGAGGAGTAGAAAGCAGGAAATAATCAAATTAAGTGCTTAAATCAACCAAGTAGAAACTAAAAGAACTATATAAAGAATAAAAAAAACCAGGAACTGGTTCTTTGAGAAAATTAACAAGATAGATAAAACCCTAGCCAGACTAACCAGAGGGCACAAAGACAGTATCCAAATTAATGAAATTAGAGATGAAAAGGGAGACATAACAACAGACTCTGAGGAAATTAAAATACCATCACATCCTACTACAAAAACCTATACTCCACAAAATTGGAAAATTTCATGAAATGGACAAGTTTCTAGACACATACCAATACCAAGCACCAATTTCAAAGTTAGGTCAGGATCCGATAAACCATCTAAACTGTCCCATAACCCCTAAAGAAATAGAAGCAGTCATTACATGTCTCAAAAAAAAAAAAAAAAAAAAAAAAAAGCCCAGAACCAGATGGGTTCACTGCAGAATTCTATCAGACCTTCAAAGAAGACCTAATGCCAATACTCTTCAATATATTCCAAGAAATAGGAACAGAAGGAACACTACCCAAATTCATTCTATGAGGTGGCAGTTACACTGATACCAAAACCTCACAAAGACCCAAAAAAAGAGAAAACTTTAGATCAATTTCCATTATGAATATCAATGCAAAAATACCTCCCCACCCCCCAAATCCTTGCAAAACGAATCCAAGTATACATCAAAATGATCATTCACCATGATCCAGTAGGCTTCATCCCAGGGATTCAGGGATGGTTGAATACTCAGAAATCCATCAATGTAATCCACTACTTTAGACATATTTCCCTTATGAATATTGATGCAAAAATACACAATAAAATTCTCTCAAACAGAATCCATGAGCACATCAAAATGATCATTCACCATGATCACGTAGGATTCATCCAAGGGATAGAGGGATGGTTCAATACCTGTATATCCATCAGTGTAATCCACTACATAAACAAACTCAAAGAAAAAAACCACATGGTCAATTCAATAGATGCTGAAAAATCATTTGACAAAATTCAACATCCTTTCATGATAAAAGTCTTGGAACAGTCAGGAATTTAAGGACCATACCTAAACATAGTAAAAACAATATACAACCAGTCGTCAATATCAAACTAAACTGAGAAAAAGTTGAAGCAGTCTCACTAAAATCAGGGGCTAGAAATGGCAGCCCTCTCTCTCCCTATATATTCAATATAGTACTTGAAGTTCTAGCTAGAGCAATTAGACAACAAAAGGAGGTCAAAGGGATATAAATTGGAAAGGAAGAAATCAAAATATCACTATGTGCAGATGATAAGATGGTATACTTAAGTGACCTGAACAACTCCACCAGAGATCTGCTACAGTTGATAAACACCTTCAGCAAAGTGGGCGGATACTAAATTAACTCAAGCAAATCAGTAGCCTTCCTGAAGGATGGAAGAAAAGGCTGAGAAATATTAAGGAAATGATACCCTTCATAATTGTCACAAACAATATAAAGTATCTTGGTGTGTCTCTAACCAAACAAGTGAACGATGTGGATGACAAGAAGTTCAAGTCTCTGAAGAAAGAAATCGAAGAACTCAGAAGATGGAACAATCTCCTCTGTTCATGGATTGGCAGGATTAATATAATTAAAATGGCCATCCTGCTGAAAGCAATCTACAGATTCAATGCAATCCCCTTCAAAATTCCAAGTCAATTCTTCAGAGACTTAGAAAGAGCAATTTTCAAATTCATATGGAATAACCAAACACCCAGGATAGCAAAAATTTTTTTCAACAATAAAAAGATTTCTGGTGGAACCAGCATCCCTGACCTCAAGCTGTACTACAGAGCAGTAGTGATAAAAACTGCATGGTATTGGTATAGTGACAGGCAGGTAGATCAATGGAATAGAATTGAAGATCCCAAAATGAACCCACACATTATGGTTACTTGATGTTTGACAAAGGATCTAAAACCATCCAGTGGAAAAATGACAGCATTTTCAACAAATGGTGCTCTTTCAACTGGCCATCTACATGTAGAAAAATGGGAACTGATTCATTCCTATCTCCCTGTACAAAGCTCATGTCCAAGTGGATCAAGGACCTACACATAAAACCAGATACATTGAATCTATTAGAAGAGAAAGTGGGGAAAAGTCTTGATCACATGGGCACAGAAGAAAAGTTACTGAACAGAACACAAATGGCTTGTGCTCTAAGGTCAAGAATCAACAAATGGGACCTCATAAAATTACAAATCTTTAAGGCAAAAGACACTGTAAATAGGACAAAATGGCAACCAAAAGATTGGGCTTAGATTCCTACGACCAATAGAGGGCTAATTTCCAATATATACAAAGAACTCAAGAAGCTAGACTCTAGAGATCCAGATAACCCTATTAAAAAATGGGAACAGAGTTAAACATAGAATTCTCAGCTGAGGAAACTTGTAGGGCTGAGGAGCACCTAAAGAAATGGTCACCATCCTTAGTCATGGAAATGCAAATCAAAACAATCCTGAGATTCCAACTCACACCAGTCAGAATGGCAAAGACCTAAAACTCAGGTGACAACAGATGTTGGCAAGGATTTGGAAAAAGAGAAACACTCCTCCATTGCTGGTAGGATTGCAAGCTGATACTATCTCTCTGGAAATCAGTTTGGCAGATCCTCAGAAAAATGAACATAATACTACATGAGGACCCAGCTTTTCTACTCCTGGGCATGCTCCAGCATTTTCTACACCTAGAAGATGCTCCAATATGTAATAAAGACACATGCTCTACTATGTTCATAGCAGCCATATTTATAATAGCCAGAAACTGGAAACAACCCAGATGTTCCTCAACAGAGGAATGGATACAGAAAATGTGGTACATTTACACAATGGAATACTACTCAGCTACTAAAAACAATGACTTTATGAAATTCACCAGCAAATGGATGGAACTTGAAAATATCATCCTGAGCGAGTCAGAAAAGAATGAACATGGGTATGTACTCACTTATAAGTGGTCATTAGCCCAAAAGTTTGGAATACCCAAAAGTCACCTCACAGCAACCATTGGGTTGAGTGTGAGGTCCCAGATGGAGGATTTGGAGAAGGGACTGAAGGGGCTGAGGAAGTTGGCAGCTCCATGGAGGGAGCAACAGTGTCCACTGGCCTGACCTCCAGATGCTCCAGGAGACTGGATCACTATCCAAAGAATACACATGGAAGGATCCATGGTGCTGGCCATGTATGTGCCAGAGGAGGGTTTTGATAGCCAACAGGGATAAGTGAGGCCCTTGGACCTGAGGGTGTTAGATGCCCCAGTATAGGTGAATGCTAAGGAGGGACGATGAGAGTGGGTGTGTGGGTGGGTGGGGGAATACCCCAATAGAGGCAGGGGGAGGAGGGAAGGGGATAGGGAAGTTCCAAAGGGGAGATCTGGAAAGAGAGAAACATTTGAAATGTAAATAAAGTCTCAAAAAATTATAGAAAAAGATGTTTTGCATGTCTTCCTTATATGAAAAATTAGGAATTCAAATAATGTTGTTAGTGTAAAATTATTAAAACACTGTAAAAGCAATACTCTTAATAAAATTTTGAATGAAGTATATTATGTATTATTCAGACAGAGAGAGAGAGAGAGAGAGAGAGAGAGAGAGAGAGAATATAAGATTTTAAAGCAATTTAAAGCATGATCTTAGGTAATAATAAAATCTAATGCATTGTTGATTTATGATTGCGTGTACATAGTATTTAAAAATACTTTGAAATCCATGGAAAGAATATGACTCAAAATGCCAGGAAGAATTTGGGATTATAAATTAAGGTGTATAAAAACATTAATACTGGTTTCTTATGACTGAAAAATCAAACTGTTTTAACAATCGTGTCTCTTAAATAACTTTAACTACTTATAAGGCTATATTTTTATCCAATGCAGTCTTATTATTGTTATTGAGATACTGTATGATATCTGGGCCTCTCATCCTGACAGAGAAGTATACTAAGAAATTGAGTGTATGGACATCTTCATTTGAAGCTCTTCACTATAACCACTTGGATTATTTATATGATAGAATGTAATTACTGTGGTATACTGAAGAGGCAGGCTATTGATTGACATCCTTAAATATATTTTTAATGGAATTTTTGTAGGCTTAACCAGCAACAAGTGCTTTCATTATGGAGTATCCCTGAGGCTGAGTTCAGAGACAATACTAAAACCTTAAGGAAATGCTAACATGAATATTATCATATATAAGTTTATTGCTGGTAAAGATTATTTTATTCTTAAAGTTGGGTTTGTTATAAGAAGATTTCTGGAAATTAATTTCCCCCTAATGAAGCTATATTATTAAAATATCTGCACATGAGTTCTTATTCCTAGTGGGCATGTGGAAATCAGTATTCAGTGCACAAATATTAGCTAGCCAGGGAGATCAGAATATTGTAATTATAATGAAAATGTATAGCAAAATATTAGATATACTTAAATGAGTAATTCTATTATTTTGTCTTTGAATATCACCATCATTTTTGTTGCTTTGAATTAATATTATGATATATATACATATACAGTATAAATAACCGGTATTTTGATGTGGTTTATCCTAAATTTTCATAAAATGAAAGTATAAATATAGTACCATTTTGATTATATTTGTTACCGATAATTGGTATCAAATTTCGACCCTTCCAGATATTAATCATCATTTCAAATACTTATATCATAGCATACATGTGTGTTCAATAAAAATTAACTATCTTTATAAAATAGAGACTTATATATATTCACTTATGAGAGAGAATTTATAAGTGTCTGATATAAAGAGATATTTATAAATGGACTGAAACAATATAGTATAACTCTATACATTTAGGATACTCAAGTTGGGCAAGCTAAGTAAGTTGGCAAAATAATTATTCTTATATATAAATATCTTTAATTCTGTCAATACCTTAGATTAGTTCAAGAATGTTATTGCAGTTTGCTATTCTTATATCTTACTATTGGAAGATTGATTTTAATTCTATTCTTTTAATTATTAAAGTTAAGACCAAGTATTATCTAGTGTTAATATCACAATTACACTGTATTTTCCAATTTACTGTAAGATATTAGATTTTTCTTCTATCCTTATTTGTCACATAAAAATTATGAACAATATTATAATGTTTTCTCAAGTACTGATAATCTTGAAATAGTATTGCAAAAAAGAAGCAAAATACATTATGTCTAAGACAAAAATAAATAAATCCTTGAAAAGAAGTCTACATTAAGATTGCTAGTGAGTTATTTTCATAGTAGCCAACCATCCATATTAGGTATAAGACAAGGTTTGTTTGATACATACACAATTGGTATATTTCCCCAGCTTCTACACACTTCTCTTCATAGCATTCTGCTAAGAAAAAAGAAATTTCATATTTGATACTCCGACTAATGCCGAGGTGCCTGAAATATTTCACATTGTGCTGTGATGGTATAATTGGTACACATGCTAAGAGGTTATCTTTTGTCAAATGACAAAATAACAAGCTTCAGTGAATCTGACAGAAAATACTTAATTCATCATCCTGTCCTGTGTTGTTAGAGATTTTAACTATCATAGTCACAGTTCTTTAAAAAGTAATATGTAGGTTGATGAGTGTTATATTCATTATCTTAAAAATTATACAAAAAGCAGTACCTATTACAGTAGATCACATTTATTGAAAACAAGCTTACATGCAATTTATAATCTCCCTCAAATACACGTCTTTTAAGCAGATTCCTGATTCCTTCCTACTGGTTCCATGTCTGTGAGTGGTTATTTTGGATAGCTGCATCATTATATGCCCAGTAATTGACAAAAACAACCTAAGTTCATAGTCTCAAGGATTTAATTCTAGAACTAGGATGATTTGAGCCAGGGGCTGTGTAGTAGAGGCACTTCATGACTGTGCTATTGTTAAGGATCTTATTAGTATCAAATCAGATGATATGCAGAGAAAGAAGACAGGACCAGCAACAAAATACAATATTCAAAATCAGGTCCTGCATTACCTTTTATCAGTTACACTTTCTCAGCTAAGTCCTGCCTCCCTAAAAAGCACCACTAACTGAGATCAAGTCTTCAGCATATGAGTCTTTTGGAAGGAAAGACCATAAATAAAACATAAAAATAAAATTTAAAAATGATCTGCAATTTTCCTTGTACAATTTAAATCACTTAGGGGCCTTGAAAATGGAAAGTAGAAGTTACAGATAATTATAGGCAAATGTTCTTAATCAGACATAAAATAATCTCTATTCTATATAAGGGATGTTTTGTTTTTTACACAGGAAAGAAGTTGAAAAACCTAAAAACAGAGACTTACCTCACTTTATTAGAGATATAGTAGGAGACTGTAAATTTGGTCCTTGATTTATTTCTGAAGCATATGTATATTTTTAATGCCTGTGGTGGCATTTTTAAAAATATCACTATAGATAATTTTAGATATTTCAACAACATTTCGAGTGATAGATGGAGACCTAGGGATGGATATATTTGAAATAGGTTATAAAAAAACCACTTTTAAGGAAATACATTATAGGAAAGATTTTTCCAAATCACAACATACACAAAATTTTCTATGATGAATAAATTTGAATATCCTAAATCTGGGAAAAAATTTGATAAAGGAAAAACTAGAAGGAAAGAAAATAAACAGATTAAAAGATAAACAATGTTGTACCCCTCCCCATGCTTCTATGAGGTTGTTCCCCCACCCACTCACCCACTCCTGCCTCCATGCCCTCGAATTCCCCTATACTGACTTAACTTTGGAATTGGTATTTGGTATTCGTATCTGTCTAGAAACTTGTGCATTTCATCAAATTTTCCAATTTTGTTGCATATATGCTTTTGTAGTAGGATATGATGATTTTTTGAATTTCCTCAGAATCTGTTGTTATATCTCCCCTTTCATTTCTAATTTTGTTCAATTGGATACTATCTCTGTGCCCTCTGGTTAGTCTTGCTAAGAGTTTATCTATCTTGTAGATTTTCTCAAAGAACCACCTCTTGTTTTTTGTTTTGTTTTGTTTTTTATTTTATTTTTTTGTACATAGTTCTTTTAGTTTCTACTTGGTTGATTTCAGCCCTTAATTTGATTATTTTCTGCCTTCTACTCCTCTTGGGTGCATTAGCTTCTTTTTGTTATAAAACTTTCAGGTGTGCTGTTAAGCTGCTAGTATATGCTTTCTCCAGTTTCTTTTTGGAGGCATTCAGAGCTTTGATTTTTCATCTTAAAACTGCTTTCATTGTGTCTTGTAGGTTTGGGGATGTTGTACTTTCATTTTCATTAAATTCTAGGAAGTCTTTAATTTCTTTCTTTATTTCTTCCTTGACCAAGTTATCACTGAGTAGAGTGTTGTTCAGCTTTCATGTGTATGTGGGCTTTCTGTTGTTGTTGTTGCCATTGAAGACCAGCCTTATTCCCTAGTGATCTGATAGGAGGCACGGGATTATTTCAACTTTCTTATAACTGTTGAGGTTTGTTTTTTGACCAATTATATGATCACTTTTGGAGAAGGTACGATGAGGTGCTGAGAAGAAGGTATATTCTTTTGATTTTGGGTGAAATGTCCTATAGATATCTGGTACATCCATTTGGTTCATAACATCTGTTAGTTTCACTGTATCTCTGTTTTGTTTGTGTTCCAAGATCTGTCCATTGATGATAGTGGGGTGTTAAAGTCTCACACTAATATTTTGAGAGGTGCAATGTGTACTTGAGGTGTAGTCAAGTTTCTTTTATGAATGTTGGATCCCTTGCATTCAAGGCATAGATGTTAAGAATTGAGAGTTCTTCTTGGTTGATTTTTCCTTCGATGAGTATGAAGTCTCCTTCCTTATCTTTTTTGATGACTTTTGGTTGAAAGTCGATTTTATTCAATATTAGAATGGCTACTCCTGCCTATTACTTGGGACCATTTACCTGGAAAATTGTTTTCCAGACCTTTACTTTCAGGTAGTGTTTGTTTTTAAAACAGAGGTGTGTTTCCTGGATGAAGTAAAATGCTGGGTTCTCTTTATGGATCCAGTCTTTCAGTCTTTGTCTTTTTATTGGGGAATTGAGTCAATTGATGTTAACAGATATTAAGGAATAATGACTGTTGCTTCCTGTTATTTTCAATGTTATTTTTATGTTTGTGTGGCTATGTTCTTTTGAATTTGTTGAAATATTACTTTCTTGCTTTTTCTAGGGTGTAGTTTCACTCCTTGAGTTGTTGCTTTCCATCTATTATTCTTTGTATGGCTGGGTTTGTAGAAACATACTGTGCAAACTTGGATTTGCCATAGAATATTTTGGTTTCATCATCTGTGATTATTGAGAGTTTTGCTGGGTATAGCAGCCTGGGCTGGCATTTGTGTTATTTTAGGGTCTGTATGAAATCTGCCAAGGATCTTCCAGCTTTCATAATCTCTGGTGAGAAGTCTGGTATAATTCTGATAGTTCTGCCTTTATCTGTTACTTGAACTTTTTCTCTTACTGCTTTTAATATTATTTCTTTATTTTCTGTATTTGTTGTTTTGACTGTAATGTAACAGGAGTAATTTCTTTTCTGGTCCAATCTATTTGTATTTCTATAGGCTTCTTGTATATTGATGTTCATCTCTTTCTTTAGATTAGAGAAGTTTTCTTCTATAATTTCGTTGAAGATATTTACTCTTCCTTTAAGTTGGGAATCCTTACTATCTTCTATACCTATTATATCCAGCACTCCTCAGGTTCTGTCTTCTCATTGTATCCTGGATATCCTGGATGTTTTGGGTTAGGAGCTTTTTGCTTTTTGCATTTTCTTTGACTAATGTGTCCATGTTTTCTATGGTATCTTCTGCACCTGAGATTCTCTCTTCATCTCTTATTCTGTTGGTGAAAAACTAATTAACATCTATAAAAATATATTATATAGAAAAAGATGCTTCCAAGGTAAATGGGGTGGGGCACAGAACTGTTCATTTGCTTAAACAGAGGACTATTCAAAATTTAATTGAGTTCAATCTAATACAAAATTCTTGAACAACTCTACTATGGCAGGATAGCTTGGGTCTGTAGTGCAGGTCCATTTTCTGGTCCATGGAAATAGTGTTTTCTAGAAAGCAAGTCGTTGTGATCTCATTTGTTGGTACTTTGGTACCGATGGTTTAACACAGGCTGAGTGCTCATGATCTGATGGTTTCTGAGTAGAGAGTAGAATTCCATTCATTTCCTTAACCCATTCATTTGAGGACCCAAACATTTAGGAAATAGAAGAGTCTAAGTGACGTAGTACAGTGGATACTGTGGAACCCAAATGATGAAATTTGTACGTATCATGCGATTTAACTAGGGATAGATACTAATTTTATACTCTGGCCTAATATATTCTGATGTTTACAAAATTAAAAAAATATGTTATTTTATTGTATACTATTATGGCACATAAATGTCCTAAAATCTTTTTATAAAGATTTTTAAAAGAATATACCGTATTTGTCAAAATGTTGCCCATTTTTAGTGTTAATGTAAAAGATAATAAGTTACATATTTCTGTTAACAAACAATAAAAATATAAAACTACTGTATTTTTCATATTTATGTGGACTGTCAGGATTCCCAGCAATCTAGTGGATATTGATTTTATGTTCTTTTATGTATAATACTTAAGCTCAGTTATGACTTTCAAATTAGACAATATCTAATTAAAGATCAATGAAAGAATGGGCCTCAAACTCCCTCGTTAGAAAACAACTTTGCCATTGATGAGGCATTAAAAGATTAAATGAAATTCTTCCTATATTTCAGTATGAAACATTCACTTTTTGTGAAGTAGGTTTTTGAAAGTTATCTGAATTCCCTGGGACTATCACTTTCCAAAATAAAATGAAAGAAGCAAGGAAAATAGCTTTTCGTCTCAGAAAGACTGCCTGTCAAGGATTTTTCCAATTGCTTGTATATTCTCAGAAACTTTCCTATTAGTTTTACAGACAGAAAAAAAGATGTTTATTATTATTTTTATTAGATTTCTATCCTTTACTCACACCTGTGTATATGGCCTCTATCTCTGCAGATATTCTGTTCATTATTATCTATTTGAAAAATATTTAAAATTATATGTCACAACTTTCTGTGATCTCAGAAATAAAGCCAGGTTCATACAATTCTTTTCATCTTCATACTGTGTATTTTTTCTACAGTATTTCAGTATGTGAGAGAAAGATTAATCAACACTTACTCTAAATATCCTAGCTCTGTTATGTCACACAAAGCATAATTTATCTGTAGACAATGCAATTAAAAATTAAAAGTTGTACATCTTCGGTTCAGTGGGAAAAAGTTCTTATCACTGAGACTAAGTTCAATTCTCAGGACCCACATGTGGAAGAAGAGAACTCATTTTCAAAGACATCCTCTCACCTCAACAGTCAACCCATGTCAAATTTAGACACACACACACAATTACACATACACACAGTCACACACAAACAGTAAAATAATTTTAATTAATTTAAAAATTTAAAAAGTATACCAATCATTATTTTAATAATTTTATAAGGTAAAAAATAGATAGACATATTCAAACAGCTATTAACATGTGTCTAGTTAGGAATAAACAATACATGATTTATCTTTCTTTTAGCCATTGTGTATTCTTCAATTACTTTCACTAAAACTAATGTAATTCATCACAGTAATCCCTGAACAAGAAAAAAAGTATAAGTCAACAGTTATATATTTGGGAGATATTTAGTATATAGCACACTAATAGTATGTATTTGTAACACTGGTGTGCACTTTAGAATACAAACTTTCCTAACAGAATTCTCAAAGTGACACAGTATCAACTAGTACTTGGCTAATTTGATGGCACTAAAAGTAAAGGCGGAGTCTTGCTGCCTGCAGATGCAGAAGAGTTTCACCTCTAAAGTCAACAGCTTGTGTGAGTAAGGATTGTGATCTTTTATTATAACCATGGGCAATAATCCTAACACAAATAGCTGTGCAGGTAGTGTTGGGGATAAAGTGAGAAGGACATTTACTCATGAGTGAATCTGAATGGAATTTCAACTTGAATTGGCTCATTGTTGCTAGGTATGATATCTACATTAAGAACACCAAATGGAAAAAAAGGTCTCTAACACAGAATAACTTTTAGGAAAACAGATCAAGAGTTTACTATTATCTAGATTATAAACTACAGTTTGTTTGTTTGTTTTTTTGCATCCAGACATGATTTTCATGTCTTTGATAATGTATTTTTACTGTGTAAGACAACACATATTCATTGTTCAGTTTACATTTACATAATATAAAGAATTCAATATAGAAGGAAAGACATTACAGATTAGATAGTAACTAACATATCTTAAGTGGCAAAATCAAGACGGTGTTTATTAAGCACAAAAGACGGGGTTTTTTGCCCATCACACACACACACACACACACACACACCCACACACACACATACACACACACACAAGATTTGAGAAGAAATGAAAAACAACAGATACACAAATACCAAAGTAAGTAGGAACCTTTGATGAGTATGTGCTGAGGTAACAATTATGAATTATGAAAGCCACTGGGAAAAGGGTTAAAGATGTTATTTTGTTCTGTGTTTTATATGTGTGTATATGTGTGTGTATAACACGTCTTTCATTTCAAAAAAGCATTGCAATACAGTAAATAATATAGGATCAGGCAGTTTTGCATCTATAACCACTTATGTTTATGATGATCACATATTAGGTTTGCAGGATTAGATTATTTTAGGTATGATTTTATTTTTCAACGATTTTATTCTTGCAGTTGTATTTTTTTTACAACTTTTTTATCATCTGACTAATCAAATAAATACAAAAGAACTAGGAAGACTTTTAAAATAATTCCTAATATCCCAAGGAATATACTTTAAATTAAAGCATTTGTTTGTTTATTTACACATTTATTTATTTATTCATTTGGCTTTATGTTTGATGGGATATAGAGTCCAGGTAGGTGGTAGCCCATGAGATGTTGAAATTATAATCCTCAGCCTTTACAGTACTGGATCACATGCTTGTTGGTAATTTCCATAAACTTCTGAGTTACAGTAATTTAACAGTAGCGTACATCAATCCAGACTTTACTTTTTTTTTTTTTTTCCAGATATGGCTTACAAGTAAGTGTTATCATCTACAGGAATAGTAGCATAGGAACGAAATTAAAATAGAGACATTCTCAAATAGTGTTGTCATACACCAAAATTTTCATGTCTATTTTCTATAATATCAATAATGATCATGAATAATTTTAAATTGTTTTACTTTATTATGTTTGTATGAATGTTCTGTTCACATATATGTCTGTGTATCATGAACATTTCTGGTGTTAGCACAGCTTAAGGGAAGACGTTAGATCACCTTGTTAGACATCAAGTTATGGATGGTGTGAGTCACCCAGTAGATGCTGGAAATCAAAGCAGGTTCCTCCACAAGAAAAACAGGAAGTCATGGCCACTGACCCATTTCTCCAGGTCACCTATTCTCATTGAGTGTGTTTCTTTATATTTCTAAACTATGCCATCCTACACTGTTTTATAATAAGCATTTCAAACTATAAATAATATATAACTAAAATGAAGTACTTATGAAATTATTGTAAAACTTCCTGTATTGATAGTACCCAATCTGAAAGCTTGTCTTAGCTTATATAAATAAAAGTAGTTTATGAAAACTCTGGGAAAAAGTGTGGATCAGAGACTGAAGGAAAGGCCATCCAGAGACTGCCCCACATGGAGATCCATCCCATACACAGACACCAAACCCAGACACTATTGTAGATGCCAAGAAGTGCTTGCTTGCTGACAGGAGCCTGATATAGCTGTCTCCTGAGAGACTCAGCCAGAGCCTGGCAAATACAGAGGTGGATGTTCTCAGTCAACCATTGGACTGAGCATGGGGTCCCCAATGGAGGAGTTAGAGAAAGGACTGAAGGAGCTGAAGGTTTTGCAACCCCATAGGAAGAACAACAACATCAACTAACCAGATTACCCAGAGCTCCCAGGGACTAAACCACCAACCAAAGAGTACACATAGAGGACCCATGGCTCCAGCTGCATATGTAGCAGAGGATGGCCTTATCTGGCATCAGTGGGAGGGGGGGGCTCATGGTCCTGTGAAATCTCAATGCCCCAGTGTATGGGAATGCTGAGCAGTGAGTTGGGAGTGGGTGGGCAGGTGGGGAAGCACCCTCATAGAAGCAGGGGGAGGGAGGATAGGATAGGGGTGTTGCAGAGGGGAAACCAGGAAAAGGGATAACATTTGAAATATACATAAACAAAATGTACAAGGAAAAAAAAAAGAAAAAAGAAAGAAAAGAAAACTCTGTGAACGAGTAGTGTAAGGTAAACCCTTCCTAAATGTTGATTCATATTCTCAGCAATGTTACTGCTGTCTAGCTTCTTACCATTTTAATATCTTTTAGTTTTGACTGGAATAATCAGCAAATTTTCCTTTTAACATTCAGAATTTCTCATGCTTGTACATCTGATGTTGTGTGAAGTTAAGTATATGTTCAATAATTTTATCTACTGAATAATGAATTGCTGAGGATAGTAAAACTGTACACACATTCCTTTGATAGAGGTCATTGTATAAATAATAACATTGATAGATAATTTCTGATTTTTTAAATGTTTGCATGCACTATGTAGCAGAATGCACTTGAATTCCTGATTTTTATTTTTGCATGTGCTGTGTATGAGAATGTACTTGTCTATACTGCAGCACCCCATTTCCAGTTGAAAAAGAGAGTTCTCATTCTGTCATGCTCGCTGTGCATGAATGCCCTGTTTATAGCCACAAGGTAGTTTATGCTGTACTTGTCATCCCCCTGTGTTTAATGAAAAGAAGCTTACATTTTTCTTCTTACCCAGAGGTTCAATTCATTGCCACTTCTATTCAAAAGTTTTTCCTTCAAAACCTAAAGGAATCATTTTATTTTCCTTTATTGAACTAAAACTGGTTTTGGAATACATGCTATTGAAGAAGAATGACAATATATTTTTTAATAAAGGTTTGCACACTTAGAAATGCATAACCATATACCAAATAGGAATACAGTAAAACCAATATATAAAATTTGTTTATGAACTCATTGATGGATATTTTTGAGGGAACCTGTTAATATGATATAATTCGTGTTCATAGCATATAATGATATGTAGATGTATATAAACAGGCTCTTAACATCTGAAAATTGCAATTGATAATAACAAATAATGACATTTACTCATTTGCCATCCATGTTGCCAGAATAATTTTTGATTTTGTATTTTATATGGATACTTTGGATTTCTTCTTATTCCAAAATTCTGCATATAATAAAAATCATATTTATACAGTTTTGTGCTACATTTTACTTTAAAGCTTATGATGATGAACATAAGTTGTTGTTCAGGACTTTTTATTTTTACTTATCATTAATGATGTTATTTTATTTATTTTTAATTAAATCTGTTATATATGTTTCTGTATGTGACTGTTCATCATGTAAACTCTGTCCCCACAGGCCAGAATAAAGTTTTGGGTGTCCTGAAACTAGAGTTCTAGGCTGATATAGGTACTGAGAACAAAATTCACATGTTAGATTTATTGAGATTTGCCAGGATCATTAGTTTTGCAGAGAGAAGTAGAGCTACTCCTGGACTCTTAATTACCTGTTGATGGGTATACTCTTATATAGGCCCACATCTTATCACAGAAGGTGTAAGATAACACACTCTTCGTGTTATGCGTTGAAGACAGGTTTTATATCCTTTCTCTATATTTTCTGGTTCTTGCATTTTCTCCCATCTCTTCCATGTTGTTCTCTGAGCCTTTGAGTATATGTCATAAATGTTCTTTATAGGGACAAGTAACCAAACATCACTTATTCTTGATGCTTTAACAGGCTTATATCTCTATATTCCTGACAGTTCTTTGTAAAGAGCAGTTTCGTAGATTAAAGTTAGTTAGCACTTGTCTATGGTTTTAAACATAAATAATTTGAAGACATTTTGGAGTCATGATCATTTATATAAAACAGTATTGAGATCTGCTCTAGGGCCTACAACGTGTTCAGTTTTAACGTTTTGAATAGTTGTACTTACTAGATATGAATGGCCTCTTGTAGAGCTGTCCTCAAATCTAATCAGGAAGTGATTATCTCCACAACAGCAATGCCATTATTACACTGGTGAATATCAATGTCCTGGTATCTTGGAGTTAGACACAACGGTTCACATAGGGTCAGATCACCAACATCTTTTTCCCCTCCATAGCTTTCACTGCAGTCTTTGAACAGTAACCAGCAGAAAGGACATTTCCAGTTAAGTTCCAGCTTGATTTCTCTTTACCTGGAAGAAAGCCACCAGAAATAAGAAGAGTCATCCTGGCAGGTCTTCAGATGGATGTGTTAGAATCTCAGTGGAAGACAAAGATTGCTGCCGATCAGGAGAGCAGACATTGAGTGCTAGCCCTGGAAGGGTAAAAGTCTCAGAGGGAGGCAGAAGGGGGGACTCTTTGTGAGGCCAGCAAGTGGTTGTTACAGGACTTCTAAAGGATTAGTGTCCCAGATTAATTCATTTTGCAGCAATGATTTCTATCAGTTTCTACAATACTGCTACAGGTATCTTTTGCAGATCAAATATTTTGGTCACCCTTATTTCTTTTATTTTTCCCCAGAGTCAACATGTTGGAAATATTATTGGGTAAATATTAAAAGATATTATAAACAAGAACTTCTTAACTCAAGCATATTTCCATATGCAGAACCTACATTTTTTTATAATGTTCAAAAAAGAACATGTGTATATAGGTACAAACCACTCTAAAATTACTAGACCATAAAATAAATATGTGCATATATGTATATATGTGTGTATGAATACATGTATATATGCATATATGTATACATATTCTATGCATGTATTATATATAGAAATGTTTCATATATCTATATACATACTCATATGTCATGTACATATGTGACATTTAAATATATAGATGACATTTCAACCATTTGAAAAAGATTTTCAAATTAATTTAAAAAATAGTTGTTAAGCATGAGTACATGAATTTAGGTCCTAACCCTCATATCAAGCCAGGTTTGACAGTATGCACCTACAACCTTAGTGCTAGGCACATTACAACTGACAGGTAGCTAGAGCTCAGTTGATGCTAGGCTAACCAGAAAAGCAAATACTAGATTCAGAGAGAATCCCTGGCTTAAAAGATAAGGTGGAACGTGTTAGAGAAAGACACTTTAAGCCTTCACAAAACATGTGCAGTGAATATTCACATAGACTCACACAGAGAAAAATGATTATTCAAGAAAATAGTAAAACTCGATCTCTATCGCTATCTCTGTAAAATCATTCCTTGAGAAATCTAGGAAAGTTCATAAATTAACTTTTGTTAAATAAGATGTTATGTGGAGTTAAGTTTTCTTATAAAAGAGATGTATGTATTTATCAATTGTCTTTCATTCTCACAAATAAATAATAATATCTCAAAGAGAACATGTAGCATGTAGCATCATGTGTGTGAAAGTTTCACAGTGCATTTTATCCAAATGCAGAATAGTTACTAGTCCTTAGTAATTATTAACAACAAAATTAACAAATAGTCTAGACAGTTAAGTGCTAACAGATTTGTTATATTATTTTAATTACTTTATTTATTAGATATTATAATGTTACATTATACATACAAGTTTACATCGTTCTGCTTCCTCCCCGCATCTTTCAGCTATAGCTGCTGTACTCAGTTCAGGAGCTGGCAAAAGCTGCTGAGATTGTGATAGCCTCAAGGTTGATCAGCTTGAGGTTTCTTGTGGACTGACATTGTACCTCTCATATCCTGATAGTCACAACATTCCTGCATGTGGAATATTGCAGCTTCCAGGAAGCTGTGTGCTACAGGTTTTCAGTTTTGTTTTCAAAGCTTGAGCAGAGGTCTGCACAGGATCCTAGTTGAAGACATCAAAGATTCCCTCCATGAGCTTCCTTCTTCCATTGTAACACAGCTCCATATAGACCCGGCTGCCCACAGCAGACTATAGTCTACAAGCTGTCTAATTATTCAGAATTTATAGTCACTTCTCCAGGTACTTTATTTTATTTAAGGAATTCAAACAACTTTAAAGAAATGAACTAAAAATGCATGTATATTTCAAAGGATTAAATATAAAATATATAAATTACCTGGCATTTAACAGGAAATAAAAAGAAAACAGAAAAAGATCATCCCATGGTAACTTCAGCATGCTGGCCAATTTAGCTAATTACTCATTCCAAAAGAGGATGAATGATTTTATTTTATATTGCACCATATAAATTACACTTCCCTGAAAGATGCAATGTAGGAATGTAAAAGCAAGAAGCTGCAGATGGGACCTGAGGAGATAAAATGGAGGGAAACTGCTGAGCATGTGTTTTTCCATAGCACAAGATCATGTGCTGAACCACAGAATGGCCCAAAGTAGGCTGGACTCTCCTAGGTCAATTAGTAATATATCAGTTAGTAATTAATCACAGATATGGCCGAAAGCCATTCTAAAGGAGGAAATTCTTCACTTGGGGTTCTTTCTTTCTAAGTAATTGGAGGTCTTTGTTAAATTGACAGCTGAGACTTACAATGACACATAGAAATATGAATTATTAGAGATTATTTTCTGAGCAGTTATAATATTTCAAAGATCAAAAACACTCTAAACAATGTTTCAATGAGAATCAGGTATTTCAATTTTTAGACTATTTTATTATAGTAAATATTTCAGTTCTATTATGCTTTCTAATTTCTTGTACATATTCCATATATATTGCCTCTAAAGCAAAAAAGAATGTTACTGTAATGAAAACTACATTGTAGTGGACACCAGACACACATATACACAGAAATATAAGAACGAGAACTAGAAATAACAATAAGAGTTTTCTAATAATATACTTGTATTGGTGCCTCAGTGGTTCAGAGCTCTTGTTGCTATTTCAGCTGACCAGAGTTCAGTACACACACACCCCACAGACCCAAAGAAGGTAAATGTGAAGGACGGCCCAAGTGAGGATGCTTCAATTCCACATAGAAGGGGAAACCAAATAGTCGTGGGAGGCAGAGGGAGGGAGGGACGTGGATGGGAGAAGGGAGAGGCAGGACATTAGGGGGGTATGGGGAAAGACAGAAGAGCTGCCCAGAGGGCCAGGTTAATGAATGGGGAATATGCAGCTGCCAGGGGTAGAAAGTGAGGGGAATCTCTAGGAAGTCCCAGAGACCTGGGATCTGGGAAGCTCACAGGACTTAGTGTGGGTGACCTTAGCAGAAATGTCCAACAGTGGGGATATAGAACCTGAAGAGACCACCTCTAGTATGTCAGACAGGACCCTCAGTGGAGGTATGGGGACACCAACCTACCTATAAAATTTTTGATCCAAAATTGCTCCTCTTTAAAAGAAATTCAGGGACAAAAAGGGAGCAGGGAGTTAATGAACGGATGACAAATGACCTGCCCAGCTTGAGATCCATGCCATGGATGGATACCAATCCCTAAAACTATTGATGACACTCTGTTATGCTTGCACACAGGAGCCTAGCATGGCTGTCCTTTCAAAGGCTTTACCAGCAATTGACTGAGACAGATGCAGAGACCCACAGCCATACAGTGGACAGAGGTCAGGTATGGAAGAATTAAAGGAAGGATTGGAAAAACTGAAGGGGAGGGCAACCCCACAGAAAGACCAACAGTGTCTACTAACCTGGACACCTGGGAGCATGCACAGGCAGAGGACAGTCTTGTCTGGCCTCAGTGGGAGAGGATGAGCCTAATACTGTAGAGCCTTGATGCCCAGAGTTCATGGATGCTGAATGGGGACCTTCACAGAGGTAAAGGGAAGGAGAGATGTCAGGAAAAACTTAGTTACCATCGCTTATACTAAGCAGCTTACAACTGCCTATAACTCCATTTATAGCATATCCAAAGACACTGGGCCATGTGGGCACCTGCACACACGCATGTGCACACACTCTCACACATGCGCACACATACACTTGCACACATGTGCATACACATATGTGAGTGCGTGCACACACACACACAAACATATGCTGCATGCACACACTCATGCACAAGCACACTTGCACATGCACACACACACACATGCAGACACACAATTAAAAGTAATGATAACTAATGCTTGCCTGATATTTCTTTTTTATTTTCCTGAGTGAATCATGTAAAATGAATTTGGCATTTAACATATTTGTAGTATTAAGGTATTTTCTGCCAATGCTAAATAATTACATATAGGTACAGAGTGATATAGATACTATAAATAAGAATTAAAGAAATATACCATGGTTTGTTTCTTTACCACTCTCATCTGCTATGAAAGATTTATATACCTGATAAGATTTTCATCTGTAAGCTTCAATTATAAAATATAATATAAATCTAGCAAGCCAATCCTCTGTCTACTGCAATGAATTAGCTCTCTTCAGAGACACAGAAGATTCCAGGGATGAGGTAGGAAATGGAAAAATGAGCCTAAAATAACTTGCGCTCAAAAGAAACATAGTGTTCAGAAATATAATTTGATTTTATTCACAGATCAACTCTATAAAAGTGATTATTCCCGTTAATGAAATGGAGGCTCAAGTGTCTTCCCTAGTGATTGATTTAATACCTGCTCTGATTTAAAATTGAGCTTACTCTTTCCCCATCCACTTACTCATCCATTTACTGAAGGTAATTTATTGAACATCTTTGTGTGCCAGGAATAATATGGCACTTTGAAAACATAGATGGTCTGCAGTTGGAGGAGACCGGCAAAGGGAACAGTTAACGTTGGGAATTCTCACGACACAACAGGAGATTTTGTTGAGGAGAGAACACAACAGGTGATATGTAGTAATAAGAGCCCAGAGAAGCATAGATTGGTATTTTCTGGAAAGTTCTATGGCTGTGTTGTTTGTGTTTTTAAGGCACTGGAGGACAACAGAGAAATAATTGTATAATGAAACATCGTGTGTTTGATCTGAGCTCAGATAAATCATCATAATCTGTAACTGCAAAAAGTCATATTATATACCATTATTTCAATTTTAATGCAAATAAATCCTCAAGGCATTGGAATTATTCTGTATTCTCTACAAATATTTTTACAGGTGACTTTCAGGATAATAGAATACATTAAGAAACCATTTGGTTTACAGAAAACTTTAAATAAAATGTTTAACAACTGAGATGTGAAATGATAATGTTTTCTATTAGAATTCTGTATAGCTATCTATAATGAAAAGTAATTCTACTAAGACTTAAGAATTAATATATATATTCTCAAATTAATCACTGATAACATTTTTTAAATATAAAGAAACTCATTCCTGGCCATACCTAAAATCACTGCACTCTTTACTAAAAATTTTGAAAAGATAGCTTGAGTATGTAGTAATCATATGCATAATAAAATATTCATGTTTTTTAGGATAAGCAAATCAGGGTATCTGATTTTATACTATTTTATCTTTTAATTTTTGATCTTATATTTTTAAAGTCAGTAATACTAATTAATTGTGAATAAGATGTTGGTTTATAGCATAGATTTATTAATTACTTAAGGTGTGGAAGATATTAGTGCTGACCCTGTCTGTTTTACATCTTGTGAGGAGTATTTCAGTATGGGACTCATGCATTTCACAGCGAGCTTCCTCACACACAAGACCTGCCCATTTACAGAAGATAATCCAAACAAAGCCCAGGTAGCTGATGACTGAATCCCAGTCAGGGCAATCCTCTTCATTTGGCCAGGCCAATAATTTGAATTATGGAAAATTAACCATTTTGATCACATTTGCTTTGAATACTAGATAAAGTATGTATGCTTTGAGAGTTAAAATTTGTTTTTAAACAAAGGAGAAATTCACTTGTCAGGAAAAGGTATAATGAAGTCAACTTGCAGAAAAACAAAAATTTCAGTCACTGAATGTTCTAAAAATATGATAGTATTTCTAAAAAATATTGAACAATATTAATGCCTTGGGCTTTCCATTAAAATGTAAAAAAATGCAGTGTATGAAGTTTGTAGTTGTGCTGCTTGGCAGGGAATCAGTACTCAAATTAAATGTATGAGGTTTCACTAATACAAAGTAGTAAAAGAAGACATTCCAGCTACCCCAGGCTCCTACAATGTTCCTGATCCAGATGTCAAATATGTGGGTCTTGGGGCACTTCTGCTCTTCAGTTCTATGAATCCCTCCTAAAGCCTGTGCTCACTGAACTTTTCTGGTTTAGCAGCTTGAAAGAGGGTGGGCTGCTATACAGAATGAAGCCATGATATTTTTCACAGCTAGAGACTTGAGAAAAATGAAAAAAAGCAGTAATATAAAAACGGGCTCTGAAATGATGAGAATACATTAATACTTGGCTAAGTCAAACAATAAAATGTATGGCTATTTTCCATGGAGCCCAATTTAAAATGGATGGCTATTTTCCTTGGAGGCCAGTTTTATTAGTTGAGTTATTCTAGTATTATTTAATGTCAAAACTAGAATTACCTAAAGTACTTCATTCACATCAATGCTTTACAGAAAGGAACATTTTGTTAACAAATTTAAACAGACAAAAATCTTAATGCATCAATACATTTATATCAAAAGTCTGTGCAGTTGGGTATCACAAGGAAATATATTTCTCTGTTACAAAGAAACTTAGAGAACATCATTAAGAAACATCAGACATTCATTTGAGAAAATAATATAGCTATAAATCAAAATATATTAGATAATAGATTTGATATTAAACTAGGAGCTACAGAGACGGCTTACTGGTTAAAACACTTGCACAATCATGAGAACCTGAGTTCAGATCCTAGCATCCTTGTACAAACTGGCACATGACTCATTCCTGTACTCCATGTTGCACACAGGAAACCCACCCCAATATGACTCTACACACACAAGTGCACCGACTCTAAAGGCAGCAATATTAACTAAATGCAAACAACTATTTTAACTGATTTTTATAATGTGAATATATTAAAATTTCACTCATGAAAGACACTACGCATATAGGTAAAGAAATTAAAAGAACTAGTAGTAAATGAAGTTTGTAGTTTGTGTATTTCCTTTCAGTGTTTTGAATAATTTTTGTTTCATTAGAATACAGAAAATCATTACTAGAATAGTCTCACAAATGGCTGATTCTCAAGCCTCCAGTCTAATTAGTCTCAGTCTATAATAACTAACATGCTATCCCATTAAGACATCCATTCTGTCTCTGTACTAGTTGCTTTAGAAGTAGTATTAAATTTACTGGAGTTTTTAATAATAACTTCATGTGATGGAATTTTAATGTGAAATTTAAGAAATTATTAATGTTTGAAAGTAGTGGCTATTGTTTCTGTGCCCAACCAACACAGAGTACAAAGTTCTTCTCTGTATGTAACTGTTTTACCATTACTGCTATTCAAGAATTTTCTTAAATGATATTCATTATTTTTAATTTAGTAAAAGTTCTGCTTACACAATGCAATTATTTTACCAATCAAAAATATTGGACATGGGTTATTATTTTTTGCTAAGATGTAACCATGACCTTTTCTTTTTCATTAATTCCATTACCAGAACGGATAAGACTCATATAGCTAAAAGCCTCAATAAAGAAGATACTATTGATACAAATCTGGGAACAACCTGACTCTGGGAAGCTGGTGATCAGGTCTGGGACTCCCATCTGTCTAATCTGGGAAGAACCTGACTCTGGGAAGCTGGTGGTTAGCTCTGGGACTCGCATCTGTCTTTTTTCATTGTTCTATGCCACAGTCTTTTTTCAACCTGTACTAGCTCATCTCTATTTCTTTAGATAAGAATGCTTACTTAAATTCTATTCATAAAAAATAAGTCACATACATAAGATTTGAAAATAAAATAGTACAAAAGACACATATGACCAATTGAGCCAACTGAACTACTGTGTAAAGTGTTGGTATGCACCCTGTATCATATAGAAGCTCATCAACTTCACACACAAGTGAGCATGCAAGTATGCAAGTATACACACACACACCAAAACAAACCAAACTAAAATCCCCAAAAAAACAAACAAACAAAAAATAAAACAAAAACCCCAAAACAAAAAACAACAACCACAAAAAAGCAAACAACAACATCAGTAAACATCATATGTCAAACTTGGTACTTTTATATCTGGAGTGAGCAGCAGTGTGATTCCCACATGGCAATACGGTAAGAGCAAGTGAAGGTTCATAGGCAGCCAGGCTTCGGTGAGGTTCAGTCATAATAAAATGATGCAACACAGTACTGTGTGAACTGTGCATGTGTACCTTATGTATCATCCAATGCATTTCATATGTTCAGCAATAATAGTTTTGTCAGGAAGTTTTTCTGTTGCTAGGCAACAGCATGTGTAATTGAAACAAGATAAATTTTATGAAATTGAAACTATCATAAGTATTTTGTGCAGATTAGATATTACGGAAGAAAACTTAATAACATAAATTGAAAGTGACAATAGATATATAAAATCTAATTGGCTAGTTTTATGAGTTTTATTCCCTAAAAGTAGAAGTTGATGCAAAACATATCTTAAATGTAAATATAAATGATTCTCCAGAGTATAATGGACAAGTCAGGAAAAGTTTTCCAGAATTGAATACAATCATCTCACCCAGAAAAAGAAGAAGGAACTCTGAGATGCGATTGACAACTTGTAAAATGCTCAGCTTGAATGAGTTGCCTGGCAAACAGAAATATGTTTTCACTCTGAAGACATAAAGATATACAGCTGACAACTGAGTTTTACTAATACCTTGTATATAATTTTATTAACTTAAAATAAGATTAAAATAATAAGTTCAATACATATAGAATATTAGTATATATAAGACATATAATTCATTGCTTTATATTAAACATTATGTTGACAATAAAATCTGATAAATATACTACTTAATAGTTTAAATATTTCTTATAATTAAATTGAAAGAATACTAATCATTAAATTAATTAACCATGCTAAAATCTGGTTAATTGAAGCTCTTCACCTCTTTCTCCTCTCCTCCAAATCCACTCCCTCAGTCTTAACCCCAGATCTTCAGCATACAACCTGCCTTGGTCTCTTTTACCTCACTTCCAGTGCTTCACATAGATCTCCTCCCACACACTTCTGCAATATTTCCTATCCCCACTCATCTCATTATCCAAGCTTCCAGTTCCAACAGGCCGTCCTTGAGAGCTCACAGGCTACTACTGCCAGGAATATTTGGTACTCAGGACTGAACTGAAGACCTCAGGGATGATAAACACCTTTACCAAAAAGCTACATCCAAAATGTAAAATCAAGTAGTCATAATTAGGCAGTTTTTATATTTCATTTATTTTCTGATTGTACAGAATATGTTAATAGCAATATCGGTTCTAACTTTCTATAATTGAATTAATGAATGCTGTGGATAAGCCATGACCATACTAATAATTAACTGGAGAGAAACTTACGTATCCTCAATATATTTGCTAATGAAAAGGAAAATAAGTCACTAACTAATTAATGGACAGAAAGCCATTTTTACGTAATTTATTCTTTTAAAGAAGCAATTGTTCTTTGCATTCATTTGTGAATGTACATCAGAGTATTTGTTTCCCTATACAAATTTTGTGTATGTCTAAATTTTAGAAAATTAAGTGCGCAATCTGACCTAAAGGGAGTAAAACATTTCACAACCAAATTTAGTGGGAACAAAAGATTCTATTACTAAATATAAATCTATTTTGAACAGCCTTTAAACCACTTACATGGGTGTCGCAAGCATTTGAAATGTAATATCATCAGTTTCCATTGTAAAGCAGCTAAGTGCTGATGTCCCTCAGATTATTAGCTTTTTCTACAACACAAATATTCCCCCAAACTGCACTGGATAATAAACGACAGCCACTTGAGAGCACTTGAAAGGGTGGTTGATCCCCAGGAAAGCATGCAATCAAGGTTAACATCAAAATATGTAGAGATAATCTAATTAGTCTCATCAAAAAATTATAAATTTCACACTTTGACAATATGCAGCCATGTAAAGGTTGGAGTGTCCTTGGTAAAGGTTAGTATTTATTCTGTTTTGCTCCCATGCATAGTTGTAAGAGTCAGTCACGATGATAAAGGAATAATTAAAGATTTCTTATATGCATTTAATTTTTGTGTGAGTTTTAATTTGAATTTGAATAGGAATGATCCTCATAGGCTCACAAATTTGAATGCTTAGTCACCAGAGAGGGGCACTGCCTGTGTGATAATGGATCACACCTCTGAAACTGTAATGTTTTCTTCTATAATAGTTGTCTTGTTTATGGCATCTCAGTACAATAGAACCATGACTAAAATGTGTGGGTTTTGTGTGTGTGTGTGTGTGTGTGTGTGTGTGTGTGTGTGTGTGTGTTTTGCACTGGTCTTGTGCAGTTGAAGTTAGTTGCTGTGTGATTACACTGATGATATTATATCCAGAAGGCAGGATATTACAGGTTTCCCCCACATCTAACAGCTATTATCACTCTCAACCCTTTCTTTTATATTTCCCACGGTCATGGAGGGCATAATATAGACATCTTTTTTAAGGCTGAAAACCCAAATAGCCACTTACTTAGTCTCAGTACTTTGAAAATATATGAGTATGCTTTAAGATTGCTCACTGCAAAGAGATGACATACAAGTTTTATATAGGTGAGATACAGTGAATCTATGAATGCTAAGCTACGTTCAACCACCCTTTCCAAATGTAAGTCTTATCTATCTATCATCTATCTATCTATCTATCTATCATCTGTCTATCTATCTATCTATCTATCTATCTATCTATCTATCTATCTATCT
>JADRCH010000004.1:10457393-10480336 GCA_019843965.1 Rhynchomys soricoides | reverse complement strand
TCTATCTATCTATCTATCTATCTATCTATCTATCTATCTATCTATCTACTTACCTACCATTATTCTTTAGTCGTTTTTTACAGTTCAGTCATTTCCCCCCTCCTATTCCACCCTTGGACTGTTCTTCACCCCATACTTCCTCCTCTGTCTCCAAGAGGATGTCCTCACCACCCTACTCCCACCCCACAAGACCATCCCACTCCCTGGGACCTCATGTCTCTCGAGGGTTAGGTGCTTCTTCTCTTACTGAGGACCCAGCAGTCCTCTGCTGTATATGTGTCAGGAACCTCATAGCAGTTGGTGTATTATGCTTGGTTGGTGGCTCAGTTTCTGAGAGATCTTGAGGGTCCAGGTTAGTTGAGACTGCTGGTCTTTGAATGGAGTCGCCCTCTTTCTCAGCTTCTTCCAGGTTTTCCCTAATTCAACCACTGGTGTCTCTAGCTTCTGTTCATTTATTGGGTGTAAGTATTTGCCTTTTACTCTTTCAGCCACTTTTTGGACACCTTGGAAGTCAGCCATTCTAGGCTCCTGTCTGCAAGCACCTCATAATGTCAGTAATAGTGTTAGGCCTTGGAGCCTCCCCTGGAGCTGGATCCCAATTTGGGCTGGTCATTTGATTTCCTTTCCCTCAGTCTCTTCTCCATTTTTGTCCCTGCAGTTCTTTTGGAGAGAAAACGCTATTAAATTTCTACAATCAGTCTTAGTTTGCTTATAACAAAGTATTTACACATCACATCGAAGATCAGTGATCTGCTAACTAGTTATCATTCATGCATGTTCTTTTCCTAATGCGAAGTCATGGAACACAATTAAAGGATGTTTTGATGTTTAAATTGTATGCATATTTACATAGACTTTACTATAACATTTTAATTATAAGAATATCCAATACAATTGAAAAGCTGCTTCTTTAAATGCCCAAATTTTATCAAATGTGAGATCCATATTCAAATAATTCCATTTTCTTTTTAAATATCATCTATCACTCGTAAGGAGCCACTGAGTTTCCTCTCATTTTCCATAACTGAGAAGTATACTGTGTTGTGTGACACTCAAGTATCTCAATGAATAATGCTTCCCAGAGGTAGTAATTCAGAAACAAACATGGATACTTAACTCATTTTCTATCAATAACTGTCAAACTGAGCTAACTCAATGTACTTATCTGCCATATAGTCCTGACTTTTATTGACATATTACATCTATGAAATAAATTTATCTTGAATGATAGTATGAATATATTCTTATAAAGGGAAGAAATGTTTAAAAATAGAAACAAAGGCTCTTGTTACACTACATCTTCAGCTTCTAAAGAATATGTGCATCCTATTTCAACTCCTCAACTGTATAAGACACTTGTCATGAGTGATAACCGAATGGCATCTAGATAGTGTGGTCCTGTGTTAGAAGCATGAAATGAGCAATTCAGTTGTCATGGAAGAGTTAGATTGATGATGAAATATCACTTCTCTATTTAAAATTTATATATGTAAATATATTTTGTATATATATGTATATATTTTGAATATACATGTATATATATGTGTGTGTGTATGTGTGTATGTAAATATATATGTGTGTGTATATATGTATAAGTATATGTATGTATATATTGGTATGTATGTATGAAATATATATGTGTGTGTTAATGTGAATTTGTATATATTAGTTTCCTTGTGTGTAACTACTGAGATTTATATTTACCATAAGCTCTCATTGTTCTCTGAGACAAATTTTTAATAGTATTATAATTATATGCTTTTTGAAATGAATAATCAGGTGATAAAATAAGGTAATTAAATTAATGGTATCTGAATGTATCCTTAGTAGGTATTCCTTCTGCAGTTGTTGCTTAATGATTTGTCTGCTTTTATGTCTGTAAACAACCATATTACTTCCTTCAGGGGTGGGGCAAGACTAAGATGCTTAGAAGATTTTGCTATTGTCAGATATTTGTAGTTTGGGAGATCTTAGGCAAATCTTTATAAATCGTTTTTATACAAAACCAAGTTGATTCTTCAGGTATTGTTTAGGCAGCCACGTTGTTGATATATCAATTGTATAGCTTCCTTTCATTTTTAGGAGACATGAAGACATCCTCACAGCAATTTGATGGCTCTTTCTCTTTATATATATTCCCTTCTTTATCAGTCATAGATTATTTCAATATAATGGTTGTTAATATGATTATATAAATATTAATATAAAATAATGTTAATATATTTAATTGTGTCATTTACTAATGGCTTATTTACTGGCATATTAGTGGTAAGTTCAAGTTTTATTTTTGTAATATATTAAAAATTATCTGCTCATTATATTGAGAAGATATGCTAAATAGGTAAATTAACTTCAACTAGAATTATAAAATCATGAATTTCAAAAAAAATATTTCATAACAAACAAGATATGTTCATAAATAGCAGTGTTTTCTTATCATTATTCATAACAGATATCTACTTATCTTCAAATCATGATGTTTGTTTATTTCCAAAATTATTATCCTGTTATAAGTATCTTATAGCCCCTCATCATGGTCTGTCTTAAGATTTACCTCTTCAAGAGATTAATTTCTCATTCTTCTAATGATATGGTGCTTGTGTATTCTTGTTTCCTATTTGCTTCACAAAATACTTCATTATCTTGACTTCTTACTACCTGTTTTCAATTCTTGACCCTCCTACCTCATGGACCCTTAAAGAAATAAAGTGCACTAAGATATTCTATACTGTTTATCTTCATCTCTAATATATTTCTATATAAAATGTTTGTCCATTAAATCATACATGGCTTTATACTTTTAGTTTCATATTAATCTAATTCAACAACTTTCTTGAATCCATTTCCTATCCTTCTCTTAACCGACATGAAAATTTACATATGTAATTTTTATATGCTATTGTACATGTAATGAGTTTTTACAATTATTAACCCTTATCCAGATGGGAAATAACACGATCAAATTAACTATATGGATTTAATGACTTTAATTTTGAGTAAGGTCTTTTACTTCGCTCTGTGATAGTATTGTCCATAGTGATTGCTGAGCATAAATATTTTCATTACCATGCAAACTCACATGGGAACCTTTTAAGGGATGTCCATGTTGTGTAGTCTTTCTGTAGAAAAAAAGGAACTATATTTAAGTATGTCAACAAATACCCTGTTTGAACTTTAAATTTACTAAATTATATTTCAGTTTTGAAATTAATTTGTCATCTTCTAATACATTTCACTGGAGAATTCTAGAATAACATAAAATCATAAATGAAAAATTTGAGTCTTATTTTTCACTATTGTCTGAATGTATTTCAAAATGCATATGTTGACACATAGATGCCATTGTGATTGTGTTGACAAATATAACCATCAATAGAACTAAGTAACATGGACTCTGATTTCATGAATAGATTGATACAGTGTGAAATGTGGAAGGGAACCAGTCTTCATCCTTTGTGCTTTGCACTTTTCATCCAGTGTTATTCATGTTTGTTCCATCTAAAGAACAAGACACTCTTGGTCATTTTGGAAGAAAAGAAAGTCACCATCTGCAGAAATTGCTCTTTTGACAGCCTTGATTTTGCTTTTCTTGTTTCTGGAATGTTGAAAGTATAAATGTCTGTTGTTGTTATTTCAATAAATATATTAACATAAAGTAGCATAATGTACTAAGATAACTTATTATCTGACAAGGGACCAACACAGCATAAAGTTATACATATATAATGAACCCACACTGTTATATTGAATAAAATAGTTTAATTTAAAATACTATAGTTGTGCTAAAAATTAGTTACACATGATTACTGGATAAATTATTACACATCTACACATTGTAATTATTTTTCAGTCTATAATAATAGTAATAGTAGTAATAGTAATAATGTTAATTGTTAGTAAATTCATATCTAGGTTAGGAGAATATTGACAGTGACTTTTAAGTTTTAGAGTCATAACACCTCCTATATTGACTTACATGTGGTGTTTGCCTGGTAATTACCCAGGCTATAGAATGAATAGTACAAGGCATGACACAGCATTTAACAGAGGTCAACGATTGATGATCTCTGATCTTGTAATTATTATTTCTTGATGATAAGGGCTGGTTTCTTTTCTCTTACTATTTTGTGCTAATAAGTGCTGATTTCTTGTTATTCTGTGGCTAAATGTCTCTGGTTTCTGGTTATAAACTCCTGCTAGCAGCAGCAAGGATTTAAGAAAAAAGTTTCCTCTTCTCTCTGGCTCAAAGAACTCTCACTGGCCAGGCAAGAGGCATAGAACTCCTTGTACACCAGAGAGGAAAAAAGAAAAAAGAAAGAAAATGATTTACACAGACAAGATGCACAGACATGTACATACTAATAGACAAACAGACAGACACACACACACACTGCACACACTGGTTGGGCCAGACCACCTCTCTCCTCAACTCCATAAGTATTCATATATACTCACATATACATATACCTATACATATATGTATATAATATATAGAGACATATATATTACACACACACACACACACACACACACACACACACGCATAGTGGATGGGGCAGAGACCCCAAGCCACACACATACATTTGAATGGATGTGGCAGAATCCTCAAGAACCCACGTTTTTTTCCTCTGTCCTTTTTATACCTTCTTACACAGAAGATGTTTAGAAAATTGTCTCATGGCTAAAGTGTTTTACAAAAGGAAAGTTACAGAAGGATATAGATAGTTCAAAGCATGATTTCATTCTGTAAGCTCAGTATAAGTTCAAAGTAACATTTTCACATGGCCTTGGTTTATTATAGTGCACACCTATGGCTTCATCCTTGAACCTGATGAAGACTGAATGTTTTCTTTTTCTTGACCACAAATTTGCCCCAAGCCTATTTCTCTTCTTTATGTAATTGATGCACAGGAATCATTAGACTATGTAATAGTGAAAGGTAAGGCATATAGTAGGAAGAAGCAATCCTGAATCCAAGAATCTTATATTCTTAGAGATCACCCATCACAGAACATACAAAGCAGTGGGCCATCTCCACAAAACTCACTTGCATGCCTTTCCTAGATGGCTTCTGACTGTGTTTTTATACTCAAACTTGAAAGTGCAGAATAATGTGTAAATCCTGCTTATTTTTCTTAAATCCTACTAAAGGGCAGGACTGAACTAAAAACAATAGAACATACAAGGTACACACACACACACACACACACGGTCTAAGAAAACAGAAAAAAAGTGTTTATTTGCAAAATAAATCTAGAGTGAAATAAATCTAGAGTGAAAGTCTACAACCCAACTGCTTGCTAATTTTACTTGATGTGGGGGATACAGAATATTTAGTAGAAAATATACAAGAAGATGATATTTCTTTTGTTGTTTTAAATTCCAGCAGCATTCACTAGTATCAAGATGAAGTATATGACTAGTAATTTGTTAAGGCTCCAAGTGAACTTTGATGATCATCATGATACACAACTTATAATCACATAGTAAAAGTTTGTAACTGAGAGAGGTATTTTGTGCACCACCTTTTAGTGCGATGTCTTGAAAAAGGATTTCACCCAATTTTTGCATTTACACATTTTGCAAGAACAGAATATATATGTATATCATATTAATACATATGCGCATATATGTTTATACAATGTCTATGTGTATATGTATATATATTTTTCTTCATCATTGAAGAATTCAGTCATGAAGTAGATGTAGTATTTCTAAGATGATTCTTCTCTTAGCTATTTGGTAAATAAAGCAAACTGATTAAGAGAAGTGATTGGCTTTGTTGTTGCTGTTTTTTGTTTGTTTGGTTGGTTTTTGCTACACATATTTATTGACTGAAGCTAATTTACTTCTTACTGGGAGCAGAAATGTAAAGTGAAAGGTTTTTGGGAGCCCACTAGGTGCTTTGTAGATTTAGACCAAAGAAAAGTCTTAAAATAGATGAGTTATTAAAGATTAATTGGCAAGTTTGTTTCATTTGATTGTTTTTAACATGGTTTTCATTTTGTTTTATTTTATTCGATTTAGGAAAAGATGAATCTCAGTATTCTCTATACATAAAACAACAACAACAATGATAATAACATGGAAAGAATGTGGAACTGTTAAAAAAGAAAGTGAAAACATCAAGGAACTCTATTCTAATACATGTTTTAGAAGACAATTTATACTGACCTTATGGGCTCCTAGGAATTATGTTTTCTCAGCTAATGTTGGTAGAAAGAACAACATCATCTACTGTGTATCTACCTCATGCTATTATTAAAGAAAATAAATACATTGTCCAGAAATTATATTGTGTAATATGTAGTATTATAGAGATAAAAGTTTAAAAAGGAGATATCTTTCAGTCAACAACTTGGAATTTAAGAGAGCAGCTTTGAGATGAAAATATTTGCAAACTGACATATGACTTAAGACTTAATACTCACTATTAGTTTATCAGGAGTAGAGCCAGAGGTAGTGTGACAAGCTCACCCCATTTAAATTTTTGTTCTTTACTACGTTGTGAAAGCCTTCAATTTGTAAATACTTTGATAGAAACACATTGAATATTCTGGCCACACAAAGAATTTGAGGCAAGAGAAGGCAATCTCTCACTTAGCTCCCTAAAGAGACCTTACAAGAAAAAGACAATAGAGGTAAGTTAATCAGGAAGTATTACCAGTACTCTTAACTGGGAAGCCATCTCCCCAGCCTCTATCATCTCTGCTTTTAATGATTATTTTTAATATCTCCTCCTAGCAAGCCTGAATGTAACACTAATTCTGCTCAAATCTCTCAATATATCTCCAAAAATTTAATCTGAATTCATCATCTTTCCTTTTAAACTAGATGTACATATCACTCGAAATGCTATACTACTCTGCTTGATAGGATCTGCTATTCTAATATATGATAACATTTTATGTAAGAATATTATATTACTGTGATATCATCTGTCACATATCTTCAACTGTATTTTAAATAATATGTTGAATAAAATAAGAACACATTCTTAGATCTCAACATTATTAGAATACATGGAAACAATGCAGTATCTTTTTCAGATTGAACTTTCTATTCCTTTTACTAAAAAAAAAAATAGTATTATCAGGATTGTTAGAAATGGCAGTATTACTTTCTATGATTTTCTTAACTGGCTTTCCTTTACCATTTTATTCAATTACTATACACTTCATCAATAATCTAGGGAGACATATTTGTCCAACAATTTTCATTTGTAAAATAAAATTTCAATTATTTTTATTTTAGCATTCAAAGAAAAACTTTTAACTTTATAAATCTTTTCTCTCACAACACACACACACACACACACACACAAAACACACATTTTCATTTGAGTCTTCATACCCAAGCTAAATAGTAAGCTTCAATAATATCACCTGTGTCTCTAACCATAAAGAATGCTGAAGGCAAGGTACAACTCAGTATTTCTGGCTCATGGGTGTTTCATGTTCCTCAAAAATAAATATAAACTTCAAGATTCATATAAGTATTGATTTAGCTCACAGACACATAGCAACATAGATAAGATTCAACTTCTCATGTGTGCTCTGTTCTCATCAGTCTGGAGTATTTCTGTTAAAGTCAAGTTACATTTTTGCAGAATTGTTGTCAGGCAAAGAGAAAAAAATGTTGTTTGTTGTTTTGTTTTATTTTTGTTCTTTACTTGAAGTGAAAGAGCAGTAAAATTGGATGAATTTCTTTTACAACGGAATGTGTCCCGTAAGGTCGATGCTCGGTTTTAAAAAGAAAGAACAGATCTTCATTTCTTCAATTACAACTTAAATTGGAGTCCAGAGCTTGCAGATTCATGCTGGCAAGATCAAGGCTGTTGTGGAAGCAAGAAATTCACACTGCCAACAGGAGCTCTTGTTGAGGATTTTTATTCTTCCATTATTAATGAGAAAATGTATGCAGAGCACTTTGTTTTTAGAGAAACATGCTGTAGATAAGCACTTTTTTCCTGCTCAGACACTATGAGCATTTAGGAGAACTGAATTTTGAAACTGTGCTTTGTAGCTAATTAGCCTATTCATCAATCTCAGGAGACAATAAACTGAGAACTTAAGGGTGAATGACTAGAATGTGAGATATTAAGTATTTCTCATTTGGCACACACACTATGTATTATTGCCAATATAGAAAATATCAATAAAGGAAAATAGCAGCAAAAGTAGTAACTCATTAAAATCGGAGAACTATTGTCTTCATATAAAATATTCGTGTTAGAATTATTCAAATATAGTTTTAGATTCATTCACTGAGAATAATAATGTTTCTTAGTATTAAATGAAAAAATGTATGACAATTATTATTAGATTATTTTTTCCATTTGCTTTGTAACCCAAGAAAGAATACAGTGTTTATTTAGCACTTATATTCCTTTTAAGTATCTAAAAGAGAACATAGAAGTCAAGAAAAGGGTCTTCAAGAAAGCCTAACACACATATATTGTTTCAAAATATCTTAAACAATGTCTCCCTGATATAGCCACACAAGATTTGTAACATAAATAGAAGATTTGTTGACCAAAAAAGAAGAATGTTCAAGGGAAGAACTTGTTGTCAAATTGACTGAACAAACCAGAAAACAATCATATCTTGAATATTAATATAGATACCATGTAGCACGTAGCATTGAGACCAAGTCATAATTTGCATTCTAGAAAATTTCTACTTCCTTCAATAGTTCTACTGTAATTGAAGAAGAATATTATTTAGAGAGAATAAAGGTAAATAATAATCTTTGCTGAAGAAGGATTTGTTAGAGAGGAAAGAGGATGGACGAAGCCCATATGCTCAATATATCCATAATTACATTAGGTGGTATTTATATTCAGGTGGGCCACTACTATCAAGGGATTTGCAGTGTTTCAATATAAAAAGTGTGAGACTGGACAAATAGATTATTTTTCGACAATAAGTTTTTTAAAACATAGAAAAAAATATTTACATGTCATTGCAAGTTGAGAGAAAAGTAACATGCTAAAAGTATAATTAATCTTACCTAAATCTATAGGAAATAGTGGAGTTGCAAACTTGATAACATATAAAGTGACAGCATACTGATTTTTCAGTGTAGGTCTTCTGATATGAGTAAAGACTTAGTTAGTAAGGTGCCTTCCTTAGAAGTGCTTATAAACATCAGAATTTGACCAAGTACTCATGTATTATATTTTCCTGCTATCATAAACAAAGCAGCAAAAAACATGGATGTGCAAGGATATTTGTGATAGAACATCTGAAGTCCATAGGTTTATCATCAACAGTGGTGTAGCTGGGTCATGTGGTCCTTGTTAACTTTTTGATGCCTCCAAACAGATTTTTTTTTATTTTTCATATTTTATTTACATTTCAAATGTTTCAGATCTCCCCTTTAGAACTCCCCATTCTCTCCTCCTTCCCCCTGCCAATATGGGGATATTCTCCAACCCACCCTCCCATCCACCCACCCACCCACTCTCTTCTTTCCTCCTTGGCATTCTCCTATACTGGGGGATCTAACCCCCTCAGGCCCAAGGGCCTCTCCTCCCCCTGACAGATAACAAGACCCTCCTCTGCCCCATTTGTGGCCAGAACCATGGGTCTCTCCATGTGTATTCTTTAGTTAGTGGATCAGTCTCCCGAAGTATCTGGAATCAGGCCAGTTGCCACTGTTGCTACCTACCTGGGCCTGCACACTCCCTCAGCTCCTTCAGTCCTTTCTCCAAGCCCTCCATTTGGGATGTCACACTCAGAAGTACTGTTGCTGCAAAGTGACTCTTGGGTATTTCAAACTTTTGGGCTCACACCAGTCAGAATGGCTAAGATGATAAAAACTCAGGTGATAGCAGATGTTGGCGAGGATGTGGAGAAAGAGGAAAACTCCTCCGTTGCTGGTGGGAATGCAAGATGATACAACCTCTCTGGAAATCAGTTTGGCGGACCCTCAGAAAAATGAACATAATATTACCTGTGGACCTAGCTATTCCACTCCTGGGCATATACCCAGAAGATGCTCCAATATATAATAAAAACACATGTTCCACTATGCTCACAGCAGCCATATTTATAATAGCCAGAAGCTGGAAACAACCCAGATGTCCCTCCATAGATACAGAAAATGTGGTACATTTACACAATGGAATACTACTCAGCTATTAAAAACAATGACTTCATGAAATTCGTAGACAAATGGATGGATCTTGAAAATATCATCCTAAGCGAGGTAACGCAGTCACAAAAGAATGAACATGGTATGTACTCACTGTTAAGAGGTTATTAGCCCAAACTGGTTTCTATGATGGCTGTCCTAGCATGCATTCCCATCAGCAGTGGATACAGGTTATCCCACATTCTCACCAGCATTAGTTGTTAGAGTCTTTCTTGGTTTTTTATTAGATAATTTCTTTACTTACATTTAAATTGTTATCCTTTTTCTAGGTCTCCCCCCCTCCTGGAAAACCCCTATCCCATCCCCCTCCACCTGCTTCTATGAGGGTGTTCAACCACCCAGCCACTCCTACCTCCCTGCCCTCGTTTACCCTACACTGGAGCATCTATTGAGCTTTCATAGGACCAAGGACCTCTCCTTCCATTGATGCCTGACAAGGTCATCCTCTGCTACATATGCAGCTGGAGCTATACGTACTCCTTGGTTGATGGCTTAGTCCCTGGGAGCTCTGGAGATTTGGTTGGTTGATATTGTTGTTCTTCCTATGGGGTTGCAAACCCCTTCAGCTCCTTCAGTCTCTTCTCTAACTCCTCCATTTGGGGAAAAAAAAAAGAATCTAAAAACTAATGCTCTGTGTTCAGTCCCATGGTTGGCTATGAGCATCCACCTCTGTATTTGTAAGACTCCGGCAGGACCTCTCAGTTGTTAGATTCTTAACTACAGTCATTCTGACTGGGTTGAAGTGGTATCAAAAATGTTTTAATCTGCATTTGCATGACTGGGATTTTGAGCACTACAAAGAACTTATCGGCCGTGTGTGTGAGTGTGTGTGTGTGTGTGTGTGTGTGTGTGTGTGTGTGTGTGTGTGTTTATGTGTTTTAAGAGGTCTGATTGTTAGGCAAGTTATTGGTTTTCAGAATTTTTTTTTTTTTTTGATGTGTGTGTGAGTCATGGTTAATATTATCCTAATTCTAAGTAAGCCTTCTTTCTGCAACTCAGCTGGGAATTTTTTCCCATACTGTAGGTTTTCTCCATTCTCTAGTGATATAGATAATGAAAACGTAGAACTATATATAACTGGATTTCATCCCACTGTAATGAAAAATGAAGTTTTTAGAAAAACTATGGGGTGTGTAACGTCTTGGAAACAAAGTGATCCAAACTCAGACATACTAATAAAAAAAATTCTTTCTTATTAGTGGATCTTGCCTAGAAAAACATTCACATATTATATACACTGCTGTAAGTATGTGTGAAGTGTTTAAAAGCAACTCAAAAGGAGACTGAATAAAACAATGTGCTAAAAACATAGAAGAACAGCAAAAAGACATATGAGACATAAAAGCAGAAAGAGAAGAGGTCAAAGTTATAGGGACTGGAAGGACATGGTAGGGAGGGAATTGTGAGGTGAGGAGAATGCTCAAAATCACACCATCTTTAGAAACGGTATGAGAACATATAACACCTTATCTGCTAATTTCAAAGTAAAGTAAACATGAATTAAAAAATCAAAACCTATTTTATTTATTCATGCAGATCCATGAAGCTTGCTGGCTACACATCCAAATAAGTATATTGAAGAGTTAGAGGCGGCCAGTGAAAGACTCTGGCTCAGAAGGTAGCCATGTCTACCTTTTCAGTCTAAAATGTAGACTGGTCCTTGAAGTTATTTCCTTTACAGGTATGAATATAGAACACACACACATGTGCATACAGTCTGACTTACACAGGCATCATTGCCACACACACAAACACAACTATGCTGCGCATTCTGAGCTTATTAAGAAAGAGAAGTGTGACAAAATAGGTAGCAACCTTGTAAATTATACATTCTCATTTGTTTTTGTACAACTACTTTATAAGTTTAATTTTTGAAGGCAAGCAGATGAAAGTTCTTTATTGTGTTAAGATTCTGTGTCTATTGCTTTACAGTTTTGTTTTCCTCAGGACCCAACAAAATAGGTACAAGTATTTAGTGGCTAGTATAACTTCCATTTGGGCTGAAGTTGAAAAATCAATTCTTGAAAGCATTCTGACTTCTTCATTTGATGCTCCGTTTTTTAAAAAGAGCTTTGACTCAGTGCTAAGTGCTTGCACACATGTTCAAGGACACTCAGTAAATGAGAGATGCGGTGACAAATTGCCTTTCAGTTCAGAGGTGCTGCACCAAAACCTTAGTGTTACTTTGCAAATAAGATAATGCTTCAGAAAGGAGAATGTAGCATTTCCAATTTCATCCGATTCAGTTCTTGTCCTGATGTTTTTCAGGAATGGACTGCATTGTGGAAGTATGCAAGCAAAATGATCCCTTTCCTCACCAACTTGCCTTTCATTATGGTATTCCATCATAGTAATAGTAACCCTACTTAGGACAGTGGATAATGTTAATGTATTTGAATGTGTAAGAAAAAAAGAATTGTGCTTAAGAAATTACCTATTCATATAAGAACACCAAAAATATACTTTATTCCACATAGCTATTAAAACTCAACCAACTTAAAGGGTGTTCTGAATTAAGTGAATGATACAGGATAAATAGTGCTGTCCATAATGCTAGGAGCACTGCACTATGAGCTAGAGGTACCTGCTGATGAAATAGCGTCGTCCATATATTTTCCTCTGAAGTTACAGAAATAGACCCTTAGCATTTAAAGGCTCATGTAGGAAGTCCCAAGGTAAGCAATCTTCTTGCTCTATCTATCTAGTTCATACATTTATTGTGTCTCTGCATGGATAATTGTTTGAAATTACCCTCTAGAGTGCACTATAGGAAAATTAATTATTTTTTCCTGGGGTATGTGAGCTGAGCTGCCTATCAGCACAAAGAAATATGTAATTTAATATGCATGCAACAATGAAATATAAACAGAAGGTTATTCCCTATAACAATATTATCTTTAAAACTAAAAAATGTTATCTTTTAGAACTCTTAAATATTAAAAATAAATTTTTTATTAATTTTATCCTTTATATAAAAATGTATTTATGAAAAGTCAGGGCAACAATGATACCGATAATAAAGAGATTTAAAACTGAGAGGAAAAAACATTTTGATTTATAATATAAGTTTGAGGATTCAAGAGGGAATTTGATATCAGATACTTTTGGGTTTTGCATACCTATGTGTTTTTATAACAGATAAAATAATTGTGTGTGATTATTAAATCTCATATATTATTTATAATTTCAGGATCAATATTTTTGGGAGACTTATGTTGTGTGTGCATACATTTGTGTAATGAGTTATAAGTTTAGAAAGTGAAATATTTCATACAGAATTATAATAGTTTATTGAGATTCATGAAGTGAAATATAGTCGTGAAATAAAATCCACAGTTCCATCAAGAATTTCCACTTAAATGTTTAGTAAATGTTAGGATTTACTGGTCTAAAACTATGATTTTTCATATGAATCACTCCATGGCCATTTCATGAGTAATTAGGTTGATTGAACAAAATCTAATTTCATGCTGATAATTTGCATTCACTTACCAAAAGACAGATACTCTGCCAGTAAATGCAGAATTAAATCCCAGATATAAGATTTAAGAAGCCATTTGTTTTTTAGCATACTGCTAGATTTGAGCATTATTTTCTGATATTAAAACCTCTAAACATAATTTGTGAATATTGTTCTTGCTTTGTACAAAATATAAAAAATATTCATGTAACCACACATGCAGCCTCCATAAAGTCCGGCTATATTGATTTTGTTGTGTTGGGAGATTTAAGCGATAAGAAATTATTATTGCTATACAGATAATAAAAACGACATCAGGCCTCATTGTAACATCATTCAACAACTGCATATTTAGTCTCCATAAATACATAGCATCCTGCTGGCATTCTATAAACCAAATTAGACAATTCTATCCCTGGCACTCTATAAACCTTGGTCACTGAAATAAGCATGTCCTTACAACCCTGCAAGCATATGAGAAACTTTCAGCTTTTAAAACAAAGAAAGCAAAAATGAACACCAAAAAAAAAAAAAAAGTTCAGTAAATTATATGTTCATTAGTGAGAAACTTGAAAATGAATATTCTAAAAGTAATAGAATACTGTCTTTATGAATTTCTTAATTAAGTTTACTAACTGCTTTGGGATGAGGAGTACAGAAATATTCTACTTTCCCAGAGCATATAAAGTACTGTTAATATTTCCTATTCAAATAGCATTCTGATTATCAAATAAAATATGAACATTAACAAAACCTTCAAGAACTATTCTCCTAATTTATCCTTTGCAATTCAACATATATGTGTGTGTGTGTGTGTGTGTGTGTGTTAAATATATATGCAATAACATAATAATTAGTGCAAAAAGAAAACATGACTTTGCAGAAGAATAGAAGTATCAGGGAGTTTGTAGAGTAAAAAATAGGAATAGAGAAATTTTGTGATTTTATTATAAAATTAAAAAAGAAAAATATAGGAATAATTAATGTACTTTATCTATACTACAAAAATAGCATTAGCATGTGGTGGTCCCCTTTGGTAATCTGGGTACATGGGAGGGTTGTCATATATTAAAGTTTAGTCTGAGTTACATATTTAGTTTACAGAACAATCTGAATTATCGGACTGTCTAGGGTTCACGTATGATTCATTTCATGGTTACCTCATCTCTTTCAAGTTAAAGAAACTAAGTCATTTTTACTTAAGTGCAGACTAAATGAATTAACTCATTCCGGTCCTTTTTCATCTTTAATATAAATTCCACTCAGCAAAATGAAACCTGGGACATCTGTATCGGTTTTTTTCCAATGTGCTCATTTTTTTCCATATGTTATTTGTGAAGTAAACATCTACCCAGCTAACAAACTCTGTACTTCACAATGGTGACGAACCTCCAAGATACACTGGTATATAGCACAAAAGTTGAGGGGGTAACCTGATTGGATTTAAGGCCCACTCCAAGAGATGGCATCCATGCCAGGTACTGAACAGATGGTTGAGAACCTGAGAGTAGACAGTGGACCTAGAGGAAACCAAATACTAATTTGTTCTTTAAAGAACACAGCAATGAACTGACTCCTAATGATATTCTGTTATAGTGATCATTGGTCAGTGCCTTATTCAGTAACCATGAGAAGCTTCCTCCTGCAGCACATGGAAACAAACACAGAGACCTACAACTGGAATATGTCAGACAGTGAGATGTGGGAAGCCGCCTGAGTCGCACCCACATTCGCCATTACAAGATGGCGCCTACATCCGGCCGAGGACAAGTTGTAAACAGGCTAGTGCGCATACACCTGGTAATTTTCCACCTCAGAGTCTCAGCCTCTCTCGTGGCGTCATCTGGCCTGATGTGCGGGGAGCCAATGGGGAAGCTCCATGTCCCAGGCAAGCGCTGTGACCTATATAAGGGACGGGTGTTCTATTGTTCGGGGTCTCCACTCGTGGCAAGCTTATGCTCTCCCTCTCAAGATGCATTAAAGCTTTACTGCAGAAGGATCCTATGTGTGCCGCGTTGTTCTTGCTGGCGAGACGGTTGCGCGGGACAGTGAGAAGTCTTGGAACACTCAGCCCTCAAATGGATTTCTCCATCAAATTCCTCCTGTGGTAGCTCAGTGAAGTCTGAGGGAGAGGGGGAAGAAAAACTAGAAGAGCCAGGGAGGAACTAAAACAGAATATCAAGAGCTTCTCAAAACTATAGGACTCATGTACATATGAACATACAGAGCCTCTTGCAGGATGCACAAAGCCTGAGCAGGCCTAAGCCAAGAATGGGTCCCAGTGCTGAGAGGGAAAGTGTACACAAGCCTATGTTCCTTATCCAGAAATTATCTCTAATAGTTGAATACAAAAGAAAATTCGTTTTCTCCATCTGAATCTCACTGGGATACAAGCCACTTTTATTTATTTAATGAATATTTTCTTTATTTACATTTCAAATGTTATCCCCTTTCCTGAATCACCCCCCCAGAAACCTCCTATAGCATCCCCCCTTCTCCTGGTTCTATGACGGTGTACCCCCACCCTCTCACCCATTCCTGCCTCCCTATTCTTACATTCCCCTATTCTGGAACATCTATAGAGCCTTCAGGGGACCAAGGGCCTCCTCTTCTATTGATGTGCAACAAGGCCATCCTCTGCTACATATGCGGCTGGAGCCATGGGTCCCTCCATGTGTATTCCTTGGTTGATGGTTTAGTCCCTAGGATCTCTGTGGGATCTGATTGGTTGGAATTATTGTTCTTCCTATGGGGTTGCAAACCCCTTCAACTCCTTCAGTCCTTTCTCTAACTCCTCCATTGGGGACCTTGTGTTCACTCCAATGGTTGGTTGCGTGTGCATCTGCCTCTATTTATGTCAGGCTCTAGCAGAGCCTTTCAGAAGACATCTGTATCAGGCTCCTGTCAGCATGCACTTCTTAGCATCCACAATAGTGTCTTGGTTTGGTGACTGTACATGGGATAGATCCCCAGGTGGAGCAGTCTCTGAATAGCCTTTTCTTCAGTCTCTGCTCCACACTTTGTCTCTATTTTAGCTCCCATGAGTATTTTGTTCCCCCTTCTAAGAAGAACCAAACCAAACACACTTTGGTCTCCCTTTTTCTTGAGCTTCATGTGGTCTGTGAATTATATCTTGGATATTCTGAGCTTTTGGACTCTTAAGGGCTGACATAATCATCAGCTGTAGATGGCCAATACAAAATGAACTTCATGGTGTGATTGGAGTTTTATGAACTCACAGTGCTTTGTCTGGTCATTTTTGTTTCATCTTAATGATCACATGTTTGATTATTATGGTTTCCAATTTTATTTCTATGGAATTTCTGTGTGTGTGAACATGTGTGTGTATGTCTCAGAGTCTATGTTTTCATTTGCTTATTCCTTCCTTGATTTAGATTTTCTGTTTCTTTGTCTTTGTCTGTTTTTTCTTATTTATATTAATATTGTTGTTATTAGATACCTGCTTATATTCTAATGGAAGAGAGAAAAAAGGGTGTGGATTTAGGTGTGTGGGGAAGAGGGTACAATCTGGGAGCAGTTGGAAGTACAAAAACTACAATCAGAATATACTGTTTGAAAAACATCCATTTTCAATAAAAGGTTAGTAACTATCAACATGCATATATTTCTTGTTATTTTTGTTTGTATTATATTAAGGTTATAATATATTTTCCTATTAGTCACAACCTTAACTTTTCAGAATGGGTCTCTTGGTGAGCTGAAGATTACCATCTTTGTCCTATAGGCTGACTAGAAAACCTTAGGGATTTCTCTATCATATGTGTGCCTCCTAAGTACAGGTTAAAGTTCTACGCCATTGTGTTGTCCTTCACCTTGTACTCCTCTTCCTCTCCCTCATCTCATAGACCCACCTCCTCTTATCTTACCTATGTTTTAGAGAGCAAACTCAGGTGCTTACATTTGTTCTGCAAGTACCTTATTAAGTGATACATTTTACCAGCCCATTACACACACACACACACACACACACACACACACTTCAGTTTAGTTAGAAATATTTTGTAAATATGACTTCTAACATGATTGATATATTAGAGAATATTCTCAGCATAATTTTCTTATGGAATCTTTTATCTGTGTAAAACACTAGCTAAATGCAGAAAACATATCTTCATTGAAAAGGGCTTTTATTATCACAAAGAAACTGGCACATACACCAGATTAGTACAGCACTGTCTTTTTCATGTTCTTGAAACTGGCACATACACCACACTAATACTGTCTTGCTCATGTGTTCATCCACTTTTACAGAACTATTCAGTGCGCAGACAATGGCAACCTTGGGTTTTACCAAATACTTGCTCTTATGCATTATATCATGTCTAGTCAAAAATGTTTGACAAACTATGCTGCTAATTTTTATTCTCATATACTATTGTTTTTTTCCAATTTAGGAAGCTTTAGAATGATTTATTTCAACCCACTTTTCCAACAATCTCTAGACATTTACTGTACTATATAACATAATGTAACAATGTATAAAAATCCAGATATTGCTTTAATAATTTGTAATATAAATTTACAAAATTATAAGAGTTTTGGGGACAGTCTAAGGGGGCTAATGGTAGTAATATGATAGAAGAAGAAGAAGAAGAAGAAGAAGAAGAAGAAGAAGAAGAGGAGGAGGAGGAGGAGGAGGAGGAGGAGGAGGAGGAGGAGGAGGAAGAGGAGGAGGAGGAGGAGGAGGAAGGAAAGAAGAGGAAGGAAAGAGAGATAGATATCTAGGAATTACATTCTTTGTAATTTGATTTTCAAATAATTATGATGATTTTTATGTTATAAATGTTACGCCAATTCAAATACAATATTTTTCCTTAACCAAACATATTGGAACAAAGAGTTTTGGATTCTAAAGAGCATCATTAAAGTGCATTTTTCTTAAAATATGTAAATACAGGAAGGACAATAACACATAACCATTCTGTGTTGTGATTAGCAAGCAGATCAACCAAAGATCACTGAGCTCGCAGACATCAGCAGGCTTGATGTTAACTTTGTTTGATAGAGTTTAAATACACTGTAGAAAAGTTCATCTCTTGTTTCCTTGATCTGGAGGCCATGACATTCTTTGTTTTGACATAACAATCTTGTTTTATTAATATTTTTTTCTTTGAAAATCAGTTACAGAAATGGTGTTAAAATTAGTTCCCCTTCATATTGTTAGGAATACTAAAATTTTTGAATGTTTATATTTTCATGAGACCTTTCACCTTTAGATATTATGTGTTCATGTATTAATTTCAATTTTTTGTATAGACAAAATCTTGAAGCTTATCTATCTAAGTTTAAGGGCAGAAGAATTAATTTATTTTTAGAAAGCAATCTCATTTACACTGATAGCATTTGTTATATTCTCAATGTTGTTATTTCTTGAATAATAATATTTATCACGGTCATAGAACAGGTTAGAGCATAGTCCTTGAAATAGACAATAGAGGGACAATAAAAAATAATGACATTTGTGTAAACAGTTCTCTGGGAATACCACTTAGACAGCTGAGGAGAAAATAGTTTAATTGCATGGACTTACATGCAGTCTATCTGCTTTCCCTTAAAAAATATGATCTTTTTTACTATCTGGCTTTTTATAGTGGAGGCTCAGAAAAGTTTTAGCTCCTATAATGTAGTTCCTTTTTAAATCATGGTGACAAAATGCCCCTAAGAAGAGCCTAATGGGATAAAGACTCATGTCAGTGCAAGGTATAAGAGTGCAGTCCATCATACTAGGAAAACACGGTGAGATTCACAACAATCCTACCATATGCCTGGCTCTAGCCCAGCTCTGCAGAGCAGGAAGGAAAGCAGGTAGTGGTGGGTCCCAGGTGGTTTTCTCATTTCTCCCCCTTAATCCACTCTGAGTCCCTAGCCCCCTACTGCTATTCATATGGATCTTTTCTAGAAAAGCCTTCGAAAACCAGTCAAATTGACAATGAAGTCTTACCACCATGCATGGTTGTAAAGATCATAATGGTTGAAGACAAGAGATACTAAAATAATACCAGCAGGTCACAACAGCTATTGCTGTTAGTACATTTACAAAATGCTCTTGTGGTTCACTATTATACTTTAGGGTACAAATCTTATCAAATGTTTTAAAACAAATATTGTAGTTGTAAACTATTGCCTATGACTCCATGTTTTTGAACACACTGTCCCTAGTTGCTCCTACTCTTTGGGAAGGTTGTGAGGCATTTACAGGTGAAGCTTTGCTTTGAAGTGGGTATTTCTAGGCAAGCACTGAAGTTCTTCTGTAAGCCATAGCTCACTTCCAATTGGCTCTACTTCTGGCTGTATTTGTAATGTGCTCATTATTCTTCAGCTCCTTTCACTAAATGTTCCGTCCTATGTTGTATTATAGCATTTTAATCTCAGAGCCACAAAGTAGATAAAAAACTAAATAAAACAAATGAAAAAGCAAAACAAACAGATAAATGAACAAAAGACAACAACAACAACAAAAACCATATATACAACCCTCACTTGATTTTTAATGATATTTTGACATCAGAAAAATAATGACCTAATAGTTGCTATTAGAAATCATTTTTACATGATTGTTATTGTTTCAGTTTGAATTTATCTTTTCCTGAAGGACCATAATTCTACCTGTGTTCTTGAATATTGTAATATTTACAGTTTTACAACAGAGCACTTTTTGTTAGTTTACTCAAATTTAGTTAAGGATACCATCTTTTTAAAAAGTATAATCTATAAGCTTTCACTTATTTTTGGTTTTCTTCTTTATTTCATAAAAGTTTCTTACTTCAAATATTTAAGGTAGATAGTTCAGAAAAGAATAGACTGAGGGAAAGAGTTCATATACTATACTATGAAAGGTTTTATAAAAACCTTCAACTTCAAATTATTATAAATCATTTATCTATGTCAATAAGCTTGACCTCCCGACAGCAGCTATCAGACAGCAGCTATCATTTCAGCTAGGTAAGGGTCTTCGGGAGCCCCTCTTCCTTCATTTCTTTATTTGTGGCTAGTTTTCTCTTGTGCAAATCTTATGCATATACCACAGCTGCTATGAATTCATCTGGCAACTGCAATGTCATGTCCAGAAGGCAGCACTTTACTGAACTCCATCCATCCTTCAGGTCTAACACTGGAAGCAGGAATGATAAATATGCTCTGCCAATGACATGGTGTCTTTTAAAAATATATATTTATTTTTTGACTATTTGGAACTCTCACTTCATGTGCTCTGATGGTGTTCGTGCTCATATTCCAGTCTTCCCATGTCTGCCCCCACCCCTGTGATCTGATGCTCCCCTCTAAAAAAACAAAACAAAACTAAAAAACAAAACAAAACAATAAAAAAACCCAAAGCAAAACAAGTCCGTTATGTATTCACTGGACAATCATCACATTTTTAGTGGACAGCCCACTAAGGGAGGATGACTGTGCCTGCATCTAAGTCTAAATCCATCAACTGAGGAAAGCTGTGGTGTGCAAGTGGGGTGGGGCCAGTTCTCCAACTAGGGGCAGTGCCTCACTTGCCCATGAACATTAACTGGGATTTTAGTAGCAGCCCATATCAGAAATATCCACATGGACTTAGGCGTTAATCCTTGACCTATCAAGATCACACACGCACTCATGGCTCTCAGTGGTTGCACAAGCCATGTGAACTAACATGGTCTCAGTGGCTACAAAGGCCACTCACATCAGGATATTCTCCTTACCCCCAGGCAGGAAATCGAGAGGACACCTCCAAGGCATCAGGCAGTAGCACAGATTGCATATGTCTACTTGGATCTCAGGCTTCATTGAGTCTGGGGCACTAACACTGCCTCCAGTGGGATCATGGACCATAATCCAGAAAGTGTAACTTTCTTCATCTTGGGACTCCATCTTACCCAGAAGCCAGGGAACCCTGCTGCTCTGTAGGAGGTTTCGAAGCTGAGTATGGAGTTGCATAAGCTCTAGACAGTTGCAAAATAACCTGCCAATCTTACTGGGCAATGACAGTGTGTACCTTAGCATCCCCTCCTCAAGTGTCAGCCCTAGCTATCATGTCTACAGTTCTGCCTCTTTCCATAGTACATGTGCCACTCTATTTTTCTATCGTTCCTATTTCTCTATCACATATTTGCTTATTGCAGTGTCATCTGCTGCCCTGGACCACAAGGGCAGGGTAGTGCTTGTGTACCTTCCATTGCCGCGTGCTGTAAGGCTTGGTTGGCACTCTTACATGGCTTTTTATCAGGACGTTGAAGAGTTTTGAGCCTCTGTATTAGGCACTACCCACTGCTCTAAGAACTTTCTCTGATCAAGGGTAAGCACAGGTAGTACCAATCTGTAAAAATGACCACCCACTGCTGTAAGAAACTTCTCTGACCAAGGCTAGGAGTATGCAGTACCAACCTATAAAAATGACCAAAAATAGTTAGTAGGCAGTTGACAACTTGACTTAACAAATCAAGAGGTTCTTCCCTTGTGAGTTCCGTAGTTATAATATTTTAATTGGGAAATAGAAAAGTTTTTAAATATATTTCTCTTCAAGTTATTTTTTCTTTCCATAATTTAAGCTTTTATTCACATTGCAACCCACTTGCATTGTTCCCTCCCTCCTCTATTCCCAGTCCTGCCTTACAAATCCCTCTCCTCATTACCTGTTTCCCTACTCTGCAGAGAGGAGGAATCCTCCTTTGAGTGACACTCTTTCCTGGGACATCTAGTCCCCACAGGACTAAGCATATCCTCTTTCACTAAGGCCCAACCAAGCACTTCAGTTAGGGCAAGGGGCTCCAATTGCAGGGAACAAAGTCAGAGACTGCCTCTGCTCCAATTATTAGGGGAACAGCCTGAAGGTCGGGTGGCACATCTACTATAAATGTGGAGGGGTGGGGTAGCTAGGTCCAGCCCCTGTATGATCATTGTTTGGTAGTTCAATCTTGGTGAACCCCAGTGAGCCCAGATTAGCTGACACTGAGTGTCTTCTTTTGGTGTACTTGACCTCTTAGACTTATACTCTTCCACAAGACTCCCTGAGCTCTGCTTGATGCTTGGCAATTCATCTCTGCATCTGTTTCTATCTGCTGCTGGATGAAGCCTCTCAGGGGAATGTTATACTAGATACTGTCTGCAAACATAGCAGAGTACCATCAATAGCAGGGTTGATTCTCTTCTATGAGATGGATATCACATTGGAAAGACATTGGTTGGCTGTTCCCTCAGTATGCCCTCCAATTCCTGCACATCTTGTAGGCAAGACAAATATTAGGTTTTAACACAGACCCAGGAGTGTGTATATATATATATATATATATATATATATATATATATATATATATAT
>JADRCH010000004.1:10434817-10457383 GCA_019843965.1 Rhynchomys soricoides | reverse complement strand
ATATATATATATATATATATATATATATATATATATATATATATATAATGTACTCACTCATAAATAGACATTACCCATAAAGGAGAGGATAACCATGCTATAATCAACAGACCCAATGAAACTGGGTAATAAGGAGGGCTTATGCAAGAATGCATGAATCTTACTCAGAGGGGAAACAAAATAGTCATTAAAGGTGGAAGGAGAAGGGGAACTGGTGGGAGAGCTGCATGGGGATATTGATAAGGTGCAGAAGGAGGTGACAAAGAAGGATGGGAGTGAGAATGGAAATCAGTGGAGGGCATCTTTAGGACTAGTTGGCAACCTGGGATGGAGAATGCTATGGGGCATCTGCAGGGGTGACCCTAGCTGAGACTGCAACCTGTAAGGAATATAGAGACTGAAGCAGGTCTTGCACTAGCAAGAGTGGGACATCAACTTACCCACAAATTATTTTGAAAACAAGCCTAAAGACCTGCTTTGATTTAAATATAACCATAAAAGCTTTGCATGCTATATAGATACAGACATTTTATTTATCATCATGAACATGCAAGTTTATAGAATATCTACCTTTTCTATTTAAAAACAGCTTTAATATAGTACATTTTCTTTACAATACTAGATATGATTGTAGCAAATTAGTAACCACACGTACAAATTACTGATTCAGTCAGCTAATTGAAGTGAAAATGTCAACCTCATGACATTTTTGACACAGAGACTCCTAAAGAATAGATAGCAGTGATTATTATATATATGATCTTTTAAGATGCAATAGAAAAAGTCTTTCTAATCTGTGACCTGAAACTTAAGCAAGGAAGAGTGAAACCATCCCTGGTACATAAGTGCACAAATGCCCATGTGAGGGACAGTAATGTGCAGACCTTGCAACGGCAAGAAAGCCATTCATTTATTTTAATTTGCACTTTAAAATTTATTATGTGAGAAGATGTGAACATTTTTAGATTAAACCAAATTAAGTTTTACATTCTTAATATATTTTGAGTTTGAACTGTTCTATGTCACCAGGAATTCATAAAAATGTTTCAACTTTTTGTGGTTCAAATCAAGTCTCTAATACATTACCAATTTTTGTTTACTACAATATTTTTTCAAATTTTATTGGTTATTTTATTTACATTTCAAGTATTATCCCCCTTCCTAGTTTCCCCTCCACACACACCCACCCCTATCCATTCCCTCTGCCTCTATGTGGGTACTCCCTACTCGTCCACCCACTCCTGCCTCATGGCCCTAGCATTCCTCTACACTGGGGCATTGAGTCTCCATGGACCAAAGGCTCCCCTCCCATTGATGCTAGATAAGGCAATCCTATGCTCCATATCCATCTGGAGCCATGGGTCCTTCCATGTGTACTCTTTGGTTGATTGCTTAGTCACTGGCAGCTTGGGGGGTGGGGTGGTCTGGTTGATTGATATTGTTGTTCTTCCTATGAGGTTGCAATCCCCTACAGCTCCTTCAGTCCTTCCCCTAACTCTTCAAGTATGATCCCCATGCTCAGTCTGATGGTTGGCTACATGCATCCATATCTGTATTGATCCAGCTCTGGCAGATCTTCTCAGGGGACAGCTATACCCTGCTCCTGTCAGCAAGCTCTTCTTGGCATCAGTGATAATGTCTGGATTTGGTGTCTGCAGATGGGATGGATCCCTAGATGGAGCAGTCTTTGGATGGTCTTTCCTTCAGTCTCTGCTCCACTTTTTGTTCCTGCAGTTGTTTTTGAAAGGAGAAATTCAGGATTAATATTTTGGAGGTGTGTGGGTGGTCCCATCCAGTAAATAAGTAATCAAACAAAGTTGCATTCAGTCCTAGATTTTACAAAGATTTTCTATGTCAAGTAGAGATGTCCTGACACCTTCCCATTTTTTACCCGCATAATATATTCAAACTGACCAATAGTTCATGTTGTCAAGATTTTCTAAGGCTGAGTTTCATGTTTTCACAGAATATAAAGGTTTTAAAAAATATTCTATTTTATTTTGTCCCGTATCATAAAATGGATTTTATTTTTCTGTTCACATTTATGGAATGAGAGTAGGTAGACATCCAAGTTTGGCTGTAAGAAGTTAATTTGAGGTACTTGTTGCAGGTGATACAGGGAGGCTGCTATTGTCTTGAATCTATAGCAGGAGTTTACAAGGAATGACTCAAACAAGAGGTTCAGCATATAGATTAACAGTTCATAGATAGAGAAATCAACATTAAGGTCTAGAGAAAGTACTCGAAAGTTAAAAGCATTTGTAGCTTTTCTACAGGATCTGGATCTAATTCCCAGCACCTGTTTGTTAACTCACAATAGTCTGTAACCACAATTTCAGAGAATCTGATGCCCTTTTCTGGCTCTTGTGGGTACCACACACAAATACATGGTACACAGACATACATGGAGGCAAAATATTCATACAGATTATAAAATAAAAATGTATAAATAAATCCACATTATTTTTAATTTATGATTTCCAAGTTTAAAAATTGAAGGAACAGAATCTTCTAGGGTTTCTCTAGGAATTTCTGTCTGTAGTTACTTCTCAGATTCTTGTAGTACTTTTCTGGTATTGACAGGGATACAAACTCTTTTATTGTGGCTAATTATCCTCAGAATCCTGGGTTAAAAGACATGGAAATGATAACTCCTGATTAATTTGAAAGGAAATAGAAATATAATGGTTTTATTTCAGTTGAATCTAATTTTTTAAGTTACAGGGAAATATTGCTAAATTTATTTTCAAATAAAGCACTAGTCAAACATAATAGGAGCATGACTGGACTCAACTCTTTGATGTAAGGTGCTGAAGAGCAATTTTTACTAGTAGAACAATTTCTGTCTTAGATGCCAGCTATTCCCTTTAGTTATCAAATTGCTTCTGTCTATAATAGAATTTGTTGTTGATTCATTTAAAAAACCTAGAGTTCAGAGACCATGCTGTAGTTAACAGTTAGGATGCACAGTAGATAAATCATATCAGTTTTTGGATTATGTATTCACCACTGACAATGGAAAACTGCTGAAACAATTCAATAAAAAAGAATTTAGAGTGATAATCAGGAAATAGACGATGGCCACAACTATTTTTCTTCTTAATCTTCATTTTTTCTACCCTGCCTCACTTGCCTCCTTCCTGCTCCTTCATTGTTCCAGACAATGTGCGGCCATACCTTGGAACACATTGTCTCAGTACTTCTTACTTGCTCATTCAATTCAAAACTGAACCTCACTGTTACCACCACCCCTTTAGAGTCCCTACACAATCTCCAGGGTATGACATTTTTCTTGTAAATTTAGTCCTTTGCAGGGCAGTTTGCTGCTGCTATACTTTTCTGATTGTCTCTCCAGTTTTCCTTCATTATTGTCAAATTAATAAGCAAGCAGATCCACTCATCATTAATGCTAAGACACTGAAGGCTTTTTTTAAATTCCAAAATTAATTAAAATGAATACAAGTCAAAATTTCAAATTAATTAAGAGAAATGTTGTTATTTCTTTTTTTTTTATGTGTTTATTTTTATGTGTTTAGAAGAAACAGGCAAGAAATAAAGCATGCAAAATTTCAGTGGGTAAGTTTGCCGATTTTTATTTATTTGTTTGTTTGTTTTACTTTATTTTGTCATACTGACTTCACTATTGGGAGCCCTTTCTAGACACCAGCTAAGAAAATATATTTTATTTAATTAATTTTTCTGCCTGGGTTGCTAGAGAGGCTTAAGTAATTGCCAATCTTTGGATCACATGTTGCCCTAAAAATTTATAGTGCCTTTCAAAATTTTTCTTTCAGTACCCAAATGTATCGAATGCATGAGAGATGACATGATTGAACATAATCTTTTCAAGTTCTGTCAAAACTCAGATTTCACGTTTTTACTTGTGTCAACTCTTGTCTTTCTTTAGAAATATCTTCACTTACTCATTGCTGCATTCAGAGCTTTTAGAACCCTTAGAAATTTCATATACAATTGTTAAATATTAATATTTCATCTCTTGAACACAATCGTTGTTGACCCCACAAAATGTATGTGTTCTTAGAATCTACATAGATTTTTAAGCACTTGATTTAAGAAGCTAGATATTTTGAAACTTGTACAAAACACAGGGCTATATACATCTTAACTCTATCAAGTTTAACATTAGTTTATAGGATTTATTAATTTTTATTAATAGTAGGCAGAGTGAGCCAATTATACAGTAAACACATCTGATATGTTACCAACCACACACAAATAACTTTCAGTTCTCACTAATAAGAAAAATAATACAACAAGATATTATATTTTAGTAAACTTGAATACTCACTCCACCTAAGAAAGCACACCGATGACAAAAGACTTGAATAAAACATCAACAGCAGTACATTAGAGAGATATGCACTGAACAGTTTCAATATAGCAGGCTTCACTACATAGGTAACATCACAGCACACCCAAAGCATGGTCAAGTATGGACCTTTGTTCCACTGCTGATATACATAATAGGCTAGAAACTGAAATTGACACTGGAAAATATCTTTGCTGATTTTTAAGTCTCTACTCTTAGTATACAATATTAACTCTTAGGTAGTTTCCCAAACAGCTCGAATAAAATAGTTATTTTCAAACAAACATTTACAGATAAGCCCACTTATAACTAAAATCCTGAAAGCAATTGAATAAGTGGATAGTTAGTGAATGAATACACACTTTGATACACACTGGCTAAGCAGCATTGCTAAGCATTAATAAAAAAAGAAGCCATTAAACCATAAAAGGTATACAAGAATACTAAATACATGTTATTAACAAAGATCTGTCACATCAAGACACAAATACTGACTGAGCAATGGGTTTTCTCCAGCTTTGGATTCTCACAGAATGAGATTCATTTCTTCTAGAACCCAATACCTCAAAGGATCAGCTTACTTTAGTAAGCTCTGCTTATTTTAAATGCATCTCTAAGCTGAGCTTTAATATTATTCTCCATGAAAGTAAAAGTTTTCTAAGAGGAAATATGAATAGATTCGACCTAGTTTTCATCATGTTTCTCTATCTCACGATTAGCATTTTCAGTTCATCCTTTAAACAGAAATGGCAGAAATGGTAGAATGTAACAATTGTATTGACCTAAAAAGATAACACACTTCATTCACTATGATGTTCTCTATTAACTTTAAGTCAAACAAATGTTTGACTTTAATTATTTCTAAACTGATTATTTGTTTTTGCTATTGTTTTTTTCTGTCTCTCAGAAATTACCAAAATAAAGTTTGTGTATATATAGAGAATACAGCATAAAAATAACATCCATTATAAAATAGATTATTTGTCTTAATTGTAAATACTATCCTTTGGTCTATCAGTGAAATGGAACAATGAATCCAGAACATACTTCTCTCATATTCTATGAAGTCAAGTGAAAGATGGCCTGCTACAAACTCATTTTTGGCCAATCTCACCAGAGATTGACATTGTAATTTTCACACATGAAATATCTTAAAATACAGATCAAATTTGTTCAAACTTATGCTTATTTTTCAAGTTGGATATTCCTCAACTTATGGATGCTCTTGATTTTTCTGAACAGTTGAGTGGGACCCTTCATGTCCTCACAGCCATCAGGGAAATTAACTACAGTGAAAACTTGGCTCAGAGTGACTTTGTCAACCTGGAGTAAACTTATAGGGAGTTGATAACAAGGGATTTACTTTCACCATATTTAAACACAATAGGATTTTGAAAAATGTTTACTGGTGTAATACAATCCTGGTACACAAGAAAGCATAATTACATTAAAAGTCAACTCAAAGCACATGTGATTTCTTACCAAGAATCTGGGTCCTAGAGATAAGTTTCCTGCCTTAGCTTAAGGGCTTAAAGAAGGATCTACTCTATTCTCAGACATGTAGATAGTACAGATGTCATTTAGACTATTATGTACCTCCAGTAATGGTTTTAGGAGCTTGAGGAGCTCCCTGCAGGAAGAGTCATTTAGATTACTAGCACCTCCAGTCTATGTTGTAGAGGCTTTATGATATGGCCTGGCTCAACGGATACCACAGGCTACCAGGCTCTTAATCACTTCCAACTCAAAGATTTCTGAATAGACAAAAGGTTTTACATCTTTCCTATTGGAAAAACAATCCATTGGGCTTAACATTTCTGTTTACGCTGGAGATCTGTGCATACAAGAACCTTTGTGCTGATCTTGAACACACACATTAATGAATAGCATTTCTGGAAATCCATAAATTTTGTTCACAAATATTTTCTATATAAAGCAGGTTAAAATTATTTATTTAGCTTTTATATCTACTGGTTACATTGATGGGAAATTTATCTATTAAATCATGAAACAAACATTTCTAGATACATGATTGAGTCAGAAAAATTTCCAGTATCTATTATCCACACATATATGATGTATATTTGTATATACATATATAATTATAGCAAAGCCAAAAGTAGAGAAAAAAATGATTGAGTCAGAAAAATTTCCAGTATCTATTATCCACACATATATGATGTATATTTGTATATACATATATAATTATAGCAAAGCCAAAAGTAGAGAAAAAACCTTCTCTTGAATCATAACATTCATAAAAAGTTTTAATCAAAATTATTGCAGAAGCAGCATATCAGAAAAGTAACATTTCCAAGAAAATTCTATTGCCTAGAAATTTAAATTTTTTGTATTGTCTCCAATGTCTTAGTTAATTAGAATATATGTGCTTTTACAAAATTCGGCTCTTACATGGCATTTGTATAGAGCTTGGGTACTCCTTTAATGTGTGAAACACACTACTAGTGAGACTGTGAAACTTCAAAATCGCCTTTGAAATAGAAAGTGAGCATGTGATCATCTTTAGGTCAGAACTCATAAAAAATGGATGTTGGCAAGAGAAACTCAAGTAGACACAGAACTTAAGTTTAAACATTTTAGGCAAATGTAGAAACCAAAATAGTCAGCTCTTTTTTCTTGTAGCTTTTGCGAGAAATATTATAATTGCCTCAGTAATAATAATAATAATAATAATAATAATAATAATAATAATAATAATATACAATGTTCATAGTTCAGAAAAATCTGTATGAATACTAATGCTTTATGTATATGTAGTATATTTGTAAGATAATCCATATGTTTGAAGTTTTAGATCACAGATTTCAGGAAATCATGTAGCTGACATGTAGTGAGGCAAGAATACACACACACACACACACACACACAAACACACATACATACATACATACATACAATTTTTTTCTAATGTAATATTTGTATTGATTATTTGGGAATTTTGTACAATGCACCCTGATCACACTAGCTTCTCATTCCTCTTAGGTATACCCTCCTATGCTTGTGTCCTTTCCCCCCAAAGAAAAAACTACACCAAGTCCAATTTTTGTTGCCAGTATGCCCATTGGAGCAAGGTCAAACTCCCAATGGCTAGGCCTTTAAAGATTATTGACTCATCACCCTCCCATCCCAGAAGCCATCAACTGTGAAAATCTGCACTTCACCATTGTTATCACAAATTTTAAGGATCCTCTTCACTGCCTTTCTGTCTGTATTGTTCCTTTTATGGGCAGGGGAGGTAGGTAGTAACAGAAACCTTAATTGTCTCTCATTGTCTATTATGAGTCTGCAGTAATTGATATCTCTGCAAAAGAAGCTTCCTTGCCCATAACCACCAGCAGCAGCAGGCATCATGGACTTCTGCATGGCTTCTGGTGGCAGCAAGGACCAGGGACAATAACACAGTTTGAGGCCAAAGCACAGATCAAGTATATCAGCATAGTCTCCCAAGGCAGCACTTACCACAGACATCAGCTGCCAACAGCAGTAGACCCTAGACATTAACATGGTCTCCTGTGGCAACACTGGCCATGAATATCAACATGGCTCCTGAAGGCAGCCTGGACGAAGGACATCTACATGCTTCAGATCACAGCATGGATCACAGACACCAATATGGTCTTGGTAGCACAGATCGTGGAAGTCTTTGGAGGAAGCTTAGTTTGAAAATGAACCATTCCTTATCTCTGATATCTTATTCAGAGTCAGGTGATCGTGTAGCTGGGCAGTGTTTCTGGGGCAGAGCTTCATGAGCTGTAGGTTGCTGCACACCACCCTGCTGGCCCTAATTGGCCCTACTTGAAAACTCATCTCTATCACACATTCATCCACCAAAGTGCCATTGCAAACTATTGTGTATCACACAATGTATATCTTATACATATTATTTTTTTTGATACCTTATTTACATTTCAAATGTTTTCTCCTTTCCAGGTCTCCCCTTTGGGAACCCCCTATCACAAATTTTTATATAAATTTTGATCTATCAAAAAATAACACCAGACTTAACATGTTTATGACTAAATGTGCAAGAAATTAAAGATCAAATATTGGAACTAATAATTTCACAGAGATTCATTTAAGTGACAGTAAACTGAGTGGAATTTCTGCAATTATATCTCTTGATATTTCTAGGCAGAATCTTTACCTACAAACTGCATAAAAACCCTTTTTTTTATATTTTTTTTTTACTGTGGCATCTAGATGACTTGCACTTATTCACTTACCAAGCTTTCTTCACAATTTTCTGTTTTAAAAATATACAAAAAAAATAGAAAAATAAAAGAAAAAACAAAGCAATCTAATACACCTCTGCATACTGAGGTAAAAATGATTTATCTATATATTAAATATATGAATTTATTTATGTTCTGCAAATGAAAGTCTCTAAGTATTTGTTGCTGATTACAATACTTTGGTCTATCTTTCTCAAATAAAATGGAGACGTTCAAAGCATGTACCTCTGAGGACTCTTCAGAATAAAAAATAAGTAAGATGCTATTAAAATGGAATATACAAGAGAGTTATTTAAAAATTCTTTTTTATTCCATGTTTGTCCACTTTACAGCATAATTTTAAAAATATACTTAAGTAATTTTCCAATTAATTTTCTTTTATTTCCAGGAAGAATTTGTGCTTAAGTGCTCAGTGTGATTTATTTCCAAACTGTTTGTTTATGGAGATTCGGGAATTCAATGGAGAGAAGAACTTTGAAACATTGGCACTGAAAAATTAAGGAACTTACTAATGTTCTGGTAGTTGAGAAATAACTCATCTGTTGATAAACATCCTTTAATTTTTCTGGCATATTTTTTTCCAGAAAGATGCAAATCTTTCAAATGTCAAGTGATTTCCTGAGAAGCACATTGCACCTATGTTATCTATGAAATCATCTCAATGGGTGGTTAATACATCATGAAAAGGGCTTCTGTTAAATGAGTTGTGATGTTTAAGGAACAGTTCTAGTTTAATTTTATTCTCTCAGTCTCTCTTTACGGTATGAAAAGACAAATGCTTGTGTTGATTACCTCTTTTTGTTGTAATTATAAGACACTTTCCTGTGAACAGTGTCTGTCTCTTAATCACAACTAGCAGCAGGTACTGAGCAATTGATCTGCCACACACCTCACTCTGAGCCACATGCACAGAAGGAACTGCATGAAGTAAAACACTAATGAGTTTTAAAGTAAATGAAGGGGAGTTTTTTCCACTTGAATTAACAAGGATAGAAAACTTAATGGAAAGGCCTTCTAAATTTATGTATTCTAATTAATAGAGGCTATCTTTGTTGTGAGGTTGCTCTTGTTGCTGATGTTAATTGCCACTTTCAAAAAAGTGCATTTTCAGAAATACGGTATAAAAAAGAATAATAACTGTTTATCACAAAAGTTATTATACATTTCTTAGGCTATAGAACAATGAAAGAAAATTAAATACCTATAAAAGTAGAGGGAAAGCAAATGAAGAGAAAGCTGGACAGAACAAAGGTAATGGGGAATTTAGGCAACTACTGGCAGAGTTGGATGATTAAGAAAAATAATTGTTATCTATAAAAATATTATAATTAAATGTCATTGCTTTGTAGGTTGAATTAAAGTGATGTAAAGAAGAATGTAATCTGGAACAAATGCTAGAAGTGTTTTGACTCAATAGAATGTACAGCTTCTCATAAAGCCTGAAGAAAATATTTTTTTTTAAGATGCTAGGACATTTCTCACCAGACAAACAGAAAAGGACTCAGACATTCCTCTCTTTGTATATTTAATTATTTAAAATATCCATAATAGGTCCATTAACACAACGTTCATGATACCTGTCACTTACTCAAGCTCTAATATGGGATCAGAATAAACCAACAGTGACAAATTTCAGACAGTTGACAGAGACAGTAGAGTACAAACCACCACCTGCCTAATTAGTGATGTCTCCTTCAGTATCATTTAAATATTTAAAGGGACAGGGAGTCAGAATTGAAATGAAGTAACCCTAGACATGGAAGCATCTACATGTAATTCCAGTATTTGGCAGCAGAAGCAGGAGTTTGAAGCCAGCCCAAGAGTTATTTGGAGACACTGTGTCAAACTAAGAACATGCATTTGCTTCTGGCCTAAGATCATCAAACACTAGAGATTTTGAAGAAATGATTCAAAGGACAGCTACATGTCACTAACTAGATGTGTCCTGATCTTGGTTCCCATGTTCATTCTGTTCATGATGACTGTTTCTGACTGCTCAAACCTGGGGTGATAGAGCAGAAGTTGGAAAAATATAACAAGATTGGCAGGATACTTGTAAAAGAGACACATGTATACCTCACAGTGGAACCAAAGAGACTGCTATTGCATGACATTTTTATATTGAAAGAAGAGAAAGCCTAAAGAAGAGAAGAGAATTTCAGCTTGTTAGATTACTTTTAACAAAGAGGCAAATATGCATCACTAGAGTGTGACCCCAGCTATACTAGGTACTATTTAGCCAGGCTTAACTCCAGCTTTGCTTCAGGAGCCCAAATTGATTGAGTTTAGAAGACGAATCACTGTATTGCTTTGCCATTCTTTCTAATGCGGCCACATTAAATAAATTTCTTCTTAGCTTTTCCAAATGAAAAGAAAGATGTAAGAAAGAATGTGAAGAACAAAATGATTGTATAGAAGAAATATATAAAATAGGAATAAAAGACATTTCTGTTCAGGATAAATTTTCTCTTCAATTTTCAATAGAAATTAAATCAAGAATTTAGAAATATGCTATTAACCTTGTTAATAGGAACATTGAATTAAAGTTGTGATAATGTGATTGTGAGTGGAATAAAAGTAGTAAAGAAGAGGCATTTGGTAACAGCATAAGCACAGAGAAGGCAACACACTGCAAGGAGTGGGTGAATGCTCAAGAAAAGATTCACACATGTCACAGAATAGGGGGACAGGAAAGTGTCTGGATCTAGTGTGTCCTTTGGAAACAGTGCATACATGCATGGGTACATATCTGTTTCACTCTGTTAAGTAGTTAATTTTATAGCACAAGAATGGTCGTTAATATCCTGCCATGAGTCATTAGAAATGTTTAAGATATTAAAAGTTCCCCAGAGTCAGGCTTTAGGTAGTTAGGGTCAGATAGTCAAAATGTGAGAGTATTATATTTTATTTTTGGCTCTTTTTAGATAGATAATGAGTAATGTATTTCTGGCATAAAGGGAAATTATCAAAAAATTTTATAAATAGTAACCTTGAACCATATTAAATAGCATATTTCATAAATATGGAAAATAATCTCATTAATATTAAATAAAATTTTAAATGCACATATTTTTGAGTCATAGAAATGAATTGTCATAATGTTTTCAAAGATATTTTGCATTAGTACATAGGAAAACAAAACTAAACTAAAAAAAAACCTCATGAAATAAACATTAAAAAATTGTCCTTCTAATAGTAAGTTATGACTTGGGTATAATCAAAGGAATAACAGTTCCCTGAGCAGAGTAAAATAACTTCATTCACTTTTTTGTTTGTAGCTAAAATCTAACATGCTAGGTACTTTTCAATAACCCATTTTCATAAATCTACAGCATGCTACATATTCCAGGAAGAATGGTTATTAATCTATTAGAGGTCAAGTTTTGTTTTATTTGGACAAGAGAAGAGAATAAAAAAATGTCTACACAGAGTATTCTCTGCCATAAAACTCCAAGCTTCATTGACCACTTGGAACTACCCATTGAAAGTAAAGTATGGACTCAGACAAAAATTAAAAACTAGGAAATACCAGAAAAAAGTATTATTAATTGTGTAAGTAGAAATGAAGGACAAATGCCATATGATTAGCATAAGAACTGAAGTACTGAAGATAGTCTCAACAACTTTTTTCTCATAAAAGCCTTTGGCAAACGAAAATGCTAAGTTGCAATTCTCCCTGATTATATGTAATGAGGCTTCTGAGTTAAAACTAACCAAATTATGTAACACCGCTAATTATATATAAACTTAATTGTCTTAGGTCAGCTTTCCAAGGGGAGGGGGTGAAGTCTGAGAGGCAAGTTTGCATGCAATTTATTGGAAGGTTAAAGGAGGAGCATTGACCAGAAATAAGATTTGACTAGCAGTGCAGAAGTCAGTTTAATCAATACGGTGGGGCTGTGACACTGGAGTGGCCCTTGACAACTTCTCTGCCTTGAGATGGGGCATAGAGCCTTCAGGAGTTGCTCCAAAAAGCGAGTTGGAAGTGATAAAAATATCCTCACTGAAGGAAATCCCTCATGTTGCTTTCAGCTGAGATGAGAGCTCCAAAGCACCTGGATTTGAGCTCTAAACTTCAAGACTAAATCTTATCTCAGAAGTGTGATGTGAACTTTATTACACCCATGCTCTTACTTTATTTTGTAGTTCTGCTGTCCTTCTCTCAGAAACAAAGGTTAATGGAAGGAAACCTAGAGAAGTTGACTATCTTCTAGAAGCCTTCAATGTCTCTACCCTCATCTATCCTGACAGATTCCAAGACTAGGACCTTCAATCAGAAGAGGTCTAAGCCCTCATCATTCTGACCTTTCAGAGCTGTGAGTATTGCACAAGGCTGTAGGTCAGGTAAATTCTGCTTTTGAATGGAAACTGTTCTGAAGAGATTCAGAAGTGATAAGAAGATTCTTCTCTTTATTCTCTTCAACATTCACCTTTGCTCTTTCTTTTCCTGTTGCTAAGGTGGCAGTGATTATCCTGTGATCACTTCTAAATAGAGTTTTACCTGCTTAAAAACATTGATAACTACACTGCCAAGCACACCTGCAGGTCTCTTGCATTTAGTCACCATGGATTATGGACAATTTATAATTATTGAAGAACAAATTTCCATTTTGTCCTCTCTTGAGCCTTGGAAAACCACCACGCAATTCTGGTGCTTTGATATTCCGGATCTCACTTAAGTGGACTCATGCAGTATTAATGCTACAGTCCTGAGTATTTTCCTTTTGCTTCATGTAGTTTTTTATAACAATTAGGAAATAGAATGGTGCTCTTCAAAATGGTCCCTCAGAATATTTAACAGCTGGTTATATAGAAATCCCACTTATGGATAGTGCTCTCAAGTAATTAAAATGAGGAATTTTTTCAAGATGTTTTTACAACTGTATCCACTGCAGAACAATTTAAACAGCAAGATGCATAGACAGTTCAGTGTACATGGCAAAAGAGTATGACAAAACACAAATGTAGTGCCTTGCTATCTGGCTTTACCAGATATAGGGAATCTTGACATACACAGTAACATTCATGGACCTTAGTAATATTATCTCAAATTAAAAACAAAATTCTGCTCCCATTTTAAACATCTCTCCCCTTGATATCAGTGTGGCTTACTACATCTACTAAAATTGGACTTGTTCCATTGTCAACTGATATCACAAAACAGTGAACCAAAATTATGAATTGTCAGTCTTAGTCTTCCATTAATTTTATTATTTCTGAGTGCTTGTAGTAATAAATTTCTATTCTATAATTCAAGACCTCAATTTTATAGTCTCGACCTATGTAAAAAGAAAGCACACAACAAAGATCTAATGCTACTGCCCCCCAAATGCCTGATCTCCCATTAGTATATGCAAATGTAACTTGATAAGGGATAATTTAGCCTTTGGGTTTTCAGGTATCTTTTAGGTTAGACTTCATAACTCATAAACCATAAAATAAATGAAATTCATTCTATTTGTTTGGGTAATTTTGTCTGTCTGATTGGTTAGCAACAGGTGACATTGGTGAACATACAGGCAATTGATTTTTTCAGATTTCTTCCATGAAGGCTCCATACCTTTGAACCTATTCTTGCCAATGTCTGTTCGGTGTTTGATAATTTGGGGTTGAGTTTAGCTTCCTGAGTACTCACTTGCTTACTTTTATTTGCACAGTGAAGGCTGTAAAAGTATCTTAGCTTCCTTTACAGGCTCTTTCAGTAACTTTTCATATGGTTTTTCTAAGAGTCTTTAGTACTAGCTATTCCTCATAAACCTTTACACCAGCCTTACACTTCCCATTTCACTTAATCCATCCCTGTTCCATGATTGTACTTTCTTCCCAACAAACAAAAAGCATTGTGGGGTAGAGATCTGTGCAGGCACTCTAGCACTTTGTTCAGCACAGGCAAACTCTGGGAGACCCTGCGGAATCCACAAGGGACCAGAAACGTTATGCCAAGGCTCCTGAGAGACTTTTGGCTCCAGTCATGGTCACATACCACACCCCAGGTAGAGGTGTGGCCACACAGCCCCAAGCCATCCCCACGTTAATGAGACACCTAGAGGCTTAACCACACCCCTTCCCAGTTACTATATCTGCCACCCTTCTAAGAGAGGGACAGGGGTACAATTCCATTCATGCCACTCTTTACATGATGAAAATAAATATCTTAGAATTACGGATTGTCTCTTCATCTGGACCCACTATGGGAAGCTAGGGATCTGGCCCTCTATTAATGAGCCATGGCTAATCTCTTGCCAAGGGAATCCCAGTGCTCCCAGACAGTACCTGTTCACCCAAACCTAAGCAGCTAGCCCTGCACCCAAAGCCAAAGAGACCCGGTCACAGTGGGAATCCCAGCTGCACTTCGGCTAGCCTGTCTGTGTCTGCAGCACCCTGAGGCAATTGCGGTGCCCCAGGCTAGAGAACCCATGGAGACTGCTGCCAAGAGTTCCCAGGGGAATGCCCACCCCCCACCCATGGGCAGAGCCCGCAGAGGCTTCCCACAGCCCCCACCTGCCCGTCGGACTGTGTGGGAAGATGTGCAGCCACTTTCTGTGTGTCAGCTGTCCCACCCAGAGCCACAGTGCCCCTGGACAGACACGTGGGACTTCATTTCACTGCACCAGGTTTGGTCCCAACAAAGCATCTGTTGAAAGAGCATCCAAAACCCTTTACACTACGTTCCTGACTTCTGTGGAAGTCCTCTTAGATACACACATTCCTATGGGAGGCCTTACATACATGCATACCTAAGGATTCAAAGATAGCATTTATATTTAAAATGAAACATGAGGCATTTTTCTTTCCTGGTTTGGGTATCTTCATTCATAAGTGTTTTTTTCAAGCTCCATCCATTTACCTGCTAATTCCATTTTTTCTTTTAGCTAAATAATATTCTATTGGATATGTACATTACATTTTCTTAATCCATTCATCAATTGATGAACAAGTAATTTATTTACCTCTGTGAATAGCAGAGCAACACAGATTATAGATGAGCAAGTATTTCCAAAGTCAAATACAGAATCTTTTCAGAATATGCCTGAAAACAATATCACTGGATCATTTCATAGGTTAGTGCTTTAATGCAAGCTTTTACAGGAAGCTACACTCTCATTTGCAGAACGACTATACCAGATGGCACTTCTACCTGTTCTGAGTCACTGCTTCCTTTTCTCCACATCTTCTTTCTTTCTCTTTTTTTCTTTTCTTTACTAAGTCTTTTTATATTTTAATTTTAGCCTCTCTGACGGGGTATAATGAAATCATGAGGTACCTTTAATTTGCATTTCCCTAATAGCTAATAATGATAAATTTAAAAAACAAACAAACAAATATGACTTAGCTTTTGTGCTTCATCTTTGTAGAACTCTCTGTTTAGTTCCATTTCTTAATTTTTAATTGGCGTTGTTGTTGTTGTTTTGGCGTTTAGTTTTTTGAGTACAAAATATATGCAGGTTCACTTGCTTCTCACTTCTCTCTCTGACTTGTAGGTGGCAACATCGCCTTTATCATTTTATTATTACATTTATTCATTTATTTAGTGTGTGTTCATGTGTGTGTGTGTGTGTGTGTGTGTATCTGTGTGTGTACATATACATATTCATGCATGGATATCAGAAGACAACTTTGTAGAGTTAGTTTTTTCCTTCTTGTATATAGTTCCTGCGGATTGAACTCAGGTTATCATTCTTGATGGCAAGTGCATTTATTTGCTTAGCTATTTGGCAGAACCTTCTCATGTATCATATAATCTCCTCATGTCTATTTACAAATACTTTACTAGGTGTAAGGTCATGGATCCTTTCCATTAGCATCTGTCTTAATGATTTAATCTTAATTTAATTGCTCCTTTAAATACTCAGTACCCACATATGTTCCTTTTTGAGGTCCTCGAAATTAAAATTTTCATATGTATTTGGGTCTTAAATAATGGTCCAAAATCACATATAAGAGATGATACTTGGCAATTACAAACTTTATTGTGTGACAAACAACCAGCAAATACACAATTAAATACAGTAATAGTATGTCTCCCTTCTGAAGCAAACAAAATTCGCTGTCACAAAATACAATATAAATTGTAATTCTGTGATAAGGAATATATACAAATATGTGTGCATGTGTGTGTGTGTGTCTGTGTGTGTCTCTCTCTGTGTGTTACATGCACATTTGGGGTTGGACCTCTTGTCTTGTAAAAGTAGTGATCTACATGCCAGTTATGATTCTATTTAGAATCATTTTCTTATAAATGTTAATTTCATCATCCTGACTTCCTTATCATAGAAGTTTTAATATCATAGAAGTTTGAATTTTACATGACCCTTTAAAACGTATATAACTGAGTCTATAGATAAAAAGCAGCTTAAGTGACTGATATCAGGGATTGAATATGGATTAACAAGCTATTGTATGACATAATTTCCCTCCTGTGTTTTAGGTAATTGAGCTAATATCTTATTCTCTAGTTTCTCATATTTCTTCGTGACAATTTTCCATTATCCACATGTTTCTCCATTACTCTTATCCTAAACCAAGCCTATCTTCCTTCAAATGTCCTTTCTAATATTGTCCTTGTAAATTAAAACGCTCTCATATAGTGAATAGAGAAGGCTACAGTTAAGTAGAGAAACTATCTAATTATAATATGACCCCTAAGTTCAATCCACTGAGGACTACTTGGGTTTTATACACTTACGCATTTTAAGAAAAACAAACCATCGCTAGCAATATCCTAAATAGAGTTTTAACAAACTCTGAAACCTGTTTTGTTGTACAAGCAAATCAGGACATCTCTGGTTACCTACACAAATCAGACCTTTCTACTTCTTTATTACAAGCAGCAGTGTGTCCTTTCATGATATTAGTTACTGTCACTTTTGTCTATGTGATCAAGGGAAATGTGACCCATTGATAAGTAATGGGATAAAAGGAGAACTACTCACTCTAAGAAAATCAAACAACCAATGTTTGCTTGTATTCCTGTGTGTGTAACATAGTACACAGGAAAGCAGTATCTGCTTTTCATCTGAAATGTTATGTAGGACAGATTTATGGGGTTAATTCTATGGATAAGTTGTATGTGTGTATATGTGGTATGTGTGTATGTGTGTGTGAATCATTGTTTATCTCTGTGCATGTCTGTTGTGTTTGTGTATGTGTGTGTGTGTGTGTCTGTATGTCTGTTGTATCTGTATGTATGTCTATATATGTCTGTCTCTGTGTGTATATATCAGTGTATGTTTGTGTATGTATTTCTCTCTCTCTCTCTCTCTCTCTCTCTCTCTTTCTCTCTCTCTGTCTGTGTGTGTGTGTGTCTGAGTGTCTGTGTTTCTCACTATAATTTCTATCAAAGTTTCAGTTTAATTTCACACATAAATTTAAATTTTGAACTCTAACCATTTTTTATGTTGAAGGTTATTTTTATGAAAATTCTCCAGAATATCCAGTATATATTTATCATCTGAGAATAATATATTTAATTTTTTAATTAAATATAACTTCCAGAAGAAAAAATCTGTCTTATTAAAGAATACAGTAAAAAAGATACATTTTTTTCTTCAGAAAGTTTAAAATTTCTAGTAAGTTTTACATGTGAGAATATTAAATGCATCTTCCGAAACAGAAGTAGAAGGCACTTCTAAAGGTTTGGAAACACAGCTGCTACTCAACATGCCAGGGCTGTGATGCAGTCACATATCAACACTGCTCTCACAGAGACCTTTTTGTTTCTTTGAAAAGTAATGTATGGGGGGCATCATTTGGAAGTAATGAAAAATATACATTTTAGGTTGGAAGCTTCCGTTTCTTCTAAGGTTACTTTTACATTTCAAGTAATTTTATTTTCTGAAACTATTCTAGTATGTTTTGTTTGCATGAAGTAAATATACTTGTCCTTAAAACAATTTGACTCAGAATCTATAGTTCCCAACAAGGTCAAAAAAGTTATTTTTATGGGGGCTGTACTGGAATGATTATTCTTTAATATGCAATATTTTATCTCGTATCATTATGTGGCTGTCCACAACTAAAATATACATCAATAAAGCATGTCCAGGAAAGAAAAGCTGCAATGTGATTTCAGAAATTTGGTGTATGAAATACACAAAAGGAAAGAATACAGTATGCTTTGGTGTTGCATCACTAAAAACTTTTTCAACTTTAAAGTTTTGCTTTCAATAAATTATAACTATGGGCATGTATGATAGGAAATATGATTCATCACAAAATGACACTTACTTAAATATAATACAGCAAATACTATAGACAAGGAGATTCATAGAATGGGAATATACTTAGGTAATCTTGGGGAGAAAATCCCAATGTACATAACATTAATTGTATAAGTAGTTTTAAAGAAACAGAACATAAAAAGCTTATAAGAACTGGAAGGCATGCTTTGGAAATCAACAAGAAGTAAGAAATATGAGTGGAATTTTAAAAGGCAATATACTCTACACAATTGAGATCTGTAAGTCATTATCTGGGAAGAAATTGAAAAGGCCTTTAGCAAAATGTATATCTGCATTCCACAGGCTAATGGCAATTGGTTCTGAATTGTTAAAAGAGTTAACAATAAGACATAAAAGGCAGAAGAATTGCTGTTCTAGGCATCCTTGAATATTCACCTAAATTGCTGTATTGTTGCTTCCAGTACTGGTCATTCTAACATTAGAATAATTCAGTTTTAATAGCATCTTTGTGAACTACTAAAGAAATGACTGGATTTCATTACTCTATAAGGGAGCAGCTAAGTGTATGTAGCCAAGAGGACAAGAGGACAGGTGTGTATAAGAGATACACCAAATATAGTTCACAGGGATATATTCATTGAAAATTAACTTTTATAATTCAAAGTCTCTCTCTCTTTCTCTCTCTCTCTCTCTCTCTCTCTCTCTCTCTCTCTCTCTCTCTCCTCTCAATTTTCTTTTGGATATGCTGTGTCATATTGGGGGAATTAGAAATGTCAGTTGAAATGTGCACTGGAGACCTGGAACAAAGCACAGCATCTGGACTACATTGTAACATTCCTTGTCACCAGATGTGGTAGACAGCAGCTGTGAAATTCCTATCAAATTATTAAATATTTTGTAAATTTTAAGATGAATATAGTATCAAAACATCTTTTGAATAGTTTTGAATATATTCCCTGGTTGACTATAAGAGCTTCAAGAAGTACTGGCACTGAGCCCGAACAGATGCCTTTTTTTGTGGGAATCTTAAGAGCCTTAGAATCTACAATGACTCCTAAAAAACTTAAGATACACTGTAATGCTAACTTATTTTAATTTTTTGTTTGTTTTGTTTTCTTTTGTTTTGTTTTTTTGTTTTCCATTAGATTTTTGGGATGCAGTTCCACTCTGAATTCTAAATTGGCCCTGGACTTACTACACACCCGAGGCTATAATTGAAACCAGTGATGTTCTTGGCTAGGCCTACCAACTGTTGAGATTTCAAATGTGAGTCATTATATATCTGCCTTTATCTTTTATTTTACTTATATATTCTTTGGATCCTTTCAAAGGGAAAAGTGCTACTTCTAAAGATTATATATTATCAAAGAAAGGTTGGTACAGAAAAGAGCATTTATAGAGAGGCAGATAGGTAAATAAATACATAATACAGCTATCTCCATCTCCATCATCACAAACTATTTAAATATGTAGAAAAATATTCATTGTTAGTTATACCAAAAGTTTTAAAAGAACTTTAAAAGAACTTAAAAGCGTAGTTAAAAGCTATGCTGGAGTTCAATTTGCTGAAGTTAAAAAAGTTTGAAATGATGTGCTTACTACTTGTTTGACTTACATGTATTATAAAATATAAATGTTAGACAGGATTCTTCTGGTCTCCATCTGTGCCCTGGAGTTAACCCTGTGGACCTCCGGACCCAGTTAACACCTCTCTGGACCCAAACCCTGCCCAGAGAAAGCTGGCCTCCCAGGAGTTCTGTTCTCCCACCTTAACAGGTGAAATGAATACTTTTGCTCCAATAACTGGCCAGAGGACCTGCCAGGAGACCATAGGGCTCAAGAACCACCGAGCAGCTGGAGACCAGATCCTTACTGGTCTCCATCTGTGTCCCTGAGTTGACCTTGTGGCACAAATCTAAGGATCTGAATCCAGCAGAGTGAGCTTTTCTCTCAGGAGCACTGTCATTCCTAAGTTAACTGCTCACAGTCTCACAGAAGAGACAGGCTTCAGTCAGAGACACAAAGACCAACTAACACCAGAGATAGCCAGATGGAGATAGGCAAGCGCCTAGAAACTAAGCAGCAGAAACCAAGGTTATCATCAGAACCCAGTTCTCCCACAACAGCAAGTCCTGAATACCCCAACACACTGGAAAAGCAAGATTCTGATTTAAAATCACATCTCATGATGATGGTAGAGGACTTTAAGAAGGACACAAATAACTCTGTTAGACAAATACAGGAGAACACAGGTAAACAGGTAGAAGTCCTTAAAGAGGAATCACAAAAATCCTTTAAAGAATTACAGGAAAACACAACCAAACAGGTGAAGGAATTGAATAAAATCATTCAGGATATAAAATGGAAATAGAAACAATAAAGAAATCACAAAGGGAGACCACCCTGGAGATAGAAAACCTAGGAAAGAGATCAGGAGTCATAGATGCAAGCATCACCAACAGAATACAAGAGAATAAAAGAGAGAATCTCAGGTGCAGAAGATACCATAAGAAGCATTGACACAACAGGCAAAGAGAATGCAAAATGCAAAAAGCTCCTAACACAGAACATCCAGGAAATCCAGGACAAAATGAGAAGATCAAACCTAAGGAAAACAGGTATAGAAGAGCGCAAACATTCCCAACTTAAAGGGTCAGTAAATATCTTCCATGAAATTATAGAAGCAAACGTTCCTAACCTAAGGAAAGAAATACCCATAAACAAACAGGAAGCCTGCAGAACTCCAAATAGACTGGACCAGAAAAGAAATTCTTCCGGTCACATAATAACCAAAACACCAAATGCACAAAACAAAGAAAGAATGTTAAAAGCAGTAAGAGAAAAGGTCAAGTAACATATAAAGGCAGACCTATAAGAATTACACCAGACTTCTCATAGAGACTATAAAAGCCAGAAGATCCTGGACAGATGTCATAAAATATAAATGCCAAAATTTTAAAACAAAAAGATGAAAACTGAAATAACTGAGATAAAAGGAAATATGATGACTAAAAGAGGAAAGGGAATTTCTTAAATATTGATTCCATAGCCATGTGTATGAGGTTACCCTACCAGAACATTGAACAATCAACACATTAGAGTATGCTATGAGATATAATAGCCATGTTATGGACATCTGTGAGCTTTCATTGAACAATATGCAAATACTATGCATATAAATAATCAAAATATTCAGATTACCATAAAAGCCTAGACTGACTTTAACATTTTGCTAGAATGATATCTTATTGTAACATGTTTCCATAGTTAATACTAATATGTCTGCTTCAAATATATTTTTATGTAAATCAACACAAACTGAGACATAGAAGATCTAAATAAGCACAAAGCTCTCCTTTCAAAATGTATCATAAATATGTGAATTTTGCATATAGACATATTTTCAATGAATAATTTTCTTGCAAGAAGGTTTAGTTGTCAAGAGAGATCCATTGTTTGTATAGTTATACATTAATTTGTGTTTAAATTGTACCATTTTATAACAACTTGAAGTAAAGTTAAGATATTCATTTAAGATACAATGAAACTTTTATATTTAACTAAAATCATAACATTAGTAATGTATTTCAATAATTTTTAACTGTTGAAAAAAAAAACAAAAATTAAATTTATGTAATACCTGAGTGTTATGAACACTGAAGCACATCCTTTCAGAGATGTAAAGAGCACAAAAATATTTTATATTTTAGATAGTTAATATCACAAATAAATATACTGTGTTTGTATCATTCATACTCTCATCTCCCCCATCCACTTCTATAATTATTTGTCACCTACACAC
>JADRCH010000004.1:10355683-10423947 GCA_019843965.1 Rhynchomys soricoides | reverse complement strand
CAAAAACTACACACACAAATACACACACAATTTTGTTATTTCATTGAGGGTGAAGGCACAATCAAAGAACATAGACACAAACAAAAACTACACACACACACACACACACACAAATACACACACAATTTTGTTATTTCATTGAAGGTGAAGGCACAAAGAACATAGACACAAACACAAACTACACACACACACACATACACACACAAATACACACACAATTTTGCTATTTAATTTAGATCCATATATATGTAACTTAGGTTCACTATATATATTATTATGCTATACAATTTAGAGTAATTTAGTTTTTTTATAGAGATAGGTAGATACATGCATAATATATACATGCATACGTACACATTTAGATATAGATTATAGATAGTATAGGCTTCCAGCAGAAGGTGTGGCCTAGATTAGAGGTGGGTTTTTCTAGCTTAAATGATCTGAGAATAAGGAATGTCTTTTATCAGCTCTAACGATCTTGATTAAAGATGTGACTTCCTACCTCAAAGATTTTTATTAGAGGTAGATTTCCCTACTTCAAATTAATAATAATAGTAAAAAAAAAAAGTCCCTCACAGGTGTGCCCTTTATTTTGGGGTTTTAGTTAATTCCAGATGTAGTAAAGATGACAAATTCTTTACTAACTTCAAAGTTTCAAAACCAATTTTAAAACTTACTCAAACAATTACTATGATATTGACTTTTATTCTGTAATAAAATGTAGAAAAGAATCTTTACACCTTCTTAGTAATTTCTGTTATCTACTCTATCACCATTACTTAGGATATCGTCCATTATACAGTAACATTACAAAACACAGCATTATAAGAAAAATACTGCCAAAACAATAAAATAGCCTAAGTATGATGCATTGTGCCTTATAATTTATAATAATTTATGTTCCTCATTACATAAAAACACTTATTAAACATTACATTTATATGATGAATTTTGAAAACAGTATAGAGGCCCAATGAGCCTGATACAGTAGAAGTTATTGGGAGATTACTGCATTTACCATCTTAGATCTGTGATGTAAATTGGTGAAGTACTTATCAAAATAATTATTTTCTTCCCTTCATACTACATGTATTCATATATTTAACATATTATAAATACTATTATAGATATTTAATATGGAAAATTTGTCAGGAATCTTCCTGTTGTCATTATTTTGTTTTAGATAAAATTACTAAATTATCTATATATACTCTATATCAAGTTGGTTGTAATATTAATTGAAGTTATGATTTTCCCCAAACGTAAAGTGCAGGGGAAAATATTGAAAAATAAACAATCTTTTGAGAGTGAATAGTTTTGATACTGTGTGGTCATAATTTTGATCGCTCTTATTAATATCAAAAGAATCATCCTGTTAATATGAATTAAAATCAAGAAAACAAATTGTTTAACATTTTCTTTTATTGTATGAAGCTTAACTGTACTTGTATTTATAACACAGGCATTGCCTTAGTTAGGGTTTTCATTGCTGTGTAGAGACATCATGAACAAGGCAAGTCTTATAAAGGATTACATTTAATTGTGGCTGGCTTACAGGTTCAGAGGTTCACTGGATTTTCATCAAGCCAGGAAGCATGGATGCATCTAGGCAGGCATAGTGCGGGAGGAGCTCAGAGTTCTACATCTTGTTTTGAAGGCAAACAGAAGAAGATTGACTTCCAGGCAGCTAGGAGGAGGGTCTCAAAGCCCATCCACTTACTCCACACTTACAGCCACACTTACTCCAACAAGGCCACACCTCCTAATAGTGCCACTCTCTGGGCCATGCATATTTAAATGTCTTCAGGCATCCACGTACATAAGATAATAATTTCATACTGATGTTAGAATCAAACTGTAGAAAACAAGAACTAAGTATCTGAACATATCATAAATTAAAGGAAGACTATGTAAACAAAAGGACAGTAATGACTAAATATAACAAAAGAATAACAGAACACCATTGTCTCCAACTTTCTGTAACACTGCAGAAATGTGATAAAAAGAAATCTACTAGAAAGGAGGTATGTATGTAGTTGCATTGATATAATTTTACTTGTTTTACGACAATTATAATTTTTAAAATTATGTGCATATGTGTGAATGTGTGTGTGCCTGTGTGTGTACACACATGCACATGTGCATGTGCATGTGTGTGTGTTTGTGTGTGTGTGTGTTTGTGTGTGTGCATGAATACCAAGGTGTCTGTGTGGTATTTAAAGGAGCTATCTAGAGTGAAATGGATTATATTCTGTCAGATACACTAACTCTCTGGGTCACCAAACACTTAACTCATGAGCCGTATTCCACGCTCAAGACTAATTTTAAAATGAGTGCCAATTTTCTGCGTGGCTATCTCCACACATCCTTAAAATTCCAGCACTTAGGTGGCTGATGTAGGTACATGCTGGGTCTGACTTCAGCTTCAACAAAATGTCTCACAAAACAGTGAAACAAAATAACCAAAACCAAAGTAAAGCAGCAACCACCAACAAAAGGCCAAAAACCAAAAAAGCAAAATGATCTGTCTGAGGGTCTCAAAATTAGAGATTTTAGGTACAATTTATGATAATAATTTTGTATCCTTCAATGGAAATGGATCATATAATACATATAAATAGTTGAATACTATTCACCCTAAATAAGAAAATATCCCATACTTCATCACCGCCCATGTCTCCATGAGGATATCCCCATCCACCCCCACCTCCTACCCCACCAAACTTCCCCATTCCCTGGAGCCTCCTGTCTCTTTAGGGTTAGGTTCATCTTCTCTGAATGAACCCAGACTGGGCAGTCCTCTTCTGTATATGTGTTGGGGGTCTCATATCAACTGGTGTATGCTACCTGGTTGGTGGTCCAGAGTTTGAGAGATCTCAGTGGTCCAGGTTAATTGAGACTGTTGGTTCTCTTACAGGATTGCCCTTGTCCTCAGCTTCTTCTAGTTTTTCCCTAAATCAACCACAGGGGTCAGCAACTTCTGTTCATTGGTTGGGAGTAATTATCTGCATCTGACTCTTTCAGCAGCTTGTTAGGTCTTTTGGAGGGTAGTCATGATAGGCCCCTTTTTGTGAGCACTCCATAGCCTCAGTAGTAGTGTCAGTCCTTGGAGCCTCCTTTTGAGCTGGATTCCTCTTTGGTCCTGTCGATAGACCTCCTTTTCCTCAGGTTTTTCTCCATTTTTGTCCCTTCAGTTCTTTCAAACAGGGACAATTATGGGTCAGAGTTTTGACTGTAGGATAGCAACCCCATCCCTCACTTGATGACCTATCTTTCTGCAGGAGTTGGGTTCTTTTTAATTTTTATATTTTTTACTGAGTTGCTCATCTTTGATTTTCTATTAATTAAGTTATAGACTTGTGTCTATGTGAGGCTTTCTGCATCTTGAGGGCAAATATCTGCAGAGGTCTGAACAGCATTTCATAATACAATGGCTGGAGTTAAAATATTTGCAAACCTCCCTCCATGTGTGCTAGCCACTGAACTTAAGTCTTTTGAAAGAAAAATGTTCTTAGCAAGTAAGCCATCATAGGAGTTGCTGCCCATCTATTACTCTAGCTTTTGTGGTTTTGTTTATTTTTTAATTATTCTATTCATGTATTCACTTTACATCTTTATTCCAGCCTCCCTGCTCTCCTATCCTACCATTTCATCCCTCCATTCTCACTCCCTTTTCCTCAGAGACCCGTGGAACTCATCATTCCTGGTCCTATCAAGTTACAGTACAAGTAGGAGGATCTTCTCTGACTGAATCTAGACAAGGCAGACCAGTTAGTCAAAGGGGATTCAAATGCAGAGGAAGCCTCTGCCCCTGCAGTTAAAGTCCCCACGTTAAGACCAAGTTGTCTATCTGTTACATATATGCAGAGGGCTAAGGTCTGTCCAATGGATGCTTTCTGGTTGGTGGTGCAGTCACAGTGAACCCCTATGTGCCCAGACAGTTGGCTCTATAGGTTTTCTTGTGTTGTCCTTGACCCCTCTGACACATCAATCCTTCCACTTCCTCTTCCACAAGTTTCATCAAGCTCTGCTTAATGTTTGGTTGTGGGTCTCTGCATCTGTTTCCATCAGCTTGTGGCTGAAACCTCTCAGATGACAGTTATACTAGGCTCCTCTCTGCAAATACAGCAGAATATCATTAACAGTGTCAGGAGTGGGTTCTCTCCCATGGCATGAGTCTCAAGTTGGTTCAGTCATCGAGTGGCCATTCCCTCAAATTTTGCTCTTTTTTTCCCATTAATTTATTTATTGATTCACTTTACATCCCAATCACTGGTCCTGCTCCCAGCCCATCAAACACAAAGTCCCTCCCTCCCCAACTCCATCCCCTTCTCCTCTAAAAGGGTAAGGACCTCCTGGGTATCCCCCAATCTTGGCATATCAAGTCTCTGCAGGGTTAGCTGCATCTTTTCCTACTGAGGGCAAAGAAGGCAGCTCAGTTAGGGGAACAGTTTCCAAAGATGTAACAGCTTTAGGGATAGCCTCCATTTCAGTTGTTCAGGAACCCAAATGAAGACCAAGAAGCTATGGAAGACCAAGTCTATGGTTTATTCTCTGAAAAATCCCCCAAATTCCAAGTCAGTTGACCTGTTGGTCTTCATGTGCAGTTTCTATCCTGTTCAGAGGACTCAAACCTTCCCTTAACTAGTCCATAGACTCATTTAGCTCAGTGCAGTGTTTGGTTGTGGGACTTCATCTCTTTCAATCAGCTGCTGCATGGAATCTCTCAGAGCACAATTATGCTAGGCTCATGTCTGCAAGCAAAACAAAGTATCCACAATAGTGTCAGGGATTTGTACTTTCCTTTTCCTAGGATCCACTGTCCTAGGTTTCTAGTTCCTTCCTGAGATGCACAAACATTGCTTTCAATTGTGTCTCTGTTCCCTTTGTCATCCTCACACTTTATCCCTTATGTTGCCCATGAAATGGGTCTCAAGTTGTCAAGTTATTGGTGGGCCAATCCTTCAGTTCCTTCTCAGTCTTTTTCCCCACAATTCCCATAGATAGGACAAATTTGGGTTGAAAGTTTTATGAGTATGATGGTATCTTTGTAGTTCCGCTGGAGATCCTGCTGGGCTACAAGATGTGGCCGCTTTTGGTTCCATATCCTAACTGCTGTGAGACTCAGTTAATATCACCCCTATAGATTCCTGGGAACTTTCCCATTCCAGGATGCTGGCATGTCCTGGAGATGTCCCCACCACCTCTCCCACCAGCTGCTGATTTTAATTAATTCTTGTGTCCCTCTTCCCTCTATCTTGTCTTTCCCCACACCTAATTCAAACTATCCCATTCCCCATCCTCCTTCCTTCTGTGGGGCTGTATTTTTTGATAGATTGTTTAAATTTGGATTTGTCATGGACTATCTTTACTTTTCTCTATGGTGATTGAAAGTTTTCTTGGTCTCATAGTTTGAACTCTTATGTGTGGTCTGTTAGAGGTTGTAGGACATCTGTTCAGACCCTTCTGCTTTTAGAGTCTTTGTTGAGAAGTCAGGTATTGTTCAGATAGTTCTGCCTTTACTTATTACTTGACCTTATTCCTTTTAGCTTTTAATACTCTTTAGGTTTGTTTGGTTTGTTATATATATTTAGTGTTTTGTTTACTATGGGGTGGGTTCACTTTTTATTCTGCTCCAATCCATTTGGTGTTCTGTCAGAATCTCATATGGTTATAGCCATCTATTTGTTTAGGTTGGGGACATTTTCTTCTATGTTTATGTTGAAAATATTTTTCTGGAACTTGGAGCCGAGAGTCTTCTCCTTCTATTTCTATTATTCTTAGATTTGTTTTTGTTTTTTTTTGTTTTTTTTTTTTCATAATATCATGTATTTTCTGGCTATTTTTTGTCAAAATCATTTTAGATTTAACATTTTCTTTGACTGATATCTTGATTTCTTCTATTGTATCTTCTACGCCTGGGATTCTCTTTACAATCTCTTAATTTCTGTTGGAAATATTTGCATCTGTAGTTCCTTAACACTAGGTTTTCCATCTTCTAGATTCCCTCAGATTGTATTTTCTTTTTCTTTCTTTCTTTCTTTTTTTTTTTTTTTGAGACAGGGTTTCTCTGTGTAGCCCTGGCTGTCCTGGATCCTGGAACTCACTCTGTAGACCAGGCTGGCCTCAAACTCAGAAATCCACCTGTCTCTGCCTCCTGAGTGCTGGGATTAAAGGCGTGCACCACCACTGCCCAGCTGATTGTATTTTCTTTATTGTTTGTTTCTATTTACATTTTCTGGTCTTGAACAGTTTTATTCATCTTCTTCACTGTTTGATGTTTTCTTGTATTTCCTATCAATTTATTATTTAAATAAATAATGTGATATAAATAAATAAGGGGTACATTATTTAAAGGGATTATTCTTTAAAGGCCTCTATCATCTTTGCAATATTGGAAAAATAATGTCATTTTCTTGAACTTCACTTGTTTTGGCATATCCACAGCTTGGTGTAGTAGGATAGCTGATAATGCCCTGGCCTTTGTTGATTTTGCTCTTATGCTGTTTTTTGTTTGTTTGTTTGTTTGTTTGTTTTTCCATATAGTTAGTGGCTGCCATTACTCTGGGCATGCAAGGAGATCTGTAGACATGAAAATGGAGGGTGGGGCAGGAGCAGATCATCCATCACTGCTGGGTGTTCTTTAAGAAGATTTGCCTGGGCAGAATCTGGAGCTGGTCCTATCTGATTGTCCCAGATCCAGACAGACCTCCAAAAATTCAGGCAGAGCCATGGAAAGAAAAATGAAACACATGGGACAGGGATCACTGCTGTTCTGCATGCCTCATGGAGACCGAGCAGGCAGAGGATTGGTGCAGAAATAAGGAAGCACCTTCATCTGGTTGTCTTTGGTGGTGGCAGTCTTCTGGGTATTCACGCAGAACTGTGAGTCAGAAAATGTAGCACAGGGGACAGGGATCAGTTCACTATTGTGGAACTTTCCCCAGGGGTACATGCCAAACATGATTTTATGTTCAGCTATTTTTAATGAATATTAAAAAAACTAAGCAAATTAACTGCTTTCTATCATATTTGTTTGAAATTTATGTTTTAAATTTACCTGTAAATATTAAAACACCATTATGTCATTAATGTTTTTCAAGTTGGCTATATTTTTAAGTTGTCTTTAATATCATCTGCTGTTAGGTTTGAGATATATGCATTTATTTATTACATAAAGCAACAGAAATTATTCTATTTTCTTTTGTACAAAAGTAACTCATATATCCATGTATGCTAATTTATTGAAAATAATTATGAAAATTTGTCATAAAACAAATACTTTATGCTAATAGTCTGCTTAATAAGAATAATAGAGTGTCCCTTAAATTTTTATCTCAAAACTTCTTGAATAGTGATTCATCAGAAAATTTTCTTTTTGCCATAGATGGCAACAAGTACAGAGATTGTGAAAGTAACTTTTACTTTCCTGATTTAACTGTTTTTTTGGAGACATACTGACTCTGCCAAACTAGGCCTACTCCTGAAAGCAATAAATCTCCACACAATCTTATCTAGCTAGACCTTGAATTTTTCAGCCTCTGAGACTTACTATAGAATAAATTCACCCCTTCTAGTTGTTTCTGAGCTCTGACTGTTAGGTTCAACTCAGCTGTTGAACTAGCTCAAACACCTCTCCATGTTGGCTGATTCAAACTGACTTCTCTCAGATTCTGACTCAACTGCTCAGCATTGCATCAGACTAAGCAATCTGTTGTAATCTATGGCTCTTCATTCTCTGGCTCATTCTGACTTTACCTGTGTCTAGCATGTTCTCTCTGCAAATTGTCTCTGTAAAGCTGTCACTGTCAAACTACCTCTGAACTCCACAAACTGAATTGCCATGAACTCTACACCACTGCACTGCCTTGCAATTCACTGACTCAACCTGAATGATGGAACTGAACTGAACTCAACTGAACAGACTGAACAGAACGGACTGACTCCTAAATGCTGGGAATAAAGGACTGTACCATGGTGTGTGGACCTAAGCCTTTCTGTACCTGGAACTTGCTCTGTACTAGGCTGCCCTCGAATTCAGAGAACTGCTTGCCTCTGTCTCCTGGGATTAAATAGGTGTCTGTATCACAGCCAGAGTAGCCATGTTGTTAAATTAAAATTTCTCTACATCTTCCCTCTTTCTGTTTAAGTCAAAATGTGTACACAGTTTAACTTTTACAATATAAACAATTATCAATCCTACAAACATAACAGTCTGAATGGCCTTATGAAGATGTACTGATACCATGATCCTTTATATCTGCTGTCCTGATCATCAGTATCTTATCAATCTTCATATCAGCATCAAGGTTTTCCAATTTGCCCTTAGATAATAACTGTATCAGTTTTGATGGAACACATAGTCTTTCATGACCTATGAAAATACAGACACAGCATCTTTGCCAGTGTAACACAGTCCCTAACTTCTATTTTAATCTTAAAACATCTTTAAAGTATATAGGTTGATCGAATTCTGTTTTTCTCTAAATCCATTATCTTTCAGCTAATCTTCTTTCCTCTGTGTTTATCAAAGTATGATTAGATATTTATGAATACATACACAAATTAGATTCTTACATACTCATTCCCTGCCATCTTTATAGTAGATCTTTTGGCCACAGGTTTATGGCTATATAAGCCATATTAAGCTCTCATATTTCTAATTGACCTTTTGGCCCCAAACAAGAAAATGGAGCTCATGGGGCAGGGTATAACTTACTGCTGTTGTGCGTGCATCATAGTTTACTTAGATAATGTTCCTATCCAAATAAACCCTGTAGATATCTTCTGAAGGATGAGAAAGAGAAGTCAGAGACAAAAAAATAATAATTTTTGCCATTTTTGTTGAGAATTGTCTACATGTATATCATGTCCAGTTCAATTCATTCCCCTTTTTCCTGTAACTTCATGTTCTATCTATCTATCTATCTATCTATCTATCTATCTATCTATCTAATTCATTATCATTGGTGATGTACATGTTATAAGAACTTTACTCAATTACCCATATGGTGACTCTTTTTTAATCACAGAAATTTAATTTATTTATGCATTTTGGTCTCTTTACAAATTTATTTTCTTTTAGAAACAGCTAACTGATTTATTATATGTGAAAACATGTTTGTGTGATATGACTCATTTGTGGAACTCAAAGGATAATTTTGATAATTCAGTTTTTTTATTATCATGGGAGCCAAGAAATCAAACTTAAATCATTAGCATTATATAATATCAGCATTTATATAATATTTCATGTAAAAAATGTCATGCATGTTTATATAGCCTTAGATTTGGTTAAATATAAATATAAAGTTTTAAATTATCTTTTTATTTAAGACAAAACATTGCTTTAAGCAATAAAATACTGAATGATAAAACCTAAACAATAACAAAATCATTAACAATTAAATGGGAATACTCCAGAATAGCCAAAAAATTCTAAGGTTCACATAAAGGACAAAATCGTTGATCAGAAACCATACATGTTGTCTTAATTAGGGTTTCCATTGCTATGAAGAAATGTCATGAACACAGCAACTTTAGTAAGGACAAATTTGGGCTGGTTTACAAGTTCAGAGTTTCAGTCCATTACCATCAAGGTGGGAGGATGGCAGCATCCAGGCAAGCATGGTGCAGGAGGAGCTGAGAATTCAACATCTTCATATAAAGGCTGTTAGGGGAAGACTAGTTTCCAGGCAGCTAGAAGGAGAGTCTCCATGTCCTCCCCCACTGTGACACACTTCCTCCAACAAGGCCACACCTCCAAATAGTGCCACTCCCAGAGCCAAGAATGATCAAACCACCACACATGTTTAACAGATTTCAGAAAAAGACTTATTCTGTCCAATTCCTTTAAGTGCTCATTGGCCCAATAACTTAATGTTCTGAAAGTATTTCCTATAAATGAAGAGGGAAAAATAGTCATACACAGCAAAAGTTGCTTCTTCAAATCTTCCATACTTTAATTATAGCATTGTAGTTCTTAAATATCTGCTAAAGGCACCTTTTTTACATTGTTAGGGGAATAGCCAAGAGAGCTTGGAAGTAAACAAGCAGACAAGCCAAGATATAATTCCTGGAGCTGGATGCCAGGGGATTCCAGTATTTGCTCTGAGTATTATTAATTAAAATAACAATCACAACATACTTAAACACATTCTTTGGGTTAGATGACGCACTGGCTACAATATCTTATTTAATCCTTACAGCCACGTTGGCAGGTAAATAAGATTACATTAATCTGCATTTTATAAGTAATGAATCTGAGGCTTAGATTATTTCATTAGCTTTGTTTTGATATGTTCCCATGGTTATTATTTTTCAAATTGGATCACCTTTATTTTGAAACATAGGGCTACACCTTGTTTCAATAGTATCATTTTGTTGTACCAATACACTATGAAAAATAGTTTGCAAGCACAGACTGTGGACACAATACTGATTATTTATGATGGAAAAGTGTGTAAACTTCATTCAGAGAGAGAGAGAGAGAGAGAGAGAGAGAGAGAGAGAGAGAGAGAAGATGGGGTTGGCAGAGAATGGAATGTGAGGAACCTATGAGGTTTTGGGGAGGTATGAATACATTTTATAGAAAATTCTCAGAGAACTATTTTTAAACACATCACTTCTAGCTGCTGGAGTCTCTCCTTAAAAGATCACATGCAAATTAGGTTACAAAAGCAAAAGTTTGCACACTAAGTTAAGCATATTGTAAAAACTGATTTTGAAGAAAGACTTGGTGACAAATGTTTTGGAGAAAATTGATCAAATGCTGTATAAGACTGTCCAGCAGTCTTCTCCACATCTGTTCTTCCTGCTACAAAGGAAGCAAAATCTCAATTAATTGAGGATGGCAGACTTTACCTTAAATCAATCTTGTATTTCCTTAGGTGCTGGTGCAATGGGGCTTGACTCTCTTGAGGTCTGATCCAGTTCAAGTCACCTTGCTATTGATGTTAACAAATGGATAATAAAAATATTTTTGTTAGATTATTTATGGGGGCAGCAGTAGGCAACTGAAGGGATCTTTTACATTAGCCTACCAACAGTCACTCTGAGGGCTTTTGCAGTGTATGTGCAATCAGGAAGGAAAGTGCTCCTGCACAAACATACTTATTTCATACTTGTTTCAATTTTGCTGCTGGAAATGCAACAGCACAAGGTGGTTTGAGCCATTCCACCCATCCTAAAGTTATTTTGCAGATGGGGAAGATGTATAGACAATCTGTGTTTCTAAATTATGTTACATTTTAATTTTAGTGATGCTACATAAGTCCCCCAAATTCATTATATTTATTTACCTACACACATTCTGTTTGTAAAATACAGAAAATACCTTTACCCTCAGGCAATGTCTTAAAGACAAAAAAATCTGCTTCAGCTGTTGTTTTTCTGAGGCAGTTCTCTTTGGATGAAATTGCTTTTGTTGAGGTCAGTATAACTAAATGTTTTAAATCTGAGACAGCAAAAATAAGAAATTGCAAAGTATAGTTTTCTTACCAGCAGTGTCATATAAAGTACCAAGCATAATAAAGAAATAAATATTCTCTAAAATCCTCCTGTATTTTTAAAGGCTAAGGAATTATTACCTTATATTTAATTTGATATTCTCGGCAAAGTGTTATGGTTTGTTGCCAGCAAGTGTCCTTTTAAAGGTGTCATTGTCAGACAAATTAATTCATAGCTCACACTCTGCAACGTCAGCATCTATTGTTACCCCTTTTCCTTCCTCCCTGTCATTCAGATTAATAACATAAGTGGTGCTGTATGCTTACAGCTTTCTTCTCCTTGTCATTTGACTCGGGATCTCTTTTGCACAAGCGATTTTTCTTCAGCAGATTTAAATGCACTTCAATATATCTCTGTTAGGTTAGAAGTGCCACACAATCATTTCTCTTCAGATGATTCTTGTTAAACTAATTTAGTGGACCTCTTTATGTTATTGGATTTTATATCCTAAACACTTCATTTCATACTGAGTCTGAGGTTTTACCTCTATTTTTGGCTATTGTCTGAAACCAAAATTATTATAACATTGGTGGGGCACATTTTAAGATGAGGACTTCACTTGAAATGTGTATTTGCTAACATGCAAAAATGCATTAGGGTTTATGTTTGTGAAACTCATTAATTCTGTTCCTGGAATCCATTCGTAGACTATGGATCTATATATAACATAGTGTGAGTGGCAATTATTCCATATTCTATCATAAAACGGATCAAGATGTGCTAAGCTTGACTGTGTAGATGCTAGTTTGATTCAATAGAAATTTCTGATCCATCATACAGAGAAAGGAAAAGATCATAAACATTCACTTTCCTTACACTTGCTAGTTCAGACATCAGAACAAGTTTTAAAGTGGGAAACAAAAAACGACTTATTTTTCAAGCATATTCTTTGCCATAAGACTTAGGGTTCTGTCACTAGGGCTCACATTCATTCAAATGTGGCTATTTCCACAATTTAGAAGTAAACAGTCAGCTATTGTCACAGGTCAGAGTCTAAGAATCTGTAGGAATATCTTGGTGCTCTCACACGTGTCTCAAGGCAAAATAAAGCTTACTATTACACATAGAAATAAAGACCCTTTTCTTCCATCAAGTTACAGTCTTCTATGAAGCTTGGGAAGGAATAGAGTTCACCTGTCTGGGTCCCAAACTTAAGTGATATTATTTATTAAATAAAAGTAAATCACTTTTACCTACTAAAGTGACTCCGGGGGTGAATCTTTTGGTCCTTCAGGCACTACAGATTGGTGAAAGGAGCGTAAAAGTTGTCAGAACATCAAAGCCAGAAGAAAATTGGTATAGCAGTTATCACACAAAATGATCACATACCCTATAGGGCCAGTGACTTCAAAACAGACAGAAGGCAAGGTCCGAGTCTGGTATGGAACACTCTTAGGTTTCACAGGTCTGTTTATCTTTTATTCTTCCTCCTATTCATTCTTTGTTTAAACAAGAAATTGAGAATTTTAGTATCCAAAACATTTCACCAAGGTACTCAAGAGAAAAAGATAAGATATTTAAAATTTAAACTCAGTGTTGTACACTAAGGAGCTCTAAGAGTTCTGATTTTTCCCACAGTGAGGAACACACTAAAGTTATGAAGATCATTCCTAAACCTTTCGCCATGGCACCTGGTTGTATGACCAGGACCTGTAGCATGTTGTAAATAAAAATGAGGATATTCCCACCCCTAGATGTGTTTGAGAAGAAGGTTTTTATTGTACATCTGAAAGACAAAACAGCATAAACTACTGGAAGAGTCCAGAGCAAGGAGAGAAAATAGTAGATTAGGCATAACCAGTAGACAAAACTGGGCCATGGGTTGGGGGGAGAGCTGCAACAGAGACAGAGGAGAGGAGAGAGAGGGATACGAGGAGCCGAGGAGCCAGAGAATGTCCAGGGAACTGAGAAAGCATGTGGTCTAAAAGGCAGCATTAGATAGGAAAAGGATACTGGAGAGTTTTAAGGTAAGGAATAGAGTGAGATGGGCTGAGAGGAGCCACAGGAACTGAATGAGCCTAGAGGGCAAGCAGAGCCTTTAGTCTGTTCATCTGCACCATAGTTAGTCGCTTGTAATTTTTATTTGGGATCTGACATGTCACTCTGTTTTTCATGATCAAATCAATTGCTTATTTTTGAGAGAACTGTGAGTTACTTTTGATGATTAGAATATAGTAGAGATGTCAGCTTTTGATTCTGGTTGATACAGAGATTTTAATCTTATTAATCAGTTTGCTCAGAGCTTTACTTCCTAGTTTCCTTTCTTAGCTAACTCTGAAGAAAGCCATTGCTATGAATTAAACACAATGGTGAATTCTGCCAATAACCTGATTGAGTTGGAAGTGGATAGAACCTTTCAAGGCCAAGATTTTTAATAAAGATGACAAGCTAACTTACCCATGACTGGCTTTGTAAAGGGTTTAGCTAACTCACAATAGATTGCTGACCCACACGAATTATAAGATAATAAATATGTGTTTCATTAGGATGACAACTGTTGCTGATTTTATATACAACAACCTAGAACTAATAAATTATGTTATAAAGAATTGCAAGGTAATAGAAAAAGAGCAATTTAAGCAAGAAAACCTAATGAAATTAAATAATTACAACACAGAGATAAATTATTGTCCAGTACCCAAACCCATGTCTTTATGAATATCTGTCCCTATTCCTTCTCTCTAGTTTATTTTCTCAGGACAAGTGAAAAGACAAATACTTGTATAGCCTTGTAAAAAATAGGTTTTTCCTAGAGCCAACAGAAACTCCCTTACTGACTATTATAACAAGATATTTTCTTCTAACATGAATGATTTAATTATTAAATTTGTATGATTTAAGTTAAGTTAGTATCCATTTTAATGAAGGATGAATACAAGCAAATAAGTTAGTAGAAGCCTAATATCCTATCATTCTAAGGCTGGAGCCAAGGATCACAAGATTGAATCTAGCCTGGATTAGATAGCTAGACCCTGTTTCAAAGTAAACAATAAAAATTATGAAAAAATCTATGCTTTTAAAAGTATAAATGCCTCTGTATTGTCATGTGGGAGGACCCTTCCCACTGACTGTTGGCAGTACCATTCTCTGGGAAGAGGGTTCTTAACTCTCTTGTGTGGCATAACTGAGCTGAGCATAAGCATGCAAGCAAGCAGCATGAATGAATTCATTCTCTTTATGGTTATGATGTAATGAGATGTTTTACATTCCTTCTGCATTGACTTCCCTGCTCTGCCATGATGGTCTGTAACCTGGGATTGTAAGTTAAATAAACCCTTTGTCACTTAAAAAAAAAGTATAAATGCATTAATAAGGAGCCTATATCACAACTATATTACATCAACATTCAATCTCAAAAAAGTTAAGATGGAAAGAAACACACTTCTTTACAATAAAACATGGTGAGGTGAAGGAAATGTAACCACTGTCTTACAAAAAATATCTGCATTAGAACTTAGAAATGTTTTATATCTGAAGCTGATCATACACATTAGAATAAGCTATATTTTTTCTAAGCCTTCTGTAATTCTGTGTGTAGAAACATATTTCTACATGTTAAAGAAATGAAACCTAAGAAAATATTTTATAGTATAATTTAAATGTTTTCTAAATAAAATGAATTAAAAATTATTTTTTGCTTTTTTAAAAATAAACACACTTTTATAAACATATACCATAACTATTATATAGTATATGAACTATAATTATATTATCTAATCAAGGAGGACTTTTCAAGATCATACTAAACCACTTTTAAATTATGATAACAGGACAGAAAGTAAATACAGTGTATTTAATATGATAAGTAAAAGCTAATTAAGAACCTAGATATTATTAATTATAATTAAGTATATTTACATTCTGTATACTCAATAAATAGACTAATGTAGTCCTTTACTACAACAAGATTATTTTGTATTGCTTAATTTTCTTGTTTCCTGTGACATAATATAATTTTGCCCCCATGCAAGATTTACTTATTTTTGGATTAATTAATTCATCCTTATATTGTATCATGTTAGTATGTAGTTTTATGGTCAAGGAAATTGTTCTGGTACACATGTATTCAACACAAATTTCAAATACATTCTAATTATATATTTGGTCATTTAGGATCAGAATTACTGTAGGAATTGAATTGTTTAAGTACCTTACTTATGTAAGATTTTACTGTATATCAAGAAAGATAGTACATTGTGAAATCTAGTATCTTAAACATTTGAATAGGCAATTTTCACCACAGAACATTTACTACATTGAGCTAGAATGGGCTATCACAAGTCTAATACTTTTCTCCATATGTATGTTAGTATATATATATATATATATATATATATATATATATATATATACTATGAGACAGCATTAGCATCTAGATCCCCACAAAAACAGATGACATAGATCACCTACATTTGTGTTAATTGAAACTACATAATGACATTGTGTATGTGTATTTTTGTATGAGTCTGTGTGTGTTAGTGTGTGTGTGTTGCAATGTTGTCATTTAGAATTAAATATTGCAGACTGGAGAGATGGCTCAGTGGTTAACAGCACTGACTGCTCTTCTAGAGGTCCTGAGTTCAATTCGCAGCAACCACATGGTGGCTCACAACCATCTGTAATGGGATCAGATGCCATCTTCTGGTGTGTCTGAAGAACAGTGAAAGTATACTCATATACATTAAATAAATAAATAAATAAATAAATAAATATATTTTTAAAAGAATCAAATATTGCATCAGTTTTAAAGAAATTGTTTTATCTATGAATGAACCAGCAAAGCATTGAATGTGAAAAATACACAGCTACAGATAAGTCAGAGGATTTATGCTCATTATAATGACTCAGCTCATGATAAAATTGACACACTTAACATTTTCAGTTCTTACTTTTCACTCTGTATTTGATTAATCATTTCCAACATCTTTGTAATTGGTCTTTGTAAAGAATATTGATGACTTTTCATTTAATTGTGTTTAAATGTAGTTTTACCATTTACACCATACTCTTTTCAGTGTAGTTAAAGGAGCAGATATATTTCTTCCTTTTGTTAAATGATCATATCAATAAACGTGATTATTTATATATCTGTTAAAATTAATATGGTGAGAATCATAAAATCTGTAATTCCGTGATAGAGCCCTCACTACAGCAGGTGGGGCAGGCTGAGTCATTGTACTTTAATTCAAGTCATTCTAGTCATTGGCCATAATATCTACAAAATGACAAGACAGAAGATTTTCAAGACACAGTCAATTAACGAGCATTAAAAAGCACCATGATATGCAGATGATATTAGGTTGATAGAAGACTGAGCTGCCTTGATATCAGATCTTCCGTTTGTACAAAACAACTGTCCCACTGACTGTTTTCTGACAGCCTTCCCAAGCTGTTAAGTTTATTGAGCCAAGATACTAATGTTTTTTGTTGTTGTTGTTTATAAGAAAGTTCAGCTAAACAAAACCATGCATCTTGATTACTTTGACAGTGACTTTCAAGGTACACTGTGCTGTTACATCCCCTAAGGAAAGAAGTTTAAAGTAATACCAGGTTCCTTCGGATTCTATTATGGAACTGGCTCATTATGGCTCTAAATACATCTTCTGTTGCTACTCTAAACCTATCAAAGAAGTAAGATAAAACCCACCATGGAATTACTTTCTGATGTCTCACTTTATTAAATTATTTAATGAATTTCTCTTGTAAAATTTGCTCCGGTGTTCTAATTGGCTACCAAATTGAATGTGATACTATTGTTTAATACTGTGATCTAATATTTGCCTGAGGAAATTAAATACATTGGAAATACATTGAACAAAGATACTTAGGACTAAAAGTTAAACACATTTCCACAAAAACTGTTCTGAAGTTTGAGTTAGTGGGAGCCTGGCACAGTGGAGTGTGAAGTGAATGCTTTCTCAGCATGCTTGGCTGATACCTCTTAGCACAGCTATTATGAAAATTAGTGGTATTTTGGACACTGCATTGGGGTGCAAATGGAAAACTTACAATTGATATTCCAAAGAAACCTGAAAAACAACTGAGAGAGAATACAATTTTCCATACTTTTTAAAGGATTCTGTCTTTGATTGAAGAATAAAAAGATTGTTTTATCATATATTATTTGGCTAAGTTTTGATAATTATATTCACTACAATTTTGTATTCCAATGAAGGGTCAGATTAGGCCAAGTGGCTCAAAGCCAGCAAGCACTACAAGTCCAATTCCCAACTTAAATTTGATTCCTAGAAATATACGTCGTGGGATCTGATGTGTATACCTAACTCCTAATGGCACATTCAATAAAAGGTTCTTCAGAACCTTTTAGGGTTAGGGTTAGGGTTAGGGAATCTCTGCTCTTAACATGGAATTTCAAATCTATTATTGTTTCTGTGTACTGAAAAGTAAGTCTAGAGTAATACAAAGCAGAAGCCTAGATTAATAACAAGACAACAAATCTTCTGAAATCTAACTATTAACTTTATGATGCTTTTCAAAATCTACCCACATTGCAATTCAGGAAATGTAACACAACTTAAATATAAATGACATGAATAAATAGGATATCCTGCAAAATGTATCTTTTCTTCCTCATACTCCATTTGTAGATGTATACAGTGAGTGCATTCAAACACATGAAGGGTGATAATTTACTGTAAAACAAAAAGATTACCTGTTATGTGCTTTAACTGATCTATTTCCATCACTGTTAAAAGTTAACTATAATCTGTGAAAAGTCATTGTTAAGATGAAAAGTAATTCAGACTACTTAAGTATGTAAATTTTTTTGTTGTTTCTCATGAAAAAAAATCCTTTCTAACCTTACTTATTTCCTTGTTAGCAAATATATAAATAATAACTGTTCTCCCATTGTGATTTCAGGAAAATGACCAACTTAATTGGCTCTGCTACACAGAAACTGTTACTTTACCTCTTAATTCCCAGAGCTTCAGTTAAGCCATCTGTAGACTGGAATAAAAATAGTACCTACTAGTGGGGTTAAAGCAATGATTACATAAAATGAGAAACACATGCAAGATGCTGAGCTCTGTACTGGCAGAAAGGCTCTATTAGACTTGCCTCCTATGTGGACAATTGGCTTGTTCTCTACACTCAGGCAGCATCTGTTATCTCCTTTTGCTTATTTTTCTCCACAGTACTGCCATTTTCTAACAGCCTGTAGGTGCTCATTCTAATTGGACCTGTGGTTTGTCTCCTCACAGTTTTACAATAGCAGATGAGATCCTTAGGAGGAGGTGCACTACACTGGGTTTGCTGAGATGTTGCTAGTATCCAGGTTGGAGTCAGACATAGACAGAGTTAAGGAACCATCCTTGGGGTATCAGATATTAAATAATCTTGTCTTTTGTAGAAGTGGCAGATAATCTGATATGTTTTTGTGGGGATGGAAATAGTTGAGCAGTGAACAAATTATAATACATAAATAAGGCATTATTACTGATTATGATTGATATTGCATCATATTGATTATAATGTTGTGTACACATGAAATTGGCTTTTGTTAGAAACCCTTACATATTTTTACCCATGTAGAATACATACTAACATCTCTCTCTTGTGTGTACAGAGAGAATATCATCAAAATAATCTTTAAAATTTAGAAAAGTAGTGATACTGATTATAATGATAAAGAGAATGAGGATGCTAATAAAATTTCACTTCACCTATAATTATTGGTGAAATAAACAGAACGGCTTTGACTTACAATATACCAAATATCTCAAAAAGAGTGCTTAAGAATATAATATTGCATATGATCATAATTTGAAGAAAAATCAAGAGACACATGTACTTGGTGAAGTCTTCTCAGTCATTCAGTAATCTGTAGACAACAAACCAGGGATAATTGGCAGATAAGTGTGTGCAGATGTTAATTAGTTAGAGTAATGACCTCAGGAACCTAGTAAGTACAGGGAAGATAACAGAATAGAGATCATAAAACTCGAGGAGCCAATTGACTAGCATCAAGGCAAGGTGCTGGGGCTTTTGTGAAAGTGCTAAATTTGACAAAAAACGCTGAGAAAAACAAAGAGATTTGTCAAAGAGATTGACAAAAAAACAAAAAACAAGGAGATTATTAAAGGAAAATCAGTAGCAATGCGTGCTTTAAGTTGATGTCTAAAGTTGGATATAAAAAATTATTAGAATGTAAAACAAAAACTAGAATAAATATCACTATGAAATGTTCTACCAATTTAGGAAAGCCTAACTAGTCTATGTTGCTGTATTCACATTCACATAGTCTCTGGAGACTTCATTTTTCACTGCACAACTGATTACTACGTTCAGAAGGCTTGATGATTGTCAAAAACATATTTGTTTGACTAATATTTAATTTTATAGCAATAATACATAATTGTTATGGAGAAGATATGATAATTCATTTGTTTTTATTTATATTTATTGTTTCAAGCAAGGTCTGATATACTCCAAGTTAGCCTCAGTCTTACTGCGCATTCAACGATTTCATTGAATCGTTAATTTTCCTAAGTTTACCTCCCAATTGCTGGTGTTGCAGGTATGTGGCATGAATCTAGGTGTGAAGAGTTTCTCAGGTAAGTTACTAAAATGTATCTTCCTTTTTCTTCTTTATATTTTTCCTTTCATGTTGATAAAAATCCCAGTTTTCCATGTGAGCAAACTCTACAGACTAACAGGATCACTTTTCACAAAAGAAAGTTGAAACAAGATTTGACTCTGTGTTCATTATAATTTGATTTTAATAATTAAGGTGTATAAACTTCATAGAAAAATGTGTGTTAATAACTTATTTGGTATGAAAAAGACATTTTGATTATATTACTATTTTTCTAGAACTCTGTATATTTCAACTTGATAATAGATAAGTTGTCTGTTAAACCTCCCGGGCATAATAAATATGTTCCTGCTGCATTCTGTGCATTTACCTCTAGCTGTAGCCATGTATGCAACTCTCTAACATGAATTGTTGTGTGAGTCTTGAAAAATTGAGGGCATTTTGCCACATGCCACATCTATGTTTTGGTTAATACAACCTTTCATATTTCAGTATTGATTTACAGGGAAATCCTTCTTCCCTTTCCCACACAATTTAATAATTGTTTCTCACTTGCCCATTTGTTCTAAATTTAGAGCAATTTGATACCAGATTGCCATATATGTAGATCAGTAAACTGGTTTCATTGCTACTATCGAAGGCTAGTACATACATACATATTCTATAATTTTGTAATCATTTTAAATTTGACACTCTGTAACCTACATGAGTTCATTCACTTTTCAGATGTCTGTATCCAGTACTTGAATGTAATTATGTTTTTGTGTCAATTTGACAAAATCAAGAGTGCCTCAGGAAGATGGAATATCAACTGAGAAAAAGCCTTCATCAGACTGCCTTGCAGGCAAGTTTGTGTGAGATTTTCCTGGATAAATGACTGGTGTGGCATGGTCCAGCCCTTTGTGGATGGTAGGGACTCATGTAGAGCAAGCATTTATCCGTGGGTACTAATTCACTTACTGCTAAGAGACTCCTGCTTGAGTTAGTGTCCTGACTTTTCTTCATGACTGTAAGCTTTCTTCTCCTAATTCAACTGTTTCTTCGTAGTGGTGTTTTATCTCAGCCCCCAATGTAGGAGTTAGAGAAAAGACTGAAGGAGCTGAAGGGGTTTGCATCCCCATAGGAAGAACAAACATATCAACCAACCAGACGCCCCAGAGCTCCAAGGGACTAAATTCCCAACCAAAGAGTACACATAGAGGGACCCAAGGCTCCAGCAGCGTATGTAGCAGAGGATGGCATTGTCTGGCATCAATAGAAGCCCTTGGTCTTGTGAAGGCTGGATTCTCCAGTGTAAGGGAATGCCAGGGCGATGAGGTGGGAGTGGGTAGGTGGGAGGGGGAGCTTTCTCATAGAAGTAGAGGAAGGGGTAATGGGAGAGGGGGTTCTGGAGGGGAAACCGGGAAAGGGGATAACATTTGAAATGTAAATTCATAAACTATCCAATAAAAACAAACCAACTCAATGTGCTTTCTGTACTTGAACCATTTGAAATTTAGAATACCCATGATCTTTTAGACAATCTGATGCTGTTCATGTGAATTTTTTTTTTTTTTTTTCGAGACAGGGTTTCATTGTGTAGCCCTGGCTGTCCTGGAACTCACTCTGTAGACCAGGCTGGCCTCGAACTCACAAATCCACCGGCCTCTGCCTCCCAAGTGCTGGGATTAAAGGCGTGCGCCACCACTGCCCGGCAGTTCATGTGAATTTTGTTCACTTTATCCATTAGCTTGAGGCTGAGTATGATTTCATTTAGCTGATTAAGCATATGTGCTATATTAAAGCTTATAATTTTCTTTTTTATCATAATTCTCTCTTCAATCTCTGTTCAGTCAATTTTTTTCTCACATTTCAAATCTGGGCTAAAGTAGTATTCTTTCTGAGACTATTCACTAATGCCATACTTTAGGGTTTTTTATAGATTCTATTTTTTATTGAAATATAACAATATTGAAAAAAAGAGTAAAGGTCATTTACATAGCTATTTTCATATAAATATTATTATTTAGAATCTACATATCTGTGTATCTATGCATGTATGTTTGTACATATGTATATATATGTATGTATGTATGTATCTATCTATCTATCTAATCTATCATCTTTTAGCTTTGAAGAGAAAAGAACCACTTAAGTTACAGAAACATCTAATAAGCATTTAATAATAGATTATTTGGGGGATATTATAAATAATGTACTGATTTTATTTGACATACATTTAAGATACAGGATTCTAGTTGACAAGTTGCTGTTACATCCTAGGCTGGCCTAAAACTTGCCATACAAGCAAGTCCATCAAAAATCTGTCTTTGAATCCAAGCCTGGATTGGAACTCATTACAGCATCCTTGCATCGGTCTCATTGGTGCTGGATTACAAGCAAGCAGTGACTTATCAATCTAAATTCTTACTTTTTCCAATATGTGAGTTGTCTTTAAAATATGTAAATAATCTTTTCTGAATATTTACAAAATATGAAAGCACAAAATATAGACATAGTTATTATTTTCTTTTATTGAAAATATATTTTAATACAATATATTCAAATTACAGGTTTTCCTCTCACAATTGAGCCCACAGTTGAGTCCACCTTTGAGAGACTAAATTTTCTGAAACAGAGACTTTGGATTTTAAAAACAGTCACAGCACATATTATCAAAGGACGATGTTAAAACTTTTGAATTTCTAAAGGCTCTGAGACTTCTTAGTTTTGTGAAATATCACACATTGTGATGTCTGTATTAGTGAGCAATCCTTGGAATGAACAGGAAAAGAAAGATTGTGGCTTCATAATGTTGCCTTTGTATGCCATGTCGATAAAGGTCAGTTGTTCTGGCTGATAATGTCAACTTGACACAAGGTAGAGTCATAAAAAATAAGAATGGTTTAATTGAGAATATGCCCCTGTAAGATAGGGCTGTAGGCAAGCCTGTAGGGTATTTTCTTAATTACTTATTGATGGGAGAATACCCAGCCAATTGTGGTGCAATCACTGACAAGTGGTACTGAATTCTAAAACAAATCAGCTAAGCAAGCCATGGGGAGCAAGGCAGTAAGCAGCACTCCTCCTTGTCTTCATCAGCTCCTGCATCCAGGTTGCTTTCCTGTTTGAGTTCCTGTCTACGTTCATTCAGTGATGGGCTATAATGAAGAAATATGAGCCAGATAATTTCCCCAAGTTGCTTTTGGTCAAGGTGTTTCATTGTACCAACAGAAACCCTAAATAAAACAGTCTTATTTTATAGCATTGTTCCTATAGATAACAAAAACTTACTGTGGAGGTTAAAAGAGAAATAAAAGGAATGTAAAACAAAATAAAGAAACAAAAAGCAAAACAAACAAACAAACAAACAAAAACCAAAAACCTACCAATTAAAACAAACAAACATAAAATGAAACAGATTTTGTCTGTGATGGACTAACGTTTCAGAAGATGGATATGATTAGTATCATGAGTTCAATTTTACATGTCATGTATGTATCAACATATTGCTTAGCTTCTTAATATATATGATTTCTATGATTTTAATAATCAATTAGTTTAATTATGAATGTCTTAGAATAAATATTAAAGTGAACAGCTGTATCAATTCATAGTGTGATATGTGATGAGCTACATTTGTTTTTTATTTTTCAATTCTCTGTTAAAATATTGAATAGTACTTACTTTTCACCAAACACAAAAGAATATGAAATGAAATATTCATCTATTTTTAAATATAATTTTTGGAATATTTATACTTAGGAATACTCCATGCCTGATAACTATTCATATTTCTTCCTAAGTGAACTTTCTTACCCATTGTTATCTTTACACTAGCATCCTATCTAGGATAAATGAATCTCAAATTAGTGGTCCTTAGAAATCATTTCATATGATGGCACTTCATGTCCATCTTCTGCAGCATCCTATAGAAAATATCCCTAGAATCCATACATATATACATTCAACCTGAAGGCAAAAGATGAAACTTTTCACTTCCAAAGGACTAAATATTTACATTAAGGGAAAGATCTATTATTTCAAGAGTCTCTATTGAATTGAAAGTAGATATTCTCATCTCAACAATGATAGTTTTGTTCGTTGAAGTGTAGCACAATAATTTTAACCTCCTTTTCTTTATGAGACTTTAATTATGTGCTCATAATTAAATAGCATGCTTCTCTATGCAGACCTCTCTCTTACTCCCATTATACATCATCAGTACTTCCAATTTCTACTCAATTTTCTTGGTTTAGAGACGTCTCATTATTCAGATTTCATTTATAAGAATCTTAATAAAATACCTATTCAACATCCAGAAATTTTGTAATTTTAAAAGATAAATAAGTAAATAAAAATCTTTATGAATTCTATCATAATGTTGGCTGTTCAGCACATTTGATGGTTATTTTGGTCATAATTAGTTTAAGTGCATTTACTAGCAATGAGAAAATAAAGTCTTTAGTTTCCAATCAAATAGGTCAATTCTGTTACAGCAAGAGAATGATGGAAAAATATAACTATCCAGCAAAATTTTTTTCAACGTAATTAAATATTTTGTAAAATAGGATGTGTTATACATTGTGTGAGCATGATTCAGTGGTATTTGAAAAATAACAAATTACTTTTGAGTACAATCTACTATTGTAATAATTATAATACTGTAAGTAGAATTAATATTCATGTAGAAACTTTCCATATTCTACAATTTCACTAAAATAAGATTTATGTAAAATATTAAATAAGATTTTAGCAATCTATAAAATTAAAATTCACATGAATTCAAATGTTATACATACATGTAAGAATAAAGAATTATTGGATAACAGACTCCATAATATTTTAGGGTTTTTATTTGGATACAGTGTGGTGGTTTTTTTTTTTTTGATTTATTGTTTGTTGTTGTTCTGTTTTGCTTTACTTTTATTCTCTTTTGTTTTGTTTTGTTGTTTTACTTGGTGATATTGTATCTTGATCTCTAGGTTTTGGAAGTTTTGCTGTTGCATTGGGCTTTTGGTAAGCGTTTTTTTTAGAAAAAAATTAAATTGGTTAAGAATAGTAGAGAAGAAGATCTGAATGAACATGTGGGAGGTGAAATATGATCAAAATATTTATTAAATTTAAAAATTAATTTAGACTAAAAAGCCAAACAAAACAAACAAAAACAAACAGCCAAAAAAGCAAAAAAGAAGATAAAATACTTTCTATAAATTTTTGTTATAGGTTCATATTGACCTCTATTAGAATTTGGGCATGTATCATATGCTAAAGCATGTAACAGTAATTTAGAAAGACATGACCTTAAGGAAAACACAGTCTTAATATTTTATTTTGTTCATGTCTATTTTGTTAGTCTTTGTCTATTTGTCTGTCTGTTTACATGTCTATGTATCTACCATTTAATTATCTATATATTTATCTATCTATCATCTTTTCATATCTACTATTTATCTCTCATTCATAATCCATACATTTATTGATAGATCTACCTATCATTTATCTATCTCCCTATCTCTCCTTTATCTACCTATTTTCTCTTACAATTTCTTAGTAGTGCTACAGGATTACTCTTGTTGGGTAAGAACTCAATCATTTACCAGTATACTTACCTTATTTTTAAACATTTCCGTCTTTTCTAATTACAGCAATTGTTATTATCTTCTTCTTCCATTTTTACCTTGTTAAGTGAGGAATATGTAATTCTTATATGTCCATTGAAAACCCACTTAAATTAAAAAAAAAATTAAGTTTCATCTATAATTTTCTGTCTTCATCAGGAAGAACTCCCTTTATATTTTTATGCAGTCTTCCTTTTAAATATGTTATAAAATATATATTATGAAATCTTTTAATATTTGTAAAAAACTTTGATTTATATTCTAGTGGATATGGCATAAGTCATTAAATTCTAGTTGAACAGAAATATTTAAGTGAAAATTAGCCACAATTATTACCAAAATTACCAGAAGCAAGTTGCTATTTTGAATGCTCTATTATATAATTCCCCTAATTTTAGGTTCAGAATTCTTAATATTTTGGTTCCTTTCAATAAATGAAGTTGTGTTCTTTCCCTATTTCGGCTACATTTGTTAACAAATGTTGTTAGGCAACAATGATAAATCTCAATAATCTTATATTATAAAAGCAGGTTACTTGTCACTTCTGGACTTAAGAGTTGAAGAACAGATTTATGATACCCCTGACTCAATTTTATTTTTAAACTCATTTTCAATGAAATACCAAAAGTTCTGTCAATTTGAAATTTGGCATAAAATTTTCCAAAAATGGAAACCCTTTTGTAGCATGAGGTTTGATAGAAGCATACTTTATTTTGTAATATATTTAATTTACAAAATAACATAATACACATAGGGCAAATCTCACTTGCTACTTGCTAGAACTCTTTATAAGTTGGAAATTCAAAAGACTCTTTTTTGAACTAGTTACTCAGTTCTAATAGTAACTTTCTTCAGATTCCTATTGCTTAAAGAGACACCATGACGAAGGTAATGCTCATAAAGGAAAATACTGAATTTGGGGCTGACTTACAGTACAGAGATTTAGTTCATTATCGTCATGGGGAGGGGTGCCAAGTACAGACAGACATGGTGCTAAAGAAGGGCTGAGAATCTTACGTCAGAATTTTCAGACTAAAGGAATAAATACTAAGCCATTAGGACTGGTTTGAGCTTCCAAAACCTCAAAGCACACACCTCTTGACATACTTCCTCCGACATGGATACAGGTCCTAATAAAGCCAACATGTGGGTCTATGGGGCCATTTTCACTCAAATAACTGCAGTTGTAGAAACTAGTTCTGATTAATAAATAAAAATTATGCATACCTGGACATGGGAGTTCTCCTTTAAATATTCTCATTAATGAAAATATCTAAAGGTTCAGAAAACAAAGTGATTTTCTATCTAGTGCTATATAGTTTGTATAATCTCCGTGATTTGAACTCAATTATTTTCTTGTAATCATGAGCAGAAAACCAAGAGATGACAGTAAGCCTGCCAGAAGCATAAGAGTTTAAAACGGTCTTTATTCCCTTGCCATTTATTTATCTGAAAATTCTTTTCTCCAATCCAATTGGCCACAGTAAACAAAAATTAAATAAAACTTCTTAATCTGACATAAGGCATAACTGATTTAATTTATCCAAATATTTGGAAAAAGATAGTGATTTTACTGTTATCTAATGTGGGTCCTATGTACTCATCAGTAAAATAAATGATAAATAGATGATAGGTAGATAGATAGGTGGATGTACGATAGATTGAGATACATGGTAAAAGAGTATAGATGGATGTAGATGATTGATACATAATGACAGATATAGTGAAATATTAGATAGAGATAGATAAGAGAAAGAATAAAAGAATACCAATAAGAAAACAAAAGGCAGAATCATTATCTTGAGTATTTATTTTGAGTTTACTAAATATCAAAAATGATCAAATCAAGAAATAAATATTAAGAATATATTGAAATAGATATGGGTAAATGTTTAGTGATAGTAATAAAAACCAACAGATATTTTAAAAATATGAAATTTCATTATAAAATAAAAATAATTATAGAGTATGAGACCATAATCTAATGATTGCTTATTTATCTACAGGAACTTGCTTCCATTCTGTAAATAATAAACTTCAGTGTTAAAACTGACATGAGAAAACATAGTAAAGATGCATCAAGGAACTTAGGACCCATATATGTATGAGAGCATATACCTAATTCAAAACAATAATGTTTAGGCCAAACAGGATAATTTATTGTTAGCTGCAAGATCAATGAATCTAAAGGGCATATTGTTTCATGAAATAAACCAGGTATAGAGACAGATACCATTGATAAGTTTTTCTCATGGAATCTGTAAAGGTAAGACTCCTTGATGAAGAGAATAAAATGGCACTGACCAGAGCCAAAGAGAGGCATCTGGCATGTGTAGTCAGTCACATAGCATGCATACAACCTGACGCTGCAGAGTGCTTAAATCCTGAATCAGAAACTTCAAACCAGCTAAACAAGAAAAAATTAAATATTCTCACCATAAATTATTAAGAATCTGAAATAATGGCATGACAACTATTCTTACTCAACAATATGACAATGTATACGTGTATTGAAATGTTTCAAAGTCCAAAATATATTCAACTATGAACAAAATAAAAAGAATATATTTAAGTCAAGTATAAATTAAAATGACCTATAGTATGTAAACACATTATAAATTAATCGCCAGGAATTTAGATTTTTTTTGGAAATAATGCTATGTCTTTCATATTTACAATGATAAATTTACAATGATACTAACCTATATACTTCCAATGCTATGTCTTTCATATTTACAATGATAAACTTACAATGATACTAACCTATATTCTTCCAACTCTTGCAAATTGAGCTGCTTGAAAAGAAAGTAGATTCTGAAGAGCAAACTTCTAGATTTTGCTTGCACAAGTATCTTAGGCACTTGAAAACAATCTGCTTTGATACATTCACTATGATTTTTTTGTTTTGTTTTTTTTGTTTTTTTTTGGGTTTTTTTGGTGTTTGGTTTTAATAAATATAGCTTATCTTCTTTAAAACTTATTTCATCAGGCATATCCATAAGCAGTAAAATATCTGACCAGTTCACTGGAAACCATGGTCTGAGTAATGTTCTATACTCTAAACAGGTGGACTATTTTCTAATTGCCTGTCAGTAATTACTTTTCATATATTGGAATCTCTGAAAACAGCTTCCACCATAAATCTATGAACCCAGATTATTGTAGTTGAAAAATATAAGTTAAAACACAGTCATCTCTATCTAAGTACATGTGATAAGTAAACTTCACTAAAACTTTTTAGGTCTTGACATTTATCTCAATTCTTATTTAATTCTCAATTAAAAGAGTTTTAACTGTGACTATGAGAAAAAATCTTTGAGATGGATAGTACTGATTGTTAAGTGGATAGGCTTTGTAACACTACACTTAAGCCTCTGATCACAGCTATGAAAGATTATCGTAATTGGGTTAACTTGGATGGGAAAACTCACACTCAGAGGAGGGAGAACCATCCTGTAAGCTAGGGTCCCGAACTGTGTGAAGCAGGGAACTCTAGTTAACTCCAGCAACCATAGCTCTCTGTGAAACTCTTGTAGATATATTGAGCTGGTGCCTCAAACCCCTGATGTCAGAACTTCTCCCCTTTGTTGAACCAACCTAAACTTTTCTCAAGTTTAAATAGCTTTTGTCAGGTATTTGATCATGGCACTAGGATGAATAATGAAATCAATTTAAATGTTCTTAATGAACCTTGTTTAATCCATATTTCCTTACTATTATGGGTCATAATTAACGAAAATGGTACCATCAAAGAATAGGTATAAACTTTCTATAATGTACCAGATTTTGATCTCATTATTCTCAATCAGATTTACTCTACCTTTTGAAATAATTGAGCTACCTTTTTCTAAGGATCTAAGTCTCAAAGTAGAATGTATTTCAGGACCTTTTGTCAAATGTATGCAGGAAGAACATCTACCAACAAGACCCTGTTTCTCTACAGTTTGATTGAGGGCAGAAAGTGGCTCACCATAGATATTAAACATCTGATAAAAAAAATGTTACCTATCTACTAGCAATGCATTTACATTTCATAGCGTGTGCTGTTTTTTGTCACTGCAGTATATCTAAAGGTGCAAGTGACGAAGTCCTAATTGGACAGAGGGCAACTAATTTTATTTTAGTTACTGCCATTCAAACAATCTCGGCAAAACTCAGATAGCTATGTTTCTGATTTTCAGGATTTCAGGAACAGTATGCCTGAGTGATATGTTATACCCTTTCTCAAAGACTATTATTGCTTCACAATGATCACATTAAGGGATAGAGAAGTTTCATGGTATTTATGGCTAATAAAGGTACTAAAAATGGAACTGAAATATTAGGCTATTTTCTGCAAAAAGGAAACTAAATAAATAGTGTAGTGGAAATAATCATTGAAATAGCAGTAATCATGATTTAAGAATTTCTTCTGAAGAAGTGATGAAGTTCATTTAGGTTAAAACTTGGTAAATTTGTTATTGAGATTTGTGCAAAAAATATGCTGTTACATACTGAGCCAAGGAACCAAAGGGGGGGAGAATTGCCTAAATCCCTTGGAAGAGATGAAAGACATTTTACAGTAATGAGAAGCTGATCACACATTGCTCAGGACTATCATTAAGACACGAATATCAATTTGTTAGAGACTTCTTATTTCTCAGGCACAGGGTGCACACCTAAGATATATGTCTGAATCTATTGAAAAAAGATGAAAAGATGATTTCAGAAACAAAAAGTGGTAGTGTAAGAATTTATAGAAAATGTAGGAGGGTACCGAGGACTTGATAAACAAATGAACAGTCTGTAGGAAATGCTACACCATTGACAGCTTTAGTATCTTTAAGCATTACAGTGAGTGGAGGCAAATGTTATTGAGAGCAATAATTTCTAAATAATTTAGAAAATGCAAAAAAAAAAAAAGAAAAATTTCTGTCACCTTTAGTTACCTACAAGAATTATGTGTTAAGTTTTGGCAAAATATGTGTAAGCAGAAAAAAAGTGTCAAGTGGAAAAAATTTCTATTTCAACCTCCCTGTTTGTATGTGTGTGCATGTGCGTATGTGTGTGTGTGTGTGTGTGTGTGTGTATGTGTGTGTATATATATATATATATATATATATATATATATATGTGTATATATATATATATATATATATATATTTACTTATATATATATGAATGTATCCCCATAGGTAAGAGCAAATGCTCTATTACTGAAAGGCATCTGAGCTTTATGAGCTTAAAGATCTGTTTCTCACCGGTGAAATACAGAAGAGTCTTACATAGTATAAATGATCTTACAACATTTTATTTTCTTCTTTATTTGATGTTAATATGCTATTTGATATCATTATCAAATATTGACACATTTCTTTCTCTTTGACATCCTCATCTCCATTTTTTTTTAAATTTGTTATTTATTTATTTATTTTAAACTCCAAATTTTATTCCCCTTCTGGTCCAACCTCCAACTGTTCCACATCCCAAACCTCCTTCACTCCCCCTCCTGTCTCCACAATAATGATCCCATCCCCCACTACCACCTCACCAGACCTCTAAACTCACTGTGGCCTCCAGTCTCTTGAGGGTTAGATACATCAACATCTCTGATTGAACACAGACCCAGCAGTCCTACACTGCATAAGTGCCAGGTGTCCCATATCAGGTAGTGTATGCTGCCTGGTCGATATTCCAGTATCTGAGAGATCTCTGGGGTCTAGGTTAATTGAGACTGATGGTCCTCCTACAGGGTTGTTCTTCCCCTCCCCCAGCCTCTTCCAGCTTTCCCCTAATTCTACCACAGAGGTCAGCAGTTTCGGTCCATTGGTTGGGTACAAATAACTGCATCTGATTCTTTCAGCTCCTTGTTGGGTCTTTCGGAAGGCAATCATGATAGGTCCCATTTTGTGAGCACTCCAGAGCTTCAGGAATAATGTCAGGCACTGGGGCATCTCCTTGAGCTGGATTCTTCTTTGGGCCTGTCAGTAGACCTCCTTTTCCTCAAGCTTCTCTCCATTTCCATCCCTGCAGTTCTTTGAGACAGGAACAATTATGGGTCAGAGTTTTGACTGTGGGATGGCAAACCCATCCCTCACTTGATGCCCTGTCTTTCTGCTAGAGGTGGGCTCTACAGGTTCCTTCTCCCCACTGTAGGACATTTCATCTTGGGTCCTTCTCATAGAGTCCTGGGAGTCTCTTACCTCCCAGGTGTCTGGTACATTCTGGAGAGCCCCAACCCCAAACTCCTACATCCTGAGGGGTACATTATTTTTTTTAACAAAATTTCAATATATTATTTTGGGATAAAAGAATGACTGTTCTGTTACATTACACAATTTAATGTGAATGATGAATTCAAAACCGACTTTATATAAATATATATTGCATTATAATATATACACACATACATTTATGCACATGGAAACCCTATATATTCAGTGCTGAACAATTCAGGTTATCATTAATTGAATATACCTTAAGTAAAATGGAATCAATTTTTTTGTAAATTTATGACTATAAATAAATTCTTTCGTTAAAAATGGGTGACAACATCCATGGTAGTATCTTGCAATTCAAGCGTGTTCTTGGGTACATATATCTTCTCTCCTTTATTCAAGTTTCAAGAAACACAATATTTAGTTTATGAATTTAATCTATTAATTTAATTCATTTAATCAGCCTCTTTTCTGTTAAAGTAATTGAATATCTTATCAAATGAATATATATTCCAATTAAGCAGTAATCTATAAGAAAATAATCACCCAAGTTATATAAACTGCACCTCAATTTTACATAAAAGTACTCTGTATAATTAATCAAATTTCTATTTTGTTCTAGCCAACATCTATTTGAGCATAAATAACCAAGTTTATAGTCAAACATCCCATGAAGTGACACAGTATACCAAATATTTAAATCAGTCTAGGATGCACACTTAGCACATTTGTATTTTTCTCTGGCTAAGCTTTCTGCCACACATTATTAGAGGCATAGGACTGGGCATTGTGAATTTTTAGTTCACTTTGGCTATTGTATTCAGCTGCAAAAATACTGTTCAGCACAGATGTAGTTTAAATATCCTGACATATAATATGCCTCTCATGACATATATGTTTATTACATCCAGAGAATTTTACACTTTCTATTGTTATCAGGTGTTTAGAAATGATACTGGTAACTGTTAAGTATTTAGAATGTGATCTTCCTTCCAGTCTACAAGTAAGCCCAGGAACAGATCCTCTGCTCCAGAACCCCACCCCAACCCTGTCCACACCCAGAGACAGCTTGACTAGCGAGAGTTCTGACAGCACCATACTCACAAGTGAGTTCCCTCTCCCCTGCCCCAATACCTGGCCTAACTGGGATTCCCCCACACCACCACCAGGGTAGGGGGGCTGAGGACACAGGACATCTTAGTCTGACTGAGACAGGTATTTCTTCCGGCTCATAACTATGCATGGGAGAAGGTCTTGTGATCCAGCCCCCTGTATACCACCAAACCACATCCAGAGTCAGCTTGACTCTCAGGAAGTCTGCCACAGCCAGGCTCACAGATATGATGCTCCAGACTCCTCCCAGACCCAATAACATCCTAACACAATGAGGCTTACCATATAGGAAAAAAACAAACAAACAGGTGAAAGAATTGAACAAAACCACCCAGGATCTAAAAATGGTAGCAGTAACAATAAAGCAATCACAAAAGTAGACAACCTTGAAGATGGAAAACTTAGTAAAGAGATCAGGAGTAACAGATGCAAACATAAACAATAGAATACAAGAAATAGAAGAGAGAATCTCAAGCATAGAATATACCATAGAAGATATTGTAACAACAGTTAAAAAACAAAACAAAACAATACAAAAAAAAAAAAAAAACTGCAAGAAGCTCATAACCCAAAACATTCAGGAAATTCAGGACACAATGAAAAGACCAAACCTAAGAATAATATAGAGGATAATGAAGATTTCCAATTCAAAGGGTCTGTAAACATCTTCAACAAAATCATAGAAAAAACTTCCCTAACCTAAAGAAAGAGATACCTATAGGTGTACAAGAAACCCACAGAATGCCTAATATATTGGACCAGAAAAGAAAGTCCTCCTGTCACATAATAATCAAAACACCAAATATACAGACCAAAAAAAGAATATTAAAAGTGATAAGGAAAAATGTTCAAATAACATACAAAGGCAGACCTATCAGAATTACACCAAGCATCTCAGTAGAGGCTCTAAAAGCTAAAGATCTTGGGCGGATGGCATACAGACCATAAGGGAAGACAAATGACAGGCCAGGCTACTATAACCAGAAAAACTGGCAATTATCACAGATGGAGAAAACAAGATATTCCATGACAAAACCAAATTTAAACAATAACATTTCACTAAACTACCACTACAGAGGATAATAGAAGGAAAACTCCAATAGAAAGAGGAAACTACCCTCAAGAAAAACTAAGAAATTAAAATTCTTACAACAAACCCCAAAAAAGGAAACCACACAAACATAATTTCAACTCTATCAACAAAAGCTACAGGAAGCAAAAATATCATTGGTTTTAATATCTCTCAATTCCCCAGTGAAAAGACATAGACTAACAGACTGGATATGTAAACAGGACCCAGCATTTTGCTGCATATGGGAAACACATCTAAGTGATGAAGACAGACACTACGTCAGAGTGAAAGGATAGAAAAATATTTCCAAGCAAATGGTCCCAAAAAACAAGATGGAGTATCCATTCTAATATCTAATAAAAGAGTTTTTCAACCAAAATTATCAGAAAAGATGGGGAAGGACACTTAATATTCATCAAAGGAAAAAATCAATCAAGATGAAGTTTCAATTCTGAGCATATATGCCCCACATTTGTTAAAACAAAACAAAAACAACAATAATAACAAAATGTTACTAAAGCTCAAAGAACACATTGAACCTCAAACAATAATAGTGGGAGACTTCAACACTCACCAATTGACTTATTATGGAAACAGATACTAAACAGAAATACAGTGAAAGTAACAGAAGTTATGAATCAAATGGATTTAACAGATTTCTACATTTCACCCTAAAACAGAAGAATATACCTTCTCAGCACCTCATGGTGCTTCCCCAAAATTGACCATATAATCAGACACAAAACAAGCCTCAATAAATACAAGAAGACTGAATTAATCCCAGTTATTCTATCAGACCACCATTGAATAAGGCTAGTCTACAAAAGCAAAAGAAAGCCCACATACACATGGACGCTGAACAGCTCTCTACTAAACGATAACTTGGTCAGGGAAGAAATAAAGAAATAAATTAAAGTCCTTTTAGATTTAACAAAAATAAAAACATACATGAATTTATGGGACACAAAAAAAGCAGTGCTAAGAGGAAACCTCATAGCTCCTGAGTGCCTTCATAAAGAAATTGGAGAGAGCATACACGAGGAGCTTCACATCACATCTAGAAAAAAATAAAGCAAATACACCCAAGAGAAGTAGACAGCAGGAAATAGTCAAACTCAGGGCAGAAATCAACCAAGTAGAAAAAAAGAGAACTATACAAAAATCAACAAAACTAGGAGCTGGTTCTTTGAGAAAATCAACAAGATTGATAAACCTTTAGCCAAACTAATAAGAGGGCACAGAGATAGTATCCAAATTAACAAAATAAGAAATGAAAAGGGAGATGTAAAAACAGAAATTGAGGAAATTAAAAAATATCATCAGGTTCTACCACAAAAGCCTATACTCATCAAAACTGGAAAATTTAGATGAAATGGATGCTTTTCTAGACAGATTCCAGGTACTGAAGTTAAAATGGGATCATATAAACCATTTTAAAAGTCCCAAAACCCTTAAGGAAATAAAAGCAGTCATTAAAATTATCCCTACCAAACAAAGCCCAGAGCCAGGTAGTTTTAGTGCAGAATTGTTTCAGACCTTCAAAGAAGACCTAACACCAATACTCAAACTATACTACAAAATAGAAACAGAAGGAACACTACCTGAGTTATTCTATGAACACACAGTTACTGTGATATCTAAACCACACAAAGACCTAAAAAAGAACGAGAACTTCAGACCAATTTCCCTTATGAATATCAATGCAAAATACTCAATAAGAGTCACGCAAAAAAAAAAAAAAATACAAGAACATGTCAAAATGATCATTCACAAAAATCAAGTAGGCTTCATCCCAGGGAGGCAGAAATGGTTCAATATAAGAAAATCTGTCAATGTAATCCACAATATAAAAAAACTCAAAGGGAAAAAAAAAAAAACCACACACACGATTGTCACATTAGATGCTAGAAAGACCCTTGATGAAATACAACACCCCTTCATATTAAAAGTCTTAGACAGATCAGGAATTCAAGACACATACTTAAAAATATTAAAAGCAATATACAGAACACCAATAGCCAATATCAATTTGAATGGAGAGAAACATGAAGCAATCCCACTAAAATCAGGGAAAATATTTCCTCTCCTTTCTCTCCCTATTTATTCAATGTAGTACTTGTGGTTCTAGCTATAGCAGTTAGACAACAAAATGATGTCAAAGTAATATAAATTGGAAAGGAAAAAGTCAAAGTATCATCATTTGCAGATGACATGTTAGTATTCATAAGGAAACCCAAAAATTGTACCAGAGAACTCCTATAGCTGATAAATAACTTGTGGAAGATGTGGAAGAGTCAGAGGGGGGTGGATCAGTAGGGGAATAAAATCTGGAGTTTAAAAAATAATTAATTAATTAATTAATTAATTACAAAGAACTGTTCAATATCCTTAGTTTTCAGGATTAAGACTGCATTTGAAAATGCAAATCAAAATGACCCTGAGATACCACCTTATACCAGTCAGAATGGCTAAGATCAAAAACTCAGGTGACAGCAGATGTTGGTGAAGATGTGGAGAAAAAGTAGCACTCTTCCATTGCTGGTGGGATTGCAAGCTGGTACAACTGCTTTGGAAATCAATCTGATGGTTCCTCAGAAAATTGGAAATAGTTCTACCTGAAGACCAGCTATACTACTACTGGGCATATACCCAAAAGATGCTCCAACATATAACAAGAACACATGCTCCACTATGTTCATAGCAGCCTTATTTATAATAACCAGAAGCTGGAAAAATACCAGATGTCCCTCCAGGGAAGAACGCATACAGAATATGTGATACATTTACACCATAGAGTACTCTTTGACAATTAAAAACACTGACTTCATGATTTTGCAGTAAGTGAATGGAATTAGAAAATACCATCCAGAGTAAGATAACCCATAAACAAAAGGACACACATAGTATGTACTCACTTATTAGTGAATATTAGACCAAAAGCTCAGCATACCCATGATACATCACATAGACCAACTGAAGATAAACACGAAGGAAGACCAAAGTGTGGGTTCTTCAAACCTATTTATAATGGGAACAAAATAATTACAGGAGGTAGAAGAAGGGAGAAGACTCAGAGGGAGAGAGGAGGGGGATGCAAAAAAGGGGGTCAAGGTCTGGTATTGGAAGAGCCAGGAGAAATATTCAGAGGGTCAGGAGAATGAATAGAAATAGGTAGCACTGAGGGAATGCGTGAGGGAAATATTATCAAGTCCCAGAAGCCTGGGAAGCAAGATGTTCCCAGGACCCAACGGTGATGACATTAGCCAAAATACCCAACAGAACAGAGATAGTACCTGAAGAGACAGACCACCTCCAGTAGATAGGCATGGTGCACAGGTGGGGTAAGGGGCCACCCACCCATTTTAAAATTCTTAGCATTGTTCCTGTCTGAAGTAAACTCAGGCAAAAATGAAGCAGAGACAGAAGGAAAGGCCATCCGGAGTGTGCCCCATCTTAGGATCCATCTCATCTGCCAAGAAGCGCTTGCAGATAGGAACCTAGTAAGGCTGTCCTCTGAGAGACTCTGCCAGCATCTAAGGCAGATGCAGATACAGCCAACCATTGGACTGAGCCCTGGGAACCCAGTGGAAGAGTTAGGGGAAGGTGTGAAGGAACTAAAGGGGATTGCAACTCCATCAGAAGAATAACAATATCAATTTACCAGATCTCCAAGTGTTCCCAGGGACTAAATAACCAACTAAAGAGTATACATGGATGGGTTCATGGTTCCAGCTACATGATGTAGCAGAGGACTGCCTTATCTGTCATCAATGGGAGGGGAGACCCTTGGTCCTGTGGAGGCTGGTTGCCCTTGTTTATAATTATTTATAACATTTATGACCTAAGCAGCTCTTGTGAGGATTGGTTTAAACATTTGCCTTCTTTGGAATTAATTTGGTTCCAAATTCTCATGTTTTACAAAAATAAGAAATTCACTTTTATGTAATAGTAAGGCATTTTTATATTTTTATTTAAAAGTAAGTAATAATTTTTACATTTCAAATCAACTAGTAACCATATGTTCAAGGCTTACTTTTTTCAATTATTTTTTAAAGTCATATAATGGCTTGTTATATTAAAAACAACTGCACTTACTTAATGCATTTAAATTTTAAAGTAGGCACAAAGTTATGAAAACCTTTTAAATTAAAAATGTATTAAATTGCCTGATTAATTTCTGTTACTATGTAAAATGTAAATACTATCGTAATTCATGTAGTAGCATACTTTGTAATCTTTATTAAAATCAGATGACATTATTCCAGTTAGAGTCAGGTGTTATATATACCCATAAAAAGCGTACATACATAAAAAGATGGAGTAAAAATACTACTTCTTAAAGTTTTAAGTGGTTTAGATTTTTCTCTTTTTGTACATAAACTTCAAGTTTTTTTCCCATTTCTCACTCTCCTTTAAATTTACATATTTATACTTTTTATTCATCTTTTGCTATTTATATGTTGACGTTTAACATTTAGTTCATCTTTTCATAGGCTTAATTAACACTGGCCAGAATTTCTAATTTTTCACATCAAACTTGTAACACGAGGAAGTGGTTTTGGTTCTATAAAGTAATGAATACTGAGAAAAGTAAAATAATAGATTATATAACTTGTGCTGTCTTGAAGGAAAATCAAGTATATATATATATATATATATACACATATATACATATATGTATATATGTATATGTATGTATATGTATGTATGTATATATGTATATGTGTTTTGCATATATTAATAAATATATACATATGTAAACACACATATGAATATGTTATACACATGTGTGTTACATATTCTATGTTCATATATATCAGTATCTTACTGTATATTGAGTATATTCTATATTGCATGTTTGCAATGAAACATTTATGAATTTCTGTCTATTACGTTGTTTTTGGTGACCTTCATAATATTAAAACTAGTGCTGTGGATTGTAACAGCATACATATCTAATTCAACTTCTTATGACAAACTTATGAATTTCATTCTATGGAAAAATCTCAGAGAGAAAAAGTGATACCCCTGTTGCACCAGAGCTATTATATCCTAAAGCTAATTAGAAAAAAATCTATGGGTAAAAGCACCATGGTATACTAAAATGCTACAGTGAAATCTGTTATAGCATTTAATGTAATTTAGCTTATAATTAAAATACATTAATAGAATGGGTAAATACTTAAATGATAATGAAAGAGTTGATGTTATTTACAAATAGTGTGATGTTTTAAATAATTATTGAATTATACAAAAGTGCAAAAATGAGTAAATGTGCTGCTTACAGTATATTCTATGACGCTGTTGAATGTAGGTTGTAATTCCAATTCAATGAATTCAAAGACACTCACTGAGTGTAAGACTGGTGTAGATGCAGTCCTAAAAGGATATTCACATGTTTTACATGTAGACTAAAAGAATCTTTGCCATTTTACTGGGATGACCTGAAGAAGAATTAGAGGAAAAGACTCACTCTTTGAGCAGTACAAAGTACAAATTTATGAAGGGATGTCCTTATAGAAGCAAAATAATTTCAATGTAACAGGAGCATTTGAAATTAGATAACTCTCTCTTCTGGACTCCGAAAGCCACACTCACATGCACATTCCCAAACAGGGATATATTACACATGTGCTTAATTAAAACAACAAAAATGAAAAAGACTTAAACTGCAAAAGTCGTATTTACCATTCAAAATAGTTTTTAAGGCATAAAATAAAAGAGGAAATAAACAAAGTTGTGTAAAGTTTGTTTTGACTTCAGTATGAATGATTCATGAAAGACAGACAGAACTGTGAATAAAAATACCCAATAACTATGTAGTATTTATAGCACACAGAAGATAGGCAGATAATAAATACAAGATAGCTATATAGAAATAGATGATAGAGAGGTAACATTTGATAGTTAAGTGAATAATATTTAGTAAAATATGGACAGATCTTATATGATAGATAGTAGATGAACGAACGATAGGTAGGTGGATAGATGGCAGAAGATGGATAAATATGTCAGTAGCAGGTGACATATCACCATAATTACAAAAGAAAATATCGGTTCCTTCTTCAAACAAGTTACAAATATCTAAACCTCATGCAGTCTATTTATTTGGCTTATTTCCATTCAGAATCTTTTCATTAACAATTGATGTGAATTTTCAAAGGTTTGATCTCACATGAGTTCATAGAAAAATATTTTAGCTTGGCTTTGGTCCTTTTCAATTTCAATGAATTATTTCTTATTCTTCAGACAGCACATTTAATCACAAAAAAATTCACTAAAAAGATCATTTTAATTTCCACATCTACAAGGAGAAGAGCCTTTTTCAACACTTCCCTGAATGATCTGAACCCATTGCTGATTATCTAAGCACAGAATGAACAGAAAAATCACTAAATGAACTTTTAACAATGATCTTCTTAAGTACAGTGATGATGATGATATGTGTAACAAAGATCTTTGTTTTCTTCAACTCTGAATTCATAGGAATCACCTGGAGGCCTTGTTATAGCAAGCTTCCCTAGACTATGCTGCCCATAGCTTTAACTCAACTGAGGTATTACTTTTCTAATAAGTTCCCAGGTGACGTTTTTAGACAGCAAACCTTTCTCTTTCATGAGAGAGTTGCAACTCATGGTTGTGTATATGATTCTCTTGTTCCATAACATTAAACTGACATTAAACTGGAAAGAACTCAGTAACTCTACTTTGAAAGATGACATATTACTTGGCCTAAATTATACTGGAAAAATAAAGATCAGCTTCATGAGAGTCATGGATATCTTGTGATGTATGTGTGTGTGTGTGTGTGTGTGTGTGTACATAAACACACACACATATATTGATATACATATATAATACAATTTTCTATAATAATAAATATGTAAAATAATACATAGAATAAATACAATTAAAAATTCACATATTTAATAACTGCTGTGTGATTATTATATATTACATACTCTCTGTTATTAATTTATAATGTTTTGCATGGTAGTTACTCAAATTCAGGTTACTTAATTTCTGTGTTTATATTAAAAGTTAACAGATAATTTTGAATGAAACCAGCAACACTAATTTTCAAATGTTTCAAAGTTCTATGACTGCGATGAAGCATTAATTTTATAGCGTTCACAATTGCAAAATTGTAAGTTTTCATTGATTTTGTTCCTTGTTTTGGCTAATTAGATGTGACAGTTATACAGAACTAGTATAGCTCTTCAGTAAGACCTGTGACACTGATAATACCTGAATTTAAGTTAAGTCACCCAATAAAACTTTCTAGAATTTCTGGAAAGATTTATGAGCAAAATAGAGCTGTTTTTTCAACTTCCTAAGTTGTGAGTGCTTCCTTTATAACAATAGACACCATAAATTATTAATGTCCAATGCAAGTTCATGAATCACAAGGAACAGGCTGGAATTAGTGAGTAAGCATATTGCAGTAGAGACATTAGGTCCTGTAGGTAAGGACTTGAACCTCCAGTAAGAAAAAGCACTGATAGTTCGAAAGATGTATATAATAACAAAATGCTTTATTGTCATATTAAAAGTGGTTAATGGGAGAATCCAGAAGACAAGTATCAGGTAGGCTACTAAACACTTCTGAAAAGACAACTGAGTTCCTTTGAGTGGTTACAACACAAGTCTCTAAAGAACACTTTAAAGTAGTTAGATTCAGAATGTTCATCCTATGATATGGCTCTCTGCATTCTGGGAACCTGTATCCTTCAGCTAGAACTGCCCCAAATAGAACTACCAGCCTGGAACAAGATCTTGAACATATTTGAGGGCTTGAGAGGTACTTAGTATCTGAAGTATAATGAGGTTGCAAGGCAATGTTCAACTATTAAGCATCATTTTGGGATAACATAGAGTAGAGGAATCTTGGCAAAGAATAAATAACACTTAGACAAAATCTCTAATCAGAACATAAAGATTTAGCCTGAAGGCAAAGAAGCTGAGGATGGTCAAAACCTGTGCTGAATGTCAAAATCCAAGCCAGTCTCTCACAGACCATCTCAGTGATGTGATGATTGCAAGTGTGAGGACTTATAGACCAGCTCTTTCAAGCAATAAACCTTCTGACAAGCTTAAACAGGTCAAGTCCTCATAGATTTTTTCTGAGGTTCTAAGGTATAAAATAGCTTTTAAAAAATCAATTGTGCTTGATTTTGTCTAGTGGAGTACATTCTAATTTGATATAAGAGGCTGCCAGACTTTTAAAAAAATTATATCAAATTGTGGGGGGGGGAAAGTCAAAAACCTATTTTTTTAAGGACTGTGAATCCATCACAAGCTGCAAATAAGACAGAGAAGATGTACACCAGGTAAGAAAATGCCTTGTTAATAAAAGTGGAGTGATTTTAAAAGCAGGGGTAAAGAAAGAACACAGCACCTGGGCCAGATCTGCAGCGAATCATCTGTGGGCAGTGATGCTAGGACCTGATTAGTCAACTGTCACCATGTACAGGGCAGAAGTGCCCAACTGCCTGAGAACAGAGGGTCCTAGTTAGCTTCTCTACTTCCTGGGAGAGAGTGTGATACCTGACTTCGACTGTTTGCTTTCTTTTAAAACTTCACAGTGTAAAACTTTTTCTCAGCTTCTGCTATGATTGTTGTTCTTATTTTAAAATGTTCACTTCCAGAGTGGTACAGTTATTCACAATTTTAAGGTAGTTGCTTTTTAAAAATAAGATTGTAAGTATTTTCACACTTGCATCTAAACTAAAATCTCTTGGTAAGATTCAACATTTTGCAATGGCTTATTTAGAGCATAGGATTTATCTGCATCATGTCTCTATTACTTGAAAATGTAGTTTCTCTACAGAAAATTATTTTATGACTTGTTAGAGAGTTAGGCAAATTAACCTAAATATGCAGCTTTAAAACTTATTTTTATACTTGATTGGTGTTTATTTTTAAAAGTGATAAATCATTTGCATGATTCAAAATCACATATATATATTAAAAATTCCTAAAGTCTCTCTACAAGATTTGTGTTCTATGTAGTCAGATTCAACGTAATCAGCACCATGAAGAATACACTTTCAGAAATTTTATATTCTTTTATGTTGGTAACATAACAGTATTTTTATATACTTTCTCAACTATAATTTTCAGAAACATAAATATAATGTTTTGAGTATCTATACATAAAAGCTACTATTTATTTACTTTTATTATCTCTTTCTATATGTCTACATATTGAGAAATGAATTCTTCATTTAAAAGGGATCAATATAAAATTGCTAAGTAAATATTATGATTTAATCATGTGCTATCACTACAAGAATCTAACACATTAATGAGAGCATCAGTACTATCATACATAATCCTGTGAAGAAATGAGTCTCCAGTCTAAAACACACTGATACTCAGACACACATATAAGCACACACACACACACATACAAACACACACACACACACACAGACACAAACACACACACACAGACACACGTGCAGGCACATACCCACACATATATGTACAAATGTGTTCAGACATTTGATTTAACAAAAGCATTCTGAACCATGCAAACATTACTGACAATTTAAACATGTTGTGATATGCTGATTCATTAATATGCATATGTACTATATTAAGAATAAAACTGAAAAATGCAAAAATATTTTATTTACATAAAAGTAACAAAATTAAACCCATTTAATACTAACAAAAAATATTTTTAGTAAAAAGGCCTATATTTTCCAAAAGCTAAACACAAATAAAGGAGAGATATGAAAATACTCTCCTATTTTAGTTCATTTAAACATATATTAAGTTGATTCCCACTATAAGTACCTACTATAAATGTGCAAGTTGTAATTTTATTGGATGTATGTAAGAAAAGGAAGACTGTTATCATAATCCCTTTGTAGCCTCAGACATTATTTTCAGCATTTTATCAAAACCTAACTAGAGGTAGTATCTTAAGTTGCAATTTTAATAAATAAAAAATATAAAAATGAGTTTTTGTATGTTCAATTTATCTTTTTGTTTAACCTTCAAATCCTCTTTATGATTTTCTGTAATCTGCTGTGTGTCATTTTGAATATATTGCTTGATGGAGTTATAAAGATATTCTATAATTTTTCACATTCATTACATAATGTTAAATATCTCTGTATCAGTACAGTCTTAAAACAAATGGACTAAAAATGAAATAATGACAGCAGTTCCATTGGAACTGTCAATATCAATTATAAAAGTTAGTAAAAGACATTACCATCAAGCATTGAAAATCTGAAGTGAGCACAAATCAGTGGAAAAATGTAGCAGCTTTTTAAATTTTAAAATATATTACTATGAGATGGTGATAAGGCTCAGGAGTGAAGAGCACGGGTTGCTCTTCTAGCAATTGTGGGTTTAGTTCCGGACACACACATGGCAACTCAAACCACTTGTAACTCCAGTTGCAGGGGATTTGGTTCTTTCTTCTACCCTCCTTGAACACCAGCCCCACATATGCTGCACAAACATACATGGTGCACATGCACACACACACACACAGACACATGGGGCACACACACTCATGGTGCACACGCACATATGTTGCACACACACTCTTGGTGCACACATATACATGGTGTACACACAGATGCAGGCCAAACAGTCATACACCAGTTGAAATAAGCAAAATAGATTAAATAAGAATACCTAAATATCTTTTAATAAAACACCATGTATATTTCATGTCATTCTTGCCAAAATACCAAGAAAAGTATTCACAGACATTTTTATTTTTTAAATGTAAAGTGGTGATATTTATATTAGAGACTAAAATCTCCTTCTTTTACTATTTCTCAATGATAAACATACAAATGATCAACTGATATATAAAATAATAATCAGCATGACCAACTTTTTGGTACATGAAAATCAAAATTGTAATGAAACATATTATTCCTTCTACATGGTTTGTACAATAGAAACATGAAACAGAAAAGAAAGTCAGGATCATTCCTGATTTGGGATATTTAATTTTTCTTTTTAATTTTTAACACACATAGCATGAATACCAAATGGGTTAGGACAGACAGCTTTTTCAGTATATGTTAGCATAAAAATGTGATTTCCCAACACAGAAGAAAACAACAACAAAAATCCCCTACAAACATTATCACTTCAAAAATATGTTATGGATGTCATGGAAAGTCTAGGACAACTGAGTCACCTGGAGAAAATGTATGAAAAGTGTTTATAACATAGGTCAGAAGAATACTATTTTTGGTTTGATCACCAGAACATAATCAAACAAAGCAACTCAAAGTAAACAGTCAAAATAATTCACAATAGCAAAGAAACAAACTGAAGTGATTATAACCAAGGATGGCAATATATTCATTTATAAATTTGATAAATTTCAATGAACTCATTAGCATGAACAGATAAAATCCATATACTCTGATCGCTCATGAAACAGTAACAAACAAGAAGCAAATATATCAAATTATGTTAAGATTAATGACTTTTATCAAAATGAAAATCTAAAAGATAATGAAACATCACATAACTCCTTAATAGAAATGGCTAATATAAAGTAGAAAAATGATCAAATTACAGTGGAGGGCATGGATAAGAGGGGCATATACACACTGTTAGTAAAACATATGAATACAGCTGCTAATGAAAACATTACAGACTTTGTCAATAATAAATGAACTAGTATGTGGTTCAGCAATCCAACTTCTGGGTTCAGACCAAATGAGGTAAAGTGAACAGGGCAAAGAGATCCTCATGTCTTTCCAATAAAGTGTTGCATTTACAGTTGCCAGGTTAAAAACGCAGATAATGCCTATGTGCCCAGCAGTGGAGGAATAATTAAGCCAAAGGTAGGCTACACACATGGGAAGATTAGTGTTGTAAATTTAATAGAATCGACAATCACATTTTTAAGTTGCTTTACTTCCATGCTGAATTTATAAATAACAAACTAATTTTTATTAGATTTAATTTCTATAAATGAGAATGAGGTAACCAAGGAAAGAATATTCCTAATATGAATATAAGGCTTGGAATGTTTTCAATTATGTTTTTGCCATCTGAGATCAGGACATATTTCATAAGCTAAAACATAGTTGCTTTAGCCTTTATGTTTCCCCAGCGAGATAGTGAGTTGAAAGCTAGTTAAATAAAATTAGCACTATTCCTTACATATCTAGAAGCATTGAATAATATGTGCTCTGGTACTAAGGTCTCTTAGAAGACACATATGAAAAAACAAAACAATCAAGAAAATGAGAGCTGTGGGGTTTTTGTTTGTTTTGTTTTAATTTGTCTGTTTTTTTTCTTTCAGTAATTAATTTTTTTATTCACTTTACCTCCTGATTGCATCCCAACTTCTTCCTCTCTTCCATGTCCTTCCTTTATAAATACCCCCTATCACCTACCCCCTTCCCATGAGTACCACCCCACACTAGGACAATTCGCCTAAGATATTGTCAGTACGAAGCACATCCTTTCTCACTGAGGTCCAACAAGGCAGCGCTGCTAGGGGAAGGGGATCTAAAGGCAGGCAATGAGTCAGATTCATTCCCTCACCTCTCCTCACAGAAATGTTAGGAGACCCAAATGAAAAACAAGCTGCACATTTGCTGGAAATAGGTAGGGGCCTAGGTCCATCCTGTCATGCTCTTTGGTTGGTGGTTCAGTCTTTGTAAGCCACCATAGGCTGAGATTATTTGACGCTGTAGGTCTTCCTGTGGTGTCCTTGGCCCCTCTGGCTTGCTCACTTCTAGCCCTTACTCTTTCAAAAGACTTCTGCAGCTTCGCCTGATGTTTGGCTGTGGGCAAGAGAAAGAGAAAGTTGTGAGGTTGTAAAGCAGAAGAGGTGGGGAGGATCCTGGAACAGATGAGGTAAAAGAAGCCATGATCAGAATATATTGTTTTTGAAAAAAGTCAATTTTAAAAGAAAAATTAGAAACATAAATACTGAGAGGGAAAAAATAACTAAGTGTTTGATGCAGAGGAGAGAGAACAAAGTTAGTTTCCTTAAGGAAGCAACATGTTTTTCCTTGGCCCATTCACATTTGGCCAGTGACAATGTTCCAAGCATATTACCTAATAAGAACAACACAGATAAGAAGCCATGCTGCCATGGCTATACCAGGAATCAAAGGCACAATGTGGCTTTCACTGCACTGAGCTGTGTAAACACTGAGGATTAGCAGAAAGGGAATTCTAAGAAAACTCAAGAACCTCATGGCCGTAGAACTAACTAAATTTAATAACATTGTATAATAAATATTATAAAATAAATTATAATTCTAAATAACAATATATCAAAAATAAATTGAAAAACCAAGAGCATTTACCACACAATAAAAAAAATATGGGCTAAGATTAAGAATATATTTTCTGAAAATGTTCAATTAAAAGCAAAGGAATCCTCAGGTTGAAGAATAAATTAAATTAAGCAGTTAAAAACATTTTACACTGAAACATATCACTTGAAAATCAAAGAAAAAATGCAAATATATTAACAGAAGTGAATTCAAATATGTAAGGGTATTAAATGTGAACACTACCAAGGACAATCTTCATATTTAATGCAAATCTTATTTAAAAGAAATTTTATAAAAATAGAAACAAAAAAAACAACTAAGTTTTACAAGTAATCACAAGAGACTACACACATCTAAAACAATTTTAAGAACTATAAACAAAATTAAAACTGTCACAATTCTGAATTTCAAAACATATTCCAAAACTATTTAAACAGCTGAAAATTGGTATACAGAACAACATATATACAACTGAGACAGAACAGAGTGCTCAGATGTCAATCCAAGAATAAATAACCAACTGTAACCAGGTAATATGACAATAATGCACAATGAGAAGTGGGTTACCAAGTGTTGTTGAGAAAGCTGTGTGGGAACATATAACGTAGACACATTGAACAATGCCTAGTTCTGTACTTCAAGTTCAAATGAAACTTAAGACTGATGTTAAAGACCTAAACCTGTAAATCCCATGAAGAGAATCACACAATCCTTTTTTTTTTCATAAATCAAAACTCATGTTTCCACAGGTGTGTGGATTTACATTATTGAAATTTTCAATTAGATTCCATTCATCAACCTGACTGTTTTTATCATTCATAAACATAGTTTATTTCGTTGGGTCTTGGAAATGTTTTATTGGATAGGATGTAACTCACAGGAAACAAAACCAAAAATAAATGAGAATATATCATATATTATCCACATAGCCATTGACAAATATAACAACATGTGGGCCAAGAAAAAATTATAGATTATCATCCCCTGAGGAGTTAATGTTTTATATTCTCTAAGTTTCTTTTTATTGATACTAGTAATAATTTAAAATAAATAACTGAAAAGGAGTTAGAATAATTTTTTCTTCAACAATCCATAAAAATGGTTCACAGATAGATTGAATGATGACACCAATTATTAAAACTTAATTCCATACTCATATTTTCTATATGAAGTCTACTAGAATGTGAAAGGCTATTCTTGAAATAATAAACAGTCATTATTTTGTAAACATTGCTGTATTTTTTCAAAGGAAAATGTACTTATATCATTTCCCACTTCCCTTTGCTCCATCTAATCTTCCCATGCATTCTATGATTTGGCATCTTTTACCTTTAACAGTTGTTACACATGCACACACACATGCACATACACATGATTCCTAAATATATAAATTCCTAAATTTATAGATTCCTAAATATGTAAATGGAGCCCATTCAGTCTGTGTGCTGTTACTTATTTACATTTGATTCCAGATCTGCCCATTCAGTATTGGATAGACATTTAGGGGTCCTTCCCTGGGCCAAACTACTTCTATATACTAAGTATTGGGTAAAACTACTTCTGTAGTTATCTGAAGGTCTTTGTGGAGTGCTGAGATTCTGTCAGCTATCCTCCATTCCATACTGGCTTCTTTATTGGTATATTCCACGTCCAGGGCTTATTCTGTCCACTATAGATATAATACTTTATGATTGCAGCTTTTCTGAGCTTTCTGGGATATAAAATCTCACAGCAAGCTTCTTGTTCCTCTGGCTTTTAACAACTTCTCTACCTTTTTTTCTACTATGATTTCTGGGCATTAAATTCAGAGGTTGTATAGTAGATGTATCAATACTGACTAGGAACTTAGGATACTTCTCTGCTATTTGATTGGTTGTGGTTTTCTTTAATGAACTTGATCTTTTGCAAGATGTTTCTGTGATGATAAGACTTGTCTGTGGTGATAAGGAGAAACACCATCATGACACAATATTCCTAATGATGCAGTGTTGGGTTGTACACCTTAGTGGTAATAGCCCTCTGATAGGATTAAAGCCTGTTCAACAAGAATGAAACTATTTCTGGTACTGGAAACCTAGCCAACTGTGAAGAGGGCTAGTGAAATCATTGCTCTTGGAGGCAAACCTAAAACTAACATTTTACTAGACCAGCATAATTCCTAAATACACCTAAATGTCTAAAAACACATTTGTTAAATTTTATTATGAAATTATGCTCAATTTCTATATAGTGAGAATATTATAAGCTAAAAAAACTAAAACAGACATTCCAAGTTCCATAAAACATTAGAAATAAAAAAATAATAAAACTTACATGTTTAGGCTCTTCCAGCGACCATGCAGTCTGGGAGAAGTCCAGGTAGGCTGCAGTCCTGCCCAACTCCCTCCCTTGATGTGTTCAAGCCTATTCCCCCATTTCTCTTCAGACAGATTCAATGTATCTGGTTTTTTGTTTTGTTTTGTTTTGTTTTGTTTTTTAATTTTGTGTAGCTGTGGATCTATTTGCATTCTTCTATAAGTCAATATCTGGTAAGAACAGCACCATTTGTTGAAGTTGCTTTTCCACTGTATAGTTCTGCCCTTTATTTATAAATCAAAAATCAAGTTTCCTTAGGTGTGTGGATTTACCTTATTGAAAATCTTCAATTAGATTCCACTGATCAGCCTGTCTGTTTTTATCATTCATAACCAAATGTAAATTAACCAAAGTTTTTTTTTTTCCCCTGATTTTCTTTAAAACACTGGATCTTGGCTCCTCTTCTGGTTCAGCAACATATCACATCTCCAGTCCCAGGGTATAGGTCAAACCAAAACTAGGAGAAATCACATTGTCACGTTGCCTTCTTTTACCTAATGTCTCATCTCATCTTGTATGCCTGAATCATCTGAGCATTAGTCTCTCTTTCTTTCCCAAGGAAAGAAGAACTTTCCGTTTTAGACTTGAGATAATAGTTTGTTATTTTCAGTTGATTTTTTTCCGTATTGAAGTAGCATTTGAAAATTATTTCCTTATCTTTTCCAGGTACGTATTTTTACAACACTGCATCATATCTTAACATTAAGGAGCCTTCTGTGAAAGATTAAAAAAAAAAACTTCTCATATATAGTCTCTTAAGCCTTCTGAAAATAAACAAGTTACACAAACTAAAGAATGTATATTCAAGTAATCATTTTAAATTTTAAGAATTTTAAATCTAAAATTTAAAATAGTAATTAGAGTTTTTAAAAAGGCCATTAGCTCTATGCACTGAAACTTCCTTTCTCAATGAAGGATTTGATGTGAGCAGAGGTCAGAAGACAGTATCTAGATGATAATCTGTCTTCAGTTCTAGACAAATCTTTTCAAAGTTTTCTTTGGTACATAGCCAGAAGACAAGATGTGTCTCCAACCTTTTTCAGACATTGTTTTATTTTTTTTTTAATGTAATCTTAGTAAGATTTCATTCTTAAAATAATAAAATTTAAAAATCTACATTAAGAAGAAAACAAGTGACCTGTGAAAATGGTAAACAACATAGAATACATGTATCATTTAATCTATAGTTAGTCATTTAGTTTTATATATGTATACATATATATATATATATATATACACACACATATATATACATATATAAAACAAATGATACAATCTAATCAAATCCTTACAAATATAACTATAAATGACTTTTTTGAATGAATTGTTTTGTTTCTACTCTTCCTGAGTACTAGCAGTGTTTCTCGACTTTACCAAATCAAGCTCACATATCTGTGAACTAACTTCAAGAACAGGACCAAACTTTGAGATTTCCAAGTTATCTTGTGGACTGTCCACTTTTAGTACTATGCTGCTAGTACATTTTAGCAAGAATTCTCCACTCCATAAATTAGATTCTGCTCTTTATGCGATAAGTTGTATCATTCTCTACTACCCACGAGCTATCATTTTATTTTCTTGGTTTCTGTTCAACAAGAATACCATTAGATTAGATAAATTTAACCTTACTCTTCCTCAATCTTTGATGTCTTCCTTGACTAATTTTCTGTCACTAGTTCCCATAATGCTTCTTGTTTTCCCCTCAATCCCTAATAATTCTTTGCCTAATTTTATGTCTTTAGAACCTACTCTGACCCTTGTTTATCTGTTCTCTTTTGTCCATGACCATATGGAGTTCGAATACTTTCACTCTTGTCCATATGGAGTTTCATTGTAGTAGCCTGCCTTGAATAATGATGCTGTGTACACTTTTTAAAATATGGACCATGACTTTAAAATATTTGTTACCTGGAGCTGATTGGCTGTTACCTTCTCTTCCTGCTTGACTGTCCACTTTTAGCTTTCTTTCTGGCATTTCTCCAGCAAGGAGATTACATGTCACTCTGTGTGAGCTTGAGAACATATCTATTTCTGTCCATCTTTATTCAAATATCTTCTTTCCAGTGTGATGGAGTATATTGTGGAAACTTCCCAAATAATCATTAAAATATTATATTCGAAAAATATTCTGAATTTATCTATAGAAAAAAAAATAATATAAAATATTCTACTACAGAGAATAAACTATGAACAGGAATGAGTCTAAAGTAATTGATACCGCTGCAAAAGAAGCTTTCTTGCCCATAAAAGCCAGAGGCAGCAGGGATCATGGACACAAACAAGGAATCTAGCAGCACAGACCACAAATGTCCACATGGTCTGGAATAGCCAAAGGCACTAATGATACTCACATTTGCAAAGCTTGCTGTGGCAGTAGAGACCATGGGCACCAGCACAGCCTCAGCCTGTAACATTAGAAATCTTTTATACATACTCATGATAGAAGTTATAAATAACATTCAAAACAACTAATTAACAAATAAAATTAATATATATACACACACATATAATCATATATATTATGTGATTATATATAATTTCTAATCCTACTTCTATGGTAGTTTTTCTGTTATACAATTTTCCACGTAGAATTGTATTCTAATTTAGGTATTTTAAATAAATAACTATATTATAAAGTATTACATATATTATATAAAATAATTAATATACCTATTTATGTATATATGTATATAAACACATAATCTATAATATGTTTAATTTAAGTATATATATAAAAATTAAGGGCCATTTCTTCAGCCTCTAATTGATTCTTTTTATTATGTGTTTTTTTGTTAGGGTTTTATTGCAGTGAGTGGACACCATGACCAAAGCAACGCTTATAAAGCAAAACATTTACCTGGGACTAGCTTACAGTTTCAGAGGTTTAGTCCATTATCATTATGATGGGAAGCATGGCAGCATCCAGGCAGACATAGTGCTGGAAGAGGACCTGAGAGTTTTACATCTTGATCTGCAGGCAGCAGATAAGGACTATCTGCCATCCTGGGCATAGCTTGAGCATATGAAACCACAAGTTTTGCCTCCACAGAAACATACTTTCTCTAACAAGGTCCTAATGTACTCCTCTGTATGGGCCAGCATTCAAGCATAATTTCTGTGGCAGCCATACCTATTTAAACCATACCATTTTATTTGTTCTTTGAACATTTTATCCATTTATATACAACATTCTGAGTTTTCTTTCCCACAACTCTGTCTTATCTACATCCATCCATAGCAACACTTACCTCTCTTTCCTACCATATTCTTCTAGAGTCATACCTTAAATTCATCCTTTGGAGTGTAGATAGGTCTTCACTGGAAATATAGCTGGATTTTACGAGCAGCTATCAGTAGCAAATTGTTAAAAAATGAAAGCTATCATTCAACCCAGTGCTAGTCTTGTCCAGATCCTGTATCATTATCCATTTCTGCTGTGAGTTCATAGTCTTAGTGGCTATATCTTGGCCAAAGTGTAGTGAGCACAGTGAATTACTTCACTTTAAATTCTAACCCTGGCACTCTTATTGATCCTCTTCAATAATATGGATAATTGGATTTTTGTTTATTTCCCATTATTTAAAACAATTTAATGAAACATGTTTTGATCATATTCTTCCCCTTGTCCATGTTCTTCTAGCTTCTCTACCCCATTCAACTTTATGTTCTTTTATAAAGAGACACAAAATTAAGAAATCAAAATAGAACACCACTGGGGAAAAAAAAAAAGAAAACAAAATAGAAAAGGAAAAGAAACTACCAAATCATAAGCAAAGAAGAGCATGAGTAAACAAACAAACAAAACTTGTGGAGCCTATTAACATTGGTCAATCACCCTTAAGCATAAGGCCTACCTGAAGTGGTTGATATACCCAGTGCCTTTCTACTGGAAATAACTGATTTTCCCTCTCCTAGTAGATATAAATGGCAGTTACTTTGTTAACCTTTCCCTAGTGGCTAGGTTTCATTCATTCATTTACTTATTCATTTGTTTTTGAAACGATAATAAAATAAAATATAACAAATAATATCAAAATACTATTCCATTGTATTTGAACAAGATAAATCAACACAAGAGGCCAAGAAAGACTTGAGAATCAGCGACCCACTCATTCACACACTCAGGAATCTCATAAAAACACCAAACTTGAAACCATAATACACATGGAGAGGACCTGGAACAGACCTTTGAAAGCCTCTACATGCTGCCTCAGTCTCTCTCAGTTCATATAATCTTTGACCATTATGATTTAGAGGCTCTTATTTTCTTGGTATCCTTCATCCCCTCCGACTCTTACACTCTTTCTGCTTCCTCAGCTTAGTTCTTGGGTTGAGGGTGGGACAAACCAATGGGAGGAGTGAATAAAGAGGGGTAGCTCTGTGGGGTACAGTCGAGATGAGATAAGTTTCAGTTTGAGAGGTGAGAATGAGACTTGGGAACTGGAGTTGGAAGAAGAGAAGGTGAGGTCCAGATGTGCAGTTGGCCTTCCTGTTTCCTTGACCATGGTGGCCTATGGTTTCCAGGGAGAATCTCCTGGAGTTAGGGGCTGGATAAACTAATAGTGCAGGTTGTGGGGAGGGCAAGAGCTTAAAAGGAGAAAGTTTTGGGGATCCACTGTAGATGGGGACACGGGACACTGCAGGGCCTCCAGAGGTCGTCTGCTGCAGTGGTAGAGATGAGACTGGGGAACTGAGTTTGGGGAGTTGAGAAAGAAGTGATATCTGATGTTAGACTGTCTGTTTTCCTTACAGGAGTGGCCTGTGGCTTTGCAGAGAGTGTCAGCTGACCTTGGGAAGTGGGATAAAGTGACCTGGGGTGGGAGAGGGGTTAGGAGGGTAAGATCTGTGTAGTCCACCTGATATGGGGGCAGGAAGTGAAAGGGAGGTCTCTGCAGGTGATCTACTGCAGAGTGAGGCAGGAGCTAGGGATTGGATTTAGTAGAACTAAAGTGAAGGCCTGGTACTAGCCAACATGTTTACTTCTCCTATAGTTAAACAAATGAAGTTGTAAGAACAAAAATAACCATAGAAAGAACACAGCTTTCCAAAAGTTGTAGCATGGGAAGAAGGGGCAATAGAATGGGCATAGTGACTTAAGTCAGAGAAACATTCCTGATTAGAATTATTACTGTGGGTATATTTTTATTATATAATTTCATACCTAAGCATAGCGTCAAGAACTTACCACAATACCAGCTTTAAACTTTGCTGAATCATGATCTGCCTTGAAGTAGACTCAACATTTTACTGGGTACACTTCTCTGATAGAGGTCATTGATAATGCGTACCTATGAAAATGCAGAGGCAAAGCACACATTGGAAATTTAATCTTCTTCAGTTTGTCTGAGAACACAAATGTGCTAAAACTAACCCTTGAATGATACTAATAAAAAAGAGACATGATAAAAATTCGCCAAATCTTTAATATGGAGTAGAAAAACACTTGTATAAATTATGAAAAGAATGTAAAGGAGCTTCAAATTTGGAGAGTACCCGGATGCCATATATACTTTGTATAAAATTATAAAAAGTGATTTATAATTATTATTATAATACCACTGCTTTCTTTTTACTCAACATAATAAAAAATTGAGGTGCAGGTAGATAAAATACAACAACTTCAACAACATCAATAGGTAAATATAGAAAATGGAAGGTGGCTTCCAAAAAGGCCACTTCCTTTCTCATGAGAATACTGATGGCATGAGAAGGTCTGCTCAGGGACAATCATCTGTTTGAGGTGATAGAAGAATTATAAGATGGGGTTTGGGGCCATTATACAATGCCTAGTCACACAGAATTCCCACTTCCTCCTTCCACCCTGTAATTTTTTCTGGGCCTTCCATTTTGGTTTCTTCTCTTACCTAGACAAACAACTTTTCTCCTGTTCCATGGAATGAGAAGAACGTGGCTAACACTGAGTTTCCCTGCTATAGAACACTCAACATTCATTTGCTCAGTTTGTGAGTCCAGGTAAGACATAGCAATTAGACAACAATCCCATTGTCACATAGGAAGAGATTTCCAAGGATAGTTAATATAGGAAGGGCTGGGATGTATGCTTTTGGAAATCTGTATTTATATTAAGCCTTAGTTGCCGTCCAAAGACAATGTAATAAATACTTGTAGAACTGATGGATACTCATCATAAGTTTCTATAACTTTTTAAGGAATAAGATACTCAGGAAGTGATGTTAATAGAAAAGAAAGTAAATCTTTTTACTTTATAACATATTCAAAATAATCTCTGCTGACTGTACTTTAATACATGCTTCTTAAATATAACAGTAATTGAATAACCTAGCATTCTTGGAGGTAATAAAACCCATAGGAAAAGGTCAAAGGTTTATCCATCAAACATAGTTAAAAACCTGGATTTCTAAACTTTCATCCAGGATTTAATTTAAAATAAAGTGTTTGGAACATTTAAAAAAGACAGAAAAATGAATGTATGCCAGAAATAATTTTTAACTGTACAAACTTAATATTAAGTTCCATGAAAAGGAGAATTGAAGTGTAATGGTTTTGTGTGTTTCTAAGAGTTGAAAGCTGAATAAAGTAATGTGGAACTATTAAATGAAATGACCTGACCTGCTAAAAGCAATTTAAATTGCTAAGGAAAATGCAGCACTTTTCACATGTAGATGGAAAGAGTCATCTTGTAAAGGGTCACTAATGTTAGAAAGACTAAAACATATGGGAGAATTTCATAAAATTGTCCTTTGGATGCTCAATGAAGAGCATTATAAACGACCTTATGCCTAGCAAACCCAGTCTGAAACATTAGGTCAGTCAGCACTAGGAAGAGTAATAAACTGCTAAAATTTTGCTATCTATTTATTTTAAGCTTTATTTTTTTCTTGTACAATAGGCATTTTTGGAACTTACTTTGATTTCTGGTTACCAAAAATGTAGCTGTATTAAATACCCCATTTGAACAGAATTGTCATGAATAAATATGTATTTACTGTAATTATACATATAAAATCAGTACTTTAAGTAAATATAATACAAAATAGTTTTTAAATAAGTCAAATCATATACAGACAATCTACATTTTAAGTTATCTGAAATGAGATAGTATTCATTTAAATTAGTTTACTATTTGGTAAAAATTAAGACATGTTGCAGTTTGGGTATAAAATACACAGTGCATGCATTTTTTTTTTTTTTATAAAATGGGATATGAACCAAAAATCTGTAGTCATAAAAATAAGATTTTCCTGACAAATACCAATTTCATAATGCATTCCAGTGCATCTAATTCTGAATTAAATGAGAGGAGCAAGTATTACATCTAAATTCTATTTTACATATTTTGACATGAGATGTAATTTGATATACTCTTACCCAGGCAAGGTGGTTTAGTGAGTAAAGGTATTAGTGTTAAGCATGATGGCAGCAGTTGGTTCCCCAGAACCAACAGGAGAACCGAAACATACATTCTGATCACTCTATGAATGTACTAGCTAGTTTTGTGTGTCAACTTGACACAAACTGGAGTTATCACAGAGAAAGAATTTTCAGTTGAGAAAATGCCTCCATGAGAACCAGCAGTAAGGCATTTTCTCAATTAGTGAGCCAGGGACAAGAGCTCCTTGTGAGTGGTGCCATCTGTGGGCCGGTAGTCTTGGGCTCTATATGAAAGCTAGCTGAGAAAGCCAGGAAAGAAGCAAGCTAGTAAGAAGCATTCAGCTCCTGCTCCTTGACTTGCTTGAGTTCCAGTCTTGACTTCCTTTCGTGATGAAGAACATTTGGAAATGTAAGCTCAATAAACCCTTTGCTCCCCAACTTGCATCTTGGTCATGATGCTTGTGCAGGAATAGACACCCTGACTAAGACAATGAGTACTGGAGCATTGATTCACACAGACCCACAGGCAAAAGTGAAATAGATTTGTTACCAGGATGAACCATGTCTATCATGTCTATATTTCTTCCTCTCTCTCTCTCTCTCTCTCTCTCTCTCTTTCTCTCTCTCTCTCTCTCTCTCTCTCTCTCTCTCTCCCTTTCTTTTTCTCAAATTTAATTGTGCTGGGAGTTTCTAATGTGAAAAGCATTTACTATGAATAACTTACACAGTAATATCTCAAGATAAATGCAGCCTTCTTTTTAGTAGTATAGTATTGTAAATTCTGGAGTAGACAGAAATTCTTGACAATATACATGAGACCTGGGGGTGTAACTGGGTTTTATAGCTAGGTTCAGTGGGTCACTTGGTAGAGTAGAATGACACCAGTGCTACACATAACTGGGCACATGAAGAAGTGGATAGAGGTACTTACCTGTATGTAGAAAATTACAAAAGGAACAGAAAATCCTCATCATTAGTGATGATGCCATCTATGAAGCACTTGGGAGAACATGGAAAATAGGCTGCCCAGAAGATTTAATCTCTGGGGAAAATCACATTTACTAGGAAAAACCTTGAAGAACATTTTGGCTTTAGTGAAACTGGAGCAAAGATGACATGGTTAGTCCCTTGCTAATACAGACGCATGTATTTCTCAGAACATTGTGAATTTATCACACAGAATTGGACCGGTTTGTGGCCACATAGTAACAAAGGATAAATGACAAATATTATAATTTTAAATGCTGTAAAAGTACTCTGAAGGCTCAAATAAAGGAGAAAAATATTATTTTAGCCTACAGCTCAAATAAAATGCATGTTGAAGGAAAGCCAAGACATGAGGGATTTGAGCAATAAATGTATCCTAATACGTAGCTTCCTTTGTCCATTTTACTGACAGCCCAAGACAATGCAAAATGAATAGTCCACAGTCAAGAGGAATCTTTCCACTTGAAGGAATTGTGTGAATGCAACCAAAACTCTCAAACTTGTTTTGAGTCCTATTCCACTAAAGCAAATTCATGCCTGGTACATGTGGCTTAAAACCTACAACTAAGAAGCATTATTAAAGAAGGATTATTGTTTTTAGCGAAAGTGATATAACATCACTAAATATTTATGTTAGTTTCCATAGGCAAATGCTGTTTGCAGTTTTCTGAAATAAAATGTGTCAAATACAGAGACTGAGAACAAACCAAGGTACTGAGAAAAACTGTAGGTGGGATGGTCAGACAGAATGGGACAATCATATCACCTCTATTAAGACACAGGAAACACAGAAGAGAGGACACAAGAAGGTCAGAGTCAAAAACTGGAAGACAAGGTGTGTATTGCTATTTTCTAGGCATTACATAGCCAATACAATAATATTCCCATAGCCATAGGAAAGCATATAATTTATAGATTTAAACTTTTTTTTTTTTTGAGGCAGGGATCCTCTGTGTAGCCCTGGCTGTCCTGGAACTCACTCTGTAGACCAGGCTGCCCGCGAACTCAGAAATCTGCCTGCCTCTGCCTTCCAAGATCTGGGATTAAAGGCGTTTGCCACCACTGCCCGGTTAGATTTAAACTTTTTATCTTAGAACATTTTTGATATCACTGAAAGGTAGTGATATGTTTTGTTTCCATTTTCATTCAGTGCTAGGAATTTTATAATTCCTCCCTTAATATTTTCAAAGACTTCCTGTTATTTAAATCACTATTATTCAGTCTCTATGCTGACATTTTCTATACTTTCACTCTATTCCAAATTCCAGTTTAATTATGCTATGATTGTAATAATCAAAAACTATTTCAATGTTCTTGTATTTGTAAAGACTTAACATTGTTTCCTTGTGGGATATACTCTGGGAAAATTCGATCTGAAAATCAGAAGACTGTGTCTTTCTCCTGTTGCTGCATTAGAAATGTTTGTAGATATTCATTAGGATATTTTCATTGTAATTTATGTCTGTCTGGTTTTGATGTTGTTTGTCAAGATGATGCTTTCATTGATGAGATCACCATTACTGTTATAGTGTAACCTACCAGACCCTTATGTATAATAATGATAAAATATAGGGTATTTTGATGTATGTTTTATATTTACTTGTGTTTCTTTGTGTTCTTGGAGGATATTTTCTTTTGCTAACCTGAAAATCCTCTCTTTGTCTCTACTGACTGATTTTTTTTGTCCTGTGTCACTTTTGTCAAATAAAATGTTATTCTAAGGAAATGATTTCAGAAAATAAATCTCTTTCTTCCTGTGATTTTAGTCTTTCTATGTTCCATCCCATGAAGTATGTTTTTTTAGTCTTTCTATGTTCCATCCCAAGAAATATGTTTCTTGATGTCAAAACACTGTTAATCCTATTTTAAAGAGTTAAATCAGGCCATCTTCACTTGCTAATTGAAGAATTAAGATTATTTATATTAATCATTATTATTTATTTTATTAGGTATGATTTGGTGCTATTTTGTTATTTTCTTCCTTGTCTGAATTATCTTTGATTTATTATTTTTCTTCTTATTAATTTATATATTTGATAGTTTATCAAATTATTGATGTTTATTATTATTATCTGTTGGCTCTTCTATTGCGATTTATTCCTGAATTTCTGTGATTGTTTTATGTCATTTCTTCAATGTGTAGAATCATTTTAAGTATCTTTGCAATGTTTGCCCACTTGATCAATAATCCTGTTACAGTAAATGACTATGGATTGTCTTCATTTCTCCTTTGATCTCAAACTATAATTTGTCAGGAGACAGTAAATAACATATAGGTTAGCATTAGTTTTCTTTTGGATTATTCAATGAACCCTTGTTGCTCCTTCGGTCTTTATATCCACTACTGAGAATAGCTACTGCTCTCATGAAATTTCCTTTGTAGATTGACTGGCATTTCTACCTTGACTCTTTCAGTGTCCCTTTTTGCTCTATAACTGTGGCAATTTCACTAACATGTGCACAGGGTTTCTTTTTTTTTTGTTGTTAATGTCTATTTGGATTCTAAATACCTCCTGTATCTGGAAGTCCATATCTTTCCTAATGTTTAGGAAGGTTCAGCATTTCACTGAATAAAGCTTATTTTTTTAAGGTTTTATCATGCACCCTGATTTCTTTCCTTAGTTTTATTGTTAAAGTCACTTAGAACATGTCTGTTCAGCTGGAAATTTATTTCTTTTTCTACCAATATATGAATGTGAACATTTACAAATCATAAAGCACTGGCACAGTTTTATGGCACAGGCTATACAGAGGGGCACACTTCAAGTGTGTTACTCAACATTTTCTGATCCCAGAAGTAGCTCAGTTTCGATCAATAACTCCCTCAACTGAATAATGGCCCCTACTATAGACCTCGATGGACTTTCTTCTCTAATAGAGTCCACCTGGTTCAAAAAAGTCTTAGGAACCATAGGGGTTTCCTGAGCCTGAATTTGCCCATCTACTACATATAAGTATGGCTGACTGAAATCTCTGGGCATATCTGATATTTGCCCAGATCTGGGAGGGACACTACCCCTCCCCCTCCCACCAGTTTTAATCAGAGTGGAGAAAAGCTTTACCAAAGTCTCTGAGTTTCTCTCTACTTCTGTAGGTTTCTTATCACCTCTCCCTTGACTCTAGAAATATTTTTCTTCTAAATTACTCTTAGAAAATAGTGACTTCTTTGTTGCTTTATCATTTTAGTTCACATTCACCTAAGTGAATTTTAATTTTAAAAAATTTTAATTGTATGAATTGATGTAACTTTAACCAAGCAAGTCAATGATCTATATGACAAGAACTTCAAGTCTCTCAAAAATAATTGAAGAAGCCCTCAGAAGATGGAAATATGCTCTGTGGACATGGATTGTTAGGATTAATATAGTGAAATAGCTGCCTTACCAAAAGAAACCTACAGATTCAAGCATTTTCCATCAAAATTCAAACATAATTCGTCATAGACATAGAGTAATTCTCAACTACCTACAGAAAAACAAAAACCCAGGATAGTCAATTCTGAACAATAAAAGAGCTACTGGGGGAATCATCATGTTCTACCCTGAGCAGTACAACAGAGCAGTAGTGATAAAAACTGCATGGTATTGGTACAGAGAAAAACAAGTTAATCACTGTAAGAGAATCAAAGACCCAGAAAGAAACTGATACACCTATGGACACTTGATATCTGACAAAGAAGCCAAACTATACAGTGGAGAAAAGAAAGCATCTTCAACAAATGATGCTTGTCTAACTGGTGGTCTGCATGTAGAGGAATTAAAATAGATCCATATTTATCATGCCTCACAAAGGTCAAGTCCAAGTGGGTCAAGGACCTAAGCATAAAATAAGATACAGTGATTTTAATAGAAGAGAAAGTAGGAAATACAATTGATCAGCAGACAAATTCCTGAAGAGAAATCCAATGACTCAGACTCTAAGATCAACAAATGATAAATGGAACCTCATGATGACAAAAAACTTTGGTATGCAAAGGAAACAGTCAAGAGGATAAATGGCAGTTTACAGCATGAGAAAAGATCTTCACAAACCCTACATTTAACAGAGAGCTAATATCCAAAATTTGCAAACAATAAAAGAAGTTAGACGTCAACAACACAAATAACCCAATTAAAAATGAGTTACGGAGTAAAATAGAGAATCTTCATCAGAGGAATCTCAAATCTCTGAGAAAGCACTTAAAAAAAATGTTCAGACTCTTTAGTCATCAGGTAAATGCAGGTCAAAATGACCCTGAGATTCCACCTTATACCAGTCAGAATGGCTAAGATAAAATTCGCAAGTGATAGCACATACTGGCAAGGATGTGAAGAAAGAGAATTATTCCTCCATTGCTGATGGGATTGCAAACTGGCACAACCACTTTGAAAATCAATCTGGCACTTCCTCAGAAAATTTGAAATAGTTCTACCTGAAGACCCAGCTATACCACTCGTGGGCATATACCTAAAAGATGCTCTATGATATCACAAGGACACATGCTTCATTATGTTCATAGCAGCCCTATTACTAATTGCCAGAAACTGGAAGCAACCCAGATGTCCCAAGGTGGAAGAACGGATACAGAAAATAGAGTTCATTTACACAATGGAATACTATTCAGCTATTTAAAACACGGACATCCTGAATTTTGCAGGCAAATGGATGGACCTAGAAATATCATCCTGAGTGAGGTAACCCAAACTCAAAATGACATGCATGGTATATACTCAGTGATAAGTGGATATTTGTCAAAATGTACAGAATACTCATGATTTTCCCCACAAAATATAAGAAGTTAAATAAGAAAGGAAGACCCAAGTGAGGTTGCTTCAATCCCGCTTAGAAAGGGGAGCCGAATAACCGTGGGCAGGCAGAGGGATGAGGAAGGGAAAAGCAGATATGGGGCAGGGACAGGAGAGAAGGTCAGATGGTCAGGAGAATTAATGGAAGTATACAGCTACCAGGGATAGGGGATCACGGGAACCTCTAGAGAGTCTCATATATCTAGTATGTGAGAAGTACCCAGGAGACAACCTAGGTGATCTTAGACAAAATGCCCAACAGTGAGGCAGTTGAACCTGAAGATCCTACCTCCAGTACATGTGGCCCCAGGGGAGGCATTAGGATATCAACATACCTTAAAATTTATACCCAGAGTAGTCCCTATGTAAAATAAATGTACAGACAAAAATGAAGCAGAGCCTGAAGGAATAGCTGAGCATTGACTAACCTAACTTAGGATATATCCCATGTTCAGGTACCAAACCCTGACATTATTACTGATGCTATGTTGTGCTTGCAGAAAGGTGCCTAGCATGGCATTCCTCTGAGAGGCTCTACGAGCAGCTATCTGAGACAGATGCAGATACAGCCAAAGATTGGACTGAGGTCAGGAAACTCCTACAGGAGAATTAGGAAAAAATTGAAGTAGCTGAACGGGTGCAATCCCATAGAAAGACTAACATTATCAACTTACCTGGACACTGGTGAGCTCCAGAGACTAAGCCATCAAACAAAATTCATACATGGGCTGGTCTGATGCCCCCAGCACATATGTAGCAGACTGACTGCCTTGTCTGGTCCCAGTGGGAAAGGATGCACCTAATCATGAAGAGACTTGATGCCTCAGACATAAGTGGGATGCCTGGGGGGATGCACACTCTCAGAGGCAAAGGGGAGGGGTAAAATACTCTGTGTTGGGGGGAGCAGAAGGGCGGGCAACATTTGGGATGGAAATAAATAAAATAATTAATTACAAAAGAAATAATGCTTTATATATAAAGTATTATTTATATATTAATTTTGAATATATATATATATATTCAAAAGGTAAAATAATTTTTAGTGCAAATTGAAGGAAAGCCAAATGTGTATATTTTAACAACTTATCTATATGACAATGTAATCATATCTTAAACCCTATGAATAAACAGATATACTTCGTGGATGATAGATTATTTAAGGAAGACTGTTATTAAATCCAGAAAAGTAGAGTGGCTTTTTCACTGAGGTAAGCACACAGTCATGTGCTGGTATGCATACATCTCCTCCACACACACACACACAGAGTGAATTAATTGCTAAGAATATTAATAGAAGAAACCTCATATTTAATATTATCATAAACTTTTTCCATAAAGCATAGGTATTAAATGTTTAAATATAGTTATATGAAATTATATAAAGAAAAAGTAAAAATTGCCATCCTGAAAAAAGAATCATCTAAACTAACATTTGGCTCAATTTTTAGGTATGATGCAATTAAAAACATTTCTGCTGAGGTAATGTGTTTCATACCTCAGTCATTATTGAAATTCTATATAACAAATTTTGCAAAAACATCATTACCACACATTGTTAAATATAGCACTTCACAGAATAATTTAAATAACATTTAAGAGGAAATTTTAGGAAAAAATACCCCACAGAATTAAAAACAAAAACAAAAACAGGATTTAGTGTTTTCTTATAAGAGGGCTTAGGCTTTGGAAATATGTTCTTGGCTTTCAATTTGTGTGACTATATAACACAATATTCATTTGGTAAAAATCCAGTAAGTGACCCAATATATTCAATAGTTGACTCATCTATATTGTTAACAAAAAAGATAGTTCTTATACCCCCATGGGTACAATAGTTTATTTTTGAGCCAAATATGAGTGACTATATTCCATGAAAATAAATTCAGTTTTCCCTGGTACCATTCTCCATCACTGAAGGCATTACAACCACTTTAATTATTAATGGAACAAGCAGGAATACATACATGAGTATATTTGTCCATATTGCCAGAAATTACAAGTGAGTAGGCTACAGAAAGGAAGAAAACCTTTGAAAGAGGCTTGATATGCCATCTGATGACATCCCTAGCTTTGATTTCATATGCATAGATAGGAGTGGTCTATCCAAAATCTCTTTGAAAAATTGACCTGAAAGAAAGTTAGGTCTAGGGTTGAGCAGTGAATGACTATTATCGAAACACAATCTAGTATAATTTGGTCATGAATCTACAACTTCTGTGTCTTCCTATTCCGATCTTTTTAGAGTCTATTTTTTAGTCATGCAGATTCTTTGAAACTTACCCATGTGAATTTTTCTTCCTTTTGGAACTTCAAGTTTGAAATGTGTACTATTGATTTTACACTCTGTTTAAAGTACATTTTTCTAAGTTTCTTTTTTTATTTCTAATGTTTGCAACTTATATATTATATTTATGTTTACTAAATTCAGTAAATCTTCAGTAAAGTATTCATTTTCTCTCTTTGAAATTTGCTGTTCAATGGTTTATGACAAGATTGATAGTTTATCTCCATGACAGCTACAGAAGGACTTTCATAACAAAAACTGAAATAATAGTTCTTAAATTCATTTATCCAGTTAATTAAAAATGTAGCCACTACTTCATCATATAGATTTATTTCAGTCATTAAGAATTCAAGCCCACTAAGCATGAATAAAAATGATTTAGAATTTGGATAGTTTAGGAGTCAAGTTGTTTGGTTTTTCTTGCATTACATTTAAACATTTTAATGTAAAGTACCACTAGTAAGAGATACTTTATATATTGGATAATTTATAAAATGATTTTAAAAATAAATAAGGAGAGATATAAATGTTATTTTATATAAAGCCAGAGGAAGTGAATTATTTGATTTAGTGTACTCTAATGATTGAAAAAAAATATGAGAAAATTTAACAGTTGAGTGTAAAGACTGGAATAGTTGAAAAGACATTTGCATCTGGCTAGAGAAAATAGCTCTTAGCACTTGCATATTTCATATTTACCCCCACACTATATTAAATGATTAAATAGGCACTCTATTTAGGCAGATATTAACTTAGCATGAAATAGCTAGAAAATGAGAAATTGGGTATTTTTCATTTTCTCAGACTATTTTATGTGAGGAATAGGAGCTATCCTATGTGAATTTGAGAGGTGCCAAGATTTTTTGTGGTATATAAGATGCAGGAGGAGGAGCACCTTCTTTTGCACTGGTCTTATTTTATTAAGGATCCACAGATTGAATCACTTCTTTGTCACTTAAACAGGTGTGCCTCATGAGAACAATTCAATATATGAGCTGCATGATCAATAATTGGGGCTATGGGAGTCACAATCATCTTCATCAAAGCCCTCCTATAAGGCTGAAATATATATATATATGCAAGAAGGCACAGAAGGTTTTGTAAGTGTGGGAAGTTTTAAATGACTATAAGGAATCAGCAATTTCCAGAAAAACAAAACAAAACAAAGCAAACAAACAAACAGAAAAACACATGGCAGTTGATGTATGAACTGTCAGAGACTATGCCAGCATGAGGCTCGCCCATTGTCCAGCTTTGAGGACTGAAGTGATCACAAACACCCAGCAAGAAGATATTGGCAATTAATAGCCTCTGGGAGAAAAACATGTGTTTTTCTCAAACTGGTGAAACTGGATACATCAACCATACTCGAAAGATTTCTCCACACCTAAAAGTAGATGACCGACACGGGCTAAGTGCATTTCAGTGAGAAGAAACAAACAACTTACTGTTAAATGCTTAAAATTAGACTCTTACGATAAAATCTTAATAGAAAGTTAAACTATTTACTTGCAGTTTTTCAGAAATAGTTCAATAACTATTAGGCTATTTCTATTGTTGAAATGGGAAATTAATTAGTGTAGCTAAGAAAATTCATATTCTTATGCTGAGAATAAACTCAACCAAGAGATAACAAAAGTGACAATCTGTGGCATGCTTAGCTTTCGCCATGCCACCTCAGCTGTTTGTTTTAATTAAAAGTCTTTTTTCCCACCACTTTTTCTCTGGTTTATTTCATTTTACTTACGTTTTAGGTAACTTTTCATGATCAAAGATACATGTTAAAAAAGGGTCTACTTTAAAAACTCTTCCCATATGAACAGACTGAATAAACAAGAAAGAAGACAGAAGGGAAGAAAGGAAGGAAGAAAGAAAGAAAGAAATTACTTGATCAATGTATTCCTCAGAGAATTTCATAGTATCAACAGAACTTTCAAACAGGTATTTCAGACTTGTACAAATGAAACTTCAATAGCCTTTATTTCACTGAAGACAGAAATCAATAAAATATGTTTAATCTGGAAGAACAGTATCCTTTGATTCTGCTTTTTCAAAAGATGTTGAAATTATGCAGGAGAAACAGTTCCGTGCATCTCAAAAATAGTTTCAGAAGTCTCAGTGCATTGGGATTATCTGTTTTCTGTCAGAATATTTGGAACATTGCCCCAAAATGTTCATTTATCTTCATCTTTCATCTTTGTGTCATTACACCGTATCATACAGTGAGGCACTCACTCCTGGAATCACTCCTCTGAGTTTGGAGCCACCTAAGAATTACATGAAAGATGAGAAGCATGTTTGTTTTTGTTGGTGGTGGTGATGGTTTTTTTTTGTTTGTTTGTTTTTTGGGTTTTTTTGTTTTTTTGTTTTTTTGTGTGTGTGTGTATGTGTGAATGTTTGGGTTATTTATTAAATGGCTTGATAAATGTGTACTGTCTATAAACATGGGTAGATTAAAGTTCTTAAAACCTGTTAAAATGGTACTTTGGGGTCTATTAAATGTTTTATAAAACCTTGAAATGTTAATTCTTTGTATAAAACACATTCATCAGAATTGTATGAATAATGTTTCATTAAGCTATAAAATTTAATGTTATGCACATAGATCTTGACAAGAATTTTTTTTCCTAAAACAAGTTCTAATGAAGAAATATTTAAATTTTTATTTCAGTACTCAGAGTTCATGATTTGAAATTCCCAAATAATCAATAAAAATATTGCTATTTGCAGTGATATGAGGGTGTATGTACATGTGTATGTGTGTTTGTGTATGTTCCTAAATATGTAAATGCAGTCTTCTCAGTCCATATAATGCTATTTGTATATACATGGGCAAGCATGATTTTTTTTTTATTTTCATATTTCATTTACATTTCAAATGTTTCCCCCTTTTCAGATCTCCCATTTGGAACCTGTCCATTCCCTCTGCCCTCCCCCCTGCCACTATTGGGATATTCTCCAACCCACCCACCCACCCTCTCTCTTTTTTCCTCCTTGTCATTCTCCTATACTGGGGGATATAACACCCTCAGGCCCAAGGGCCTCTCCTCCCTCTGAATGATAACAAGACCCTCCTCTGCTGCATTTGTGGCCAGCACCATAGGTCCCTCCATGTGTATTTTTTAGTTGGTGGATCAGTCTCCAGAAGTACTGGGGGGGGGGGGGGGG